>OX457051.1:40668446-40768446 GCA_949752735.1 Lumbricus terrestris
CTTTATCATCTTTTCAATTATAATTCGTCATCATCATCGTCGTCATCATCAACTTCATATTCATGCATATACATAAGTGAAGAAATCCTTTCGATACCTGAAGAAATCCGTCCGGTGATATTTTCTGTTTCTTCATCCACCTCTTGCCGTACTTCGTGTGGTAGATGACCAGATCGACTGAAGACCTCTTTAAACACAATCATTTTATAATAACGCCCGAAGCTACTCTAACATAGCCACAGTATATTTCTGCAGTACTAACATGGACGCGTTTTTTACACGAAGCTACTCATAATCGTAGATATGAACCCTTCTCCGTTGGTGATTGGCTCGTCTTCTGGGCCTCTCCCTCTCCCTTTTCCTCTCCGCTTTATCCGCTTTCATCTTCGTACATATTTGTCGCTGCTAAATAGACACCTTTAAAAGTTGATCAACCCAGTCTATATAAGTCTTGATAATTAAGGTCAAATAACTTTCCTAGGCGCTATGTATGATAATAATTATGGTCGCGTGCGTTCTAAATTTCAACAAAAATTCAAATGTTAAGTAGGTGTTGAGTCTGATTGTAAGGAACAGTTTTGGCAACAGCTGCTTCTGTCTACCAGTTCCAAGTTTGAATGACGGAAGAGGTCACTGATGATCTTGATTTTAATTACCACAAAGCGCTGTTAAGCTGATACTATCTCTGCTATTATCCTACACTCGGAGATTTCTGCTATCGGATATTACGGAAATTACGACCCTCATGTCATCCACAGGTTTTGCTAAGGCACTACGACAGCTTGGGTAGTTACGGAGTTGAATTGTGGTATATTTGTTGAATATTCCTCTAAAATTGGCGATATACAAGTTATCAATAATTATTAAACACAGAGCTGCAATACGTTGAGCTTTTTTATGCTGTTTCAAGCGGTCTTTACCATTTCTTCATATTGTTTGCTGGCACGATCAATGGCCGATTGCATTTCATTCGAAAAGTCCCAATCCAGCCTAAAACGAAGGATACATACAACACCAGATCATTTTTATTGTATTGCATTGTATTGTTTTATTGTATTCAATCATTTACAAATCGCCTCTAGTGTGGTTGACTGCAAATTACAGGCGTTCCCATTTCGCAATAAATAAAAGATAAGAGAGAATAAATTAAATGAATAGTAGGTATGAATGTGGAGCAAAAAAATATATAATGTTCATCTAAGCCAATAATCTTGTATCGATATGTCAATCAAAAATTTGGTCTTCATCATCATTTGCTGCCAAGCAATAATCATCACTAAAATTTTCAACTTAGTTTTATAGATTTTGCGTAACCCTAATTTAAGGTGTCTACTGTCTAACAGGAACCAGCATAATTAACTCCCACATAATTTACTCATTATTTGTCTATAATTATGTTAAAACCAAGTAAATTAAGAGATAACAAGATAAGTCAATCATAAAAATGTGGATGGATGGATTCGATTTGACCAGGGTCTATGACAACATCCCGGTCGTTACCCTGGACAGAAATTTGCTCGGCGTATTACAGCACAGAAAAATGTAAAACTTAAGAAAAATATAATAGATTTATAATAGTTGAATTAATCATGTACGGATCTGATGCCAGCATTCTACAGCGGAGTTTTACAACTTTGTCTTATAGAGCTTATATTAACATAATTAAGGGTGTCGAGCAGCAACAAACGTAATTCACTGCAGCCTAGTATAATTGCTTAACATGTCTAATAATTATTGCATTAAAACCAGGTATGTAAGGAGGGATGAAGATATGTCAGACAATCTGTAAAAATAAATGAAGGGAAGCAAGAAATAAAGATGGGAGAAATAGACAGGCAAAAAACGTTGGGCAGAGAGAGGGAGAGAGAGAGACAGACAGACAGACAGACAGCGCCAGAAACGGAAACGGAAACAGCCATAGAGCAAGAGAAAAAAATGAGTTCCGAATACCTTTTTGGTGGCTGTAGGTTTCGAATCTTCTCACCCGGTCGCAGAATGATGTCTCCATTGGAATCGAATTCCTCCATCTGCAGACAATGCTCCCACATGATGTTGAAATGCTGAACAATAACAGCAACGACAACAACGATGATAACTTACTACTTACCTACTGACTTACTCACTTCGTGAACTTCAGTTTAGTTTTCTGAAGTGTTACTTAGAAGCTAGGCGTCCAGCATTAGCTTAGGCTAACTTTCTTAAAGACAAAAGCTGCATCAAGTCAGATAATCGGTCAAGATAGATAGCAAGCGAAGAACAAAGTCAATTGACAATGCCAGACAGAGATGGCACGAGAGACGCAGGGATGGAGGAAGGTAGGGATGAGAGAGAGATGGAGACTATGTCTCTGTCTCTCACCTTGATCTGTATATTGCTATCTCTGTACCTGTCTTTATCTATCTATATCTTTATCTCCTTCTCTCCATCCCTCATTCTCATTCTCTCGCTGTTTGCCTCTCTCTCTTAATTTTGCTCTCCCTTGGAGCATCTCCATCCTCCCTACCTCTCCCTGTCTGTCTCTCTGTCTGTCTATCTCTCTGTCTCTTTGTCTCTGTCTCTTTATCTTTTCTCTCTTTCTTTCTGTCTGTCTCTTTCTCTCTCAGTCTCTCTCTGTCTGTCTGTCTGTCTGTCTGTCTCATTGTCTTTGTCTCTCTCCGTCTGTCTGTCAGTCATCTCTGTCTCTCTCTGTCTGTCTGTCTGTCAGTCCTCTCTGTCTCTCTCTCTATAAGTCTATTTGACCGTGTTCGTCCTTGTGCACATCTCCTCGTATTTCAACCTGTCTGTTTATGCATGTGTGTCTGTGTGTACGTACGGTTGCGTCTGCTCCTGAATGTTCCATGTTTCCGATGGCCATTGTGTTGTCACGAAACAATTCGATCGTCAATCCTTTGTCGAACCAACGAGTCGTTCCATCTCCAGTCAATCCGAGCAGAGCTTGAACATTTTCATCCTGCATTAACAACAACAATACATGTACGTCAGAAGATCCATCAGCAAAATTTATCCAAGCACAAAAACAGATGGACAGAAAGACAGGCAAATGGATGGACAGGTAAATAGATTGACAGATGTCAGATGTTAGCCAAGTCTTAGTGAGGATTACATTATAATGCCGTGCTAAGTATAAAGAACCCACTCAAGCTCTTAAGTGCTGTAATACGCCGAGTAAATTTCTGTCCAGGGTAACGGCCTCTGTTGTCATAGACCCTGGTCAAATCGGATCCATCCATAAAGAGAGTATTTCAATTTGTTTCTGTTGTTGAGCTAGAACTTGTTTTCTACATTCTGACAATATAATAATTTTATTCTGTCATATCTAGGAGCAATGGAACCGTATCTGTCCAGGAGCATACCGAAAAATAGAATAAATTCACAGCATCTCATCGTGCTAAGTAAAAAGCATTAACTTGAGTTATTATCTTCTTGTTTAGTGCACATTTTGTATTGTATTGTATTGTATAAAAACATTTATTGTACAATGCATGTGAAGACAGAACTCGCTTGCTTAGCCTGGAGCTGGTGATCCCAAGAAATATTCTAAGAACAAAGTTTTTCCTTGGTTCCAATTTGCCTGCGTGCCCCTGCAATGCCTGCACATGTAACAGTTGAAGTTGAGTCTTCAATCAAGTGCGTGTGTCGATGATTCTGCCAAAGATTCGGACATGCATTAAAATCGAGACCATCGCTATACGCTACTCGTGCAGTCGATATGTATTCAATCGAATTTCTTGTTCTTCTGTCAAATCCGTTTATTCTGTTTTGTCTCAGCAAGGAAGGAGAAAAGAGAAAAATTCTGCGCCACCCAAAACGCGCATAAATATCTGGAAGAGCTAAGCAGGGAGCACTATCATGACATTAAACTTCCGAGCCGAAGTTTTAATTAAAGCAACTCCTTATTATATTATAGCATTCTACCTGTAGAGTGCAGACTATCGTGGCGGGCCAAACTAATGGACAAAATCGTAAAGGAGAAGACGTGACAAGAAGATATCGAAAACATAAATAGAAAGAGGCGCTTAAGGTGGATTGGGCGTGTTGTTGTTCGCATGGATGAAGATCGAAGTAAGGAGATTTTGTTTATAATTATAGCCTATGGCCTATAATTGTAGGTCAACGACATAGACTATTATAGGCCTACGTGCTGGCTGCATACTGAACGAACTCTGCTTAAAAGTCCTTCACAGCTTTAAAACTAGTTATAATTCAACAATTTTTTACGTTGAAACCGCGATCATAATAGTAGTTGCCAATGGCAACGGACGACGCTTTAAGGCCGCTGCTAGGCTTAATGGCGCAAGTATAACGAAGTTATCATAGATTAGATAGGGGACATTCTACTTCTTCGTATAACATGTCCTCTGTTTTTCATAGATAATTTTTATATAAAGAATTAATTAGGAAAAATTGCATTGTACCTTTAAGGTCAAATTAAAAGTTTCTAGCTGCTGTCAATTTCGCAAAACAATCGTTAATATGATTACCACGTTAGACACTTTTTTCAGGCGTTCTACCGACGCTATATAAGCTTCAGAAATAACCAAACGATTACCGCTTCTAGGCCTTTTGGCCAAGATCAAAGTGAAACTATTGTATGCTCTAGGGTACATGCCAGTGCTATTGCCTATAGAGTATACCCCTGCTTCAGGACCTCTGGCACGAGCTAAACCTCTGTAAGTCCTGGAAGCCGGAGGGACCGTTTAAATACGTTAAACGGCCAAACATTCACTTTGAACCCCACCCCCCAAAAAACACCAAAAATAAAATGGAAATGTGTAGGGGGCCTGACACGGGTCGAGGGCAAAGGCGAGCATCAGTTCAAACAAAGCTGTGCTCAATGCTGCTGCTATACTTTTAGACTGATAGTCCGAGTGTAGTCTTGATTTCCACCACATCTCTACATTCATGACTGCATGAACAACCTACAATGGCTCCATCTCTCTGCCCGTATACAATTCAAAGTTATTGTTTTTGATTTTAAGTCTCAATTGAGACTAGCTCCGAAGTATCTTTGTGATCTCATGTCTGCCACTTCGTTGAGTACTCTTAGATCCTCTGGTCGAATTGACATTTTTGTTCTTCGTGTCAGGACAGCCACGGCATCATCCAGATTCTTTGTCTCCTTCTCTATGAAATCTACTTTCGCCATCAGTTCGCTCGGTCTTTCTCTCTAGTAGTCTTCTTTCCTTGTCTTTTTCTCGCTTCAAATCAACTGTCTTTTCTGTCGGAATTCGCACTTACAGGGAGTGCTGTTCAGGACTTTTGCAACGTGCAGTTGTACACAAACTGTGCAGCTGTAAATGAATTTGTGCAGTTGCAAAAGCAATCTTGTGCAGTGAAAAACATTAAAAGGGCGAGTGCGAGCCGATGTAGTGGTAATTAATCATGGAGGAACGGAATTGGTATTGCAGTGAAAAAACACAAAAAATTGTGTAAACGGCTACATTCCGTTTTGGGTACGGTATGTTGAAGGTAAAGGACAGAAAAATCTGATTTTACAGCCGGTGGCTTGAAACATTTGGGGTAGGGGGATTTCTGCCGAATGACTGAAAGGGCTAAAGAAGGGCACACTAAATAAAAATTGCTGGCTGTGCAGACACATACGATAGAGCAACATGAGTTTCAACAGACAAATCAATCAATCAATCGTAATTTATATAGCGCCCCTTAAAGATACGTACTCAGAGGCGCTCCCGGCCGACATCAAGCGAAAAAACAGTCTTCAACGGTTTGTGAAATTGAGAACAGCTTGAGAGGTGTCGCATAGTCAAGAGAAATCCATTCCAGGTTGTTGGACCAACCACAGAGAACCATAGTTGTAAAAAACGTATTTTTATTTTTTATTTTCTCCAAAAAAATCTTTTTTTCGTTTTTTTTCCCATCGTTTTTTATTTTTTATTTAACTTTATTTATTCATTTAATTTCGGTTATTATTTTCCTTAATTTTAATATTTTCTGATATTTCTTATGTTTTCTTCCAACGCTCAAGAATTCAGCTAACTAAAGTCATTATTTCATCGTCTTAACATCATCATTTAAGAGAGAGCCTGCGCGTAGTAGGTTCCTAATGAATGTTTTCAAGGTTAAAATGCGGTTTTAGATGTAGCCAAGTCAAATAATTATTATTATTTACCGTTTCCGTTTTTTATCGTTTTTTTGTCGTTTTTTATTTTTTCGAAAAAAACCGACGTTTTTTCCGTTTTTTATTCCGTTTCCATCGTTTTTTACATCTATGCAGAGAACGAACGCCTCTGCTTTGTTGCAAAGCGAGTGAAAAGAACCATTAAGTCACCATGGACAGCAGAGTGCAGTGCACGGTGGCCTATGCAAGTGGAAAGAGGGAGTCAAAGCTCACACAGATAAGAGGGTGCCAAGCATAGGCGCAACCACCCTATGGGACCCACGGGACGCGTCTCCCCCAACTTTTGAGTGGTCCCCTAGCTTTATTATTATGGTCCCCTCCAACTTTTAGGACGTGATTCATTATGGTCCCCCCCAACTTTTAGGACGTGATTGCGCCTATGGTGCCAAGCCTTATAAGCATCACCACACCAAAGATGCATTCCTAAATGAGATGCGCTGCGGGAAAGGAAGCCAGTGCAAGACCTCACGCATATATTGGGATACACGGTCGTACTTGGTGAACCCCCAAAAAGTCGTGCGGCAGTCCGGTGGACCCTTCCCAACCTCTTGATCTCTCAATAAATGTCGGTAGGTGATGCAGATTAGTAAGTAAGTAGCCTTCATTGCAAGCGCAACGCATTACATTGCACAATACGATTGCGTATAAAATATAGAATAGCCTAGTCTACTACAGTGAAATATTTTAAAGTCACACGCAACTAAATAAAACTAAACCTATTATACATCGATTAAAGCAAATTAATCTTTAAAGCATTTCGCTTTAAGAAACGACATCATGAAAAATTAAATCATGAACAGTTGTTTTCTCTTCGAGGTCGCCCTCCTCCATCCCCCAGGTCTGGGACTGGCACTTCTAGAGTACGATCAGAAGCGAATTCATTTGAAAGTCGATGCATTATGCATAGTCTAGAGAAAACATCTGACAGCAAAGTTCTCAAGTGTTGACATTATTTTGTTGATATTGTACTGCTCTTTACTAACTGGTTGAACTTGTTATCAATTAAAGTTGGTTGCTTATACACCTTTAAATTGTATTGCCCTATTGTATATAAACTTATGCAGCGTATTGTCGCAATGGTATAATTCGTAGCACTGAGATTTTGATAGTGTGCAAAAAGAGAAGTCGCGGGGTCCAGCCTATTCACAGGCATTTAACCAAAAGAAGATCTAATCTAATCTAATAAAGCATTTGTAAAGCGCTTCTCACAGCAGAGCTATTCAGAAGCGCTCTCAGCGTGAAAGGCCCATGAAAAGAGATCTATTATAGGCAGAGGGTCAAGAATCTCAAGATCCATGGCAGACAGTCACGACGTAATTTTTAAGATCATTATTTTTGCCCTCCTTCTGTATTCACAGCCAAAAATTCGAGCACTCTTTTTTAGGCACGTAGGGTGAAAAGTGAGCGTCACAAATACCCACTTTATAATGTTTCTAATTCATATTAATAACAGATAACGTCGTTGCAGAAGTCATATTGTTTTAGCGATATGATTATAGGCTTTCAGAAAAGATCACATGTTGTTTAAACAATACAGGCATTCGATTAGTCACCTTTTATAAGACAGATTGACAAATAATTGTGTTTGCACTGCAAACCAAAGTAAAAATTTTATACGGAGATTTAAAACACCTTATTAAAATATAAGAAACAGAACTTGAAGTAGGACAGCATTCAACGCTTGTGCATGTAGGTTGTAAGTTGTTAAACAAATTATAACACTTAAGGCGATGCGCAACTCCGCCACTGGTTGCACTCTGCTAGTGACAGTCC
Organism: Lumbricus terrestris; assembly: GCA_949752735.1. Lineage (NCBI taxonomy): Eukaryota > Metazoa > Annelida > Clitellata > Crassiclitellata > Lumbricidae > Lumbricus > Lumbricus terrestris. Next base: position 40,676,359 of record OX457051.1, read on the forward strand.
CAAGCCTGGATAAAGGAGGAGGGCGCCGCTAATGGTCATTGATACCACACAGTGGACGTTAAACAGCAACAGAAGAAGCATTGAGTATCATCGTCGTTTTAATACCAAACCGATTATTGTCGACGCGGTCGTTTAACTGCAATATTCATCATTCGTTCATTCATTATCTGCATTTATATAGCGCTTCTGCAAGGGGGGCTACTCAGAAGCGCTCCCTACCTCAGCGCGGCCAACTGAAACTGTCTTAAGACGGGAGAGGAAAATTTTAGAAGGATTTTTACAAAATCAGGAAAGGCATCAGCAATGGTTGTTAAATCTTACTTTGCCAGCTGCTGGCGGGTGCCAAGCTAAATGAATTGAGTCTTTAAAGAGTTGAGGCGGAGTCGATTGGACGACATCCAAGTCCCCCAAGACTCCCATGGCAAAGCACATGACCCGGACAGTTGCAACAGAGTCAGAGGCACTGCAGTGCTGATAGGCTTGCACATCATCTGCATACAGATGGGCTCGCAAATCATGGGAGGCAAGAAGATGGGCAAGATCTGAGGTATGGAGTATGAAGAGAAGGGCCCAAGACAGAGCCCAGTGGAATACTGTAAGTATCGTGGACCCAGAGGGACCTAGAGGGCCCATAGACCACACAAAAAGAACGGTCACTAAGAAAGGTTCTCAGCCAGAGGAGAAGAGTACCAGAGAGACCGAAGGATACATGCAGCCGTTCAAGTAAAATGCCATGGGCGACAGTGTCAAACGCTGTGCTAACGTCAAAAAGGCTAAGAGAGTCAGCTGAGAACGATCGATGGCTCCATGTACATCAGAAAGAAGTCGGAGAAGTAACGTCTCAGTTGAATGACCTTTCTGAAGCTAGACTGGATTTCTGGAGCAGGTTGTGTGTCTCAAGGTATGACGTCAGCTGGAGAACGACTATTTTCTCCATTTTTATTCATCATGTTTGGAAGTGAAGCCTCGCCACTGATTGCACTATATCAATGCCAGTCCCAAGCCTACATAAAATAGGAGGGCGACGCTAATGGTTTTTGTTTTCAGATAGTGTGGTTACACTGAAACTACTACTAAGTCTTGTATGTGGAAAGGGTGCAATCAGAAGTTCAATGGCCCCAAGTTTAAACCTTTTGAGAACGCAGGTAAAATCTTTAATTTCACTATTTTTCATTTTGTTTCTAGAGTATAAGTAAGTAAGAAAGCGACTACATTGTTCATTCATTCATTCAGACCATTTTATATAGCGCCCCTTCAAGAAACTACTCAGAGGCGCTCAATTATGTCGTACCTCCGGCGTATAGTCTGGCAACGACAGAATGAAAATGGCCGACTCGATTTCGTCAAGGGTGGCAGCATTGACCGAACTCTGTAGCAACAGTCGTCGATTCTGAAATGTAAATAATTTATCGTTTATTCGCCAGACGGCAGAAGCTGATGAGGCGGCGCTTTAAGATGTTTGTTCGTTCAATCGATAGATGGCGGGAGACGATGAAAATGTTAAAAATTGCGAAATTATCGCAAGGGCAAGTTTCATATAATTTCTAGCCATACAAAATTATACTTCATGGCGGTGGTACTGATTAAAATAATTTTAATTGACATAAAATTAATCTGCTAAATTTAAATGCGATTTATCGATATAATTCGATTTAATTGGTCCAAGTGAGGTTAAACTGTGAAAAATGTTGTCACTTCATACAAAAGCATTATCTATATAAATAAAGAGAAGATTCTGTGTGTCTGTTTGTTCGGGATGCATTTCCACAGTTTTTTAGCTTTTCACACCAAACCTTCACTACTGTGTAGGTCTCGGCATGATACACAAAGTCGACGGGTTGGGGATTCTCTACCACCATGGGGACCAAGGTGGGTGGCGAAACCCCCAATTTTTTTCTCAAAAAACCCAGGTATTGATATTTTTTTAATTCAGAAAGAGGGCCATCGGAACCACCCGGATCAGTGGTTGGCGAAACTCTACCACCAAGGGGCCAGGGTGGGGAGGGAGCGAAAGCACAAATTTTCGCTCTAAATTTTCATTCGCTTGCCATAGTTTCGCAGTTACACAGATTTTTACACGGACCACCTCGCCTCCACCCAGCACACAACTCGGTCCGCAGAGCCGGGTGGGGCAGGGGTGGGGTGGGCGGGGGTGGGTGGGGGCGGTGGGGATAAAATTTTTCCAGAAAACCCTAATTTCACGGATGGCGTACTAGTGGAGGTCGTAGTGTGGTTGGGTGGGGATGGTGGGGCTTGGTGGGTGAGGTGGGTGAAGGCTAGGGGTGGGTGAGTGGGAGGGGGTGTTGGGAATTTTTTTCACAAAATCATAATTTTACGGGTGGCGTAGCCTACTGGTGCAGGTCGGTGTGGTGGGGTGGGGTGGGGTGGGGTGAAGTGGAGAGAGGGTGGGGTTGGGGTGGGGACAGGGGTGGGAGGGGAAGGGTGGATGGGGGTGAGGAGGTGGGGGTGAGGTGGGGGAATTTTTCTGAACCCCTAATTTCACGGGTGGCGGTACTGGTGGAGGTCGTAGTGTGGTGGGGGTGGTGTAGGGAGTGGGGTGGTGAATTTGGCCCAAACCCAAATTTCACGGGTGGCGTACCGGTGGAGATTGGAGTGTGGTGGGTTGTTGTGGGGCTGGGGTTGAGGATGGGTGTGGTGTTATTGTGGCTAGGAGCGGGTCGAATCCTAAATTTCCCGGGCAACGCCGGGTACCCCAGCTAGTTCTAAATATTTATTGCCATGAAAACAGTTAATTTTGTTTCCATCTTGGATTTATTCAGTAGCATTTTTACCTCAAATGAAAATTAATCAGGCCTATCCGTTCAAAGGTTTCACATAATAACTTTTCATTATTTTATCTACTCCGGAAATGTCCGTTTGACAGCGTGAAAGAAGTAGAAATTTAGTCTTGAATTAATCGATTAAAATAGCGTTTGCAAGGACACCTTTAAAAACATGGAAAACGGTATTATATAAACCTGGACAAATCTGGATGGCAGTGTGTTTGGGTCCACAGCATGTAAATGAAGTTGACCAGCAAAAGATCTAGCATAACTTGCAAGGTTGATGACATTATTAACTGTTAAGCAGACAGTCGCACCGAAGGAGAGACATACAGGCAGGCGGACAAACAGACAAACAGACGGGCAGACAGACAGACAAACGAACAAACAGACAGACGGACAAACAGACAGACGGACAGACGAACAGACTGACATATAGAAAGAGTTTGAAAGAATCAGAGAAAGTTAGCAACTTGTTGACCCTTTCTCTGAATATCTGGGACATAATACCTTCGCCCAATCCTGACGGTTATCTGCTGTAAGGGCGGCAACTGGGTTGATATATGTGATGCCTGTTCAGAAAGTACAGAATAATTAACCTAAATTAATCACCAGCTGTTCATTGCAAACGTGTATTATAATTTATGTATGTATGTATGTATGTATGTATGTATGTATGTATGTATGTATGTATGTATGTATGTATGTATGTATGTATGTATGTATGTATGTATGTATGTAAGTATGTAAGTATGTAAGTATGTATGTATGTATGTATGTATGTATGTATGTATGTATGTATGTATGTATGTATGCATGCATGCATGCATGCATGCATGCATGCATGCATGTATGTATGTATGTATGTATGTATGTATGTATGTATGTATGTATGTATGTATGAATGAATGAATGAATGTATGCAAGTATTATAACATTTGTATGCATGTATGTTGACAGGCTTTAATTTGCATTGCATGTGTTTATCAGTGCACTTATTGTAGGCAACGACCTATGTTACATTACAGTAAAAGCTTTTGTCATAATTATCGGGATTCCCTCATATCATACTGGGGTAGAAATTACAGTACATATGTATTTTTGTTCCTTGTTTTTTAGGGTATGCAAGTTGACATTCTTTACAATCATTTCTTTCTGATCATAGCCTTCCTCATTTTCCTCTCGCCTCCATTTCATGCGTGCTTTCTCAGGGTAGATCGCAATGGGAGCGCTTCTGAAACGCTGTTTCTGAAAGTAGCGCGGTATAAATGACCGCTATAATAATTATGTAATACAATACATTGTAAATAGGAGACCAGTCACGTTATTATGTATTATGTAGCGCCACTACCCATCTGTCCGCCTCTCATGCAGACAGTCGGACAGATAGAGAACCAGACGCCTATATAATTACTATCTGCCTGTCTGTCCGTCTTCCTGTTTGCCTGTCTGTCTGCCTATTTGCTTATATGTTTATCTGTTTGTTTGTCTATCTGTCTGTCTGTCTGTATGTATGATGCCTGTCTATCTGTTTGTCTGTCTGGCTATATGTCTGTCTGTCTGTCTGTCTGTCTGTATGATGCCTGTCTATCTGTTTGTCTGTCTGGCTATATGTCTGTCTGTCTGTCTGTCTGTCTGTCTGTCTGTCTGTCTGGCTATATGTCTGTCTGTCTGTCTGTCTGTCTGTCTGTCTGTCTGTCTGTCGTCTGTCACTCGTTGTTACCTGCTGTCTGATGGAGTATGTTGAGCAACTGAGGTCGGAGTTCTGCCTTCGATAGAATGCGATTGCGTCCGTGTTCGTCGGGAGCGTACATGTCCAAGCGGAAGTAGACACCTTTGCTAAATGGAGCAACAGTGCGAAGAGCATTGTAAACGGCAGGTGAACTTGAGACGAAGCAACGTAAATTAAGGTCAGAGAGGCATAGTAACATTAGAGAAGTTAAAGGTATACGATAGGCGAATGGGCGGCACCGTATGATATAGGATATGGTAAGCGGTGTGAAGGAACGGAAGACGTGATGAGGTATGCGAAGGGAAGAGTAGGTAATATAAATGAAGTCAAGGTTGGTTTGGAAGTCAAGTTATATGAAAAGTTTATGTTAAAAAAATAAATTAATATTATTTAAATTAATTTACTTTTATATATTTGCGTGTATTGTTTTTCGGGTGTGTAAGTTGACCTTCTAAACTATCATCGCGACATAAATGAAAATGTAGTGAAACTGATTATAAAGTATAAATTGGATAACAATGCCAATACTAAGATACAATACAATGCAATACAATGCAATACAATTCAATACAACTGGACGACGCAACTTCAATTACAGTGCGTAGACAATTGCAATGTAGTAACCGTGCCAGCCAAACAGTTTAACCCTCAAATGACCAACTGGGGTCCTGGGGGACCCCAGCACCGTTTCGACTCGTGTAACTTTTTTGCCAGCAAAAATTTTTTAACGGCCTTTTATGAATTTGTCACGTGGACATCGCTAACTGTTTACGTCTAATTAAATCCGGTTTAACTTTTACGGTTATTTTTAAAATATGAAATATCTCGTGGGTCCCCGCGCTTTATGATGATTTTTCACATGGAACCGAGATGAAAAGATATTATGACAGCGAAAATTGGTCTAGTAGGATTTAGTGTATGTATGTATATATGCATGTATGTATGTATGTATGTATGTATGTATGTATGTATGTATGTATGTATGTATGTATGTATGTATGTATGTATGTATGTATGTATGTATGTATGTATGTATGTATGTATGTATGTATGTATGTATGTATGTGTGTGTGTGTGTATGTATGTATGAATGTATGTATGTATTGCATGCATCTATAAATACATACATTCATACCTGCATGCATACTTGTGTGTATGTGTGTGTCTGTGCATGTATGTACGTTTGTATGTATGCATGTATTTATGTACATACCTAGTTGCATGCACTATAGAACTACATGCTAACAGACGGGGTGTAATGGCAGAGGGATAATGTCCTACGGAGGTAATGGTGGGGGCAATGACAGGGTAATGGGTTGGGGGGGGGGGGGGGTAATGTTCTATACTCCTTTTAGATCCATGCCAAAAACATAGTCGTACTTCTCCGCTATGGCTTATCCCGCATGCTAACTGCTTTGTAAGGCGTCCTTGTAAGGGACGGCTGTGTTACTGCGCTATATAAATTGACCTGATTATTGTTGTTATTATTATTACTAACTCACAGAAACTACTGACATTGCTTATTTACGCAAGTTACATATGTTACCACTAACAATATGGACGCATCAAGCAATGAACGCGTTATTAATTATTGGGGTCCCACGGGACCCCAGTTGGTCATATTAAGGTGCAAAATATGTTGGTCGCATGAGGGTTAAGGATGTCGTCTCAGGGTTGTTGGAGATACTCAGTAGGTCAAAGCAATGAAACGTGAAAAAGGTGTTTAAAAATGCCACAGATTTGTTGGCATCTCACAGGACAGGTCACGAATACAAAAGACAGTACGTCAAATGAACTGCCGCGAGCAACATGTACGGTGGCGCCGCCAGTAATTGCAGACTAGTTACATGTATTGGAAGTGACGATCTTTCTCAAGGTCGCTACACAGTAGCGACCTCGGACGAGAATGTTAACCTAGCTCTACGCATTACAGTGTAAAAACAATCGACCAACTTCCTCTCGAGGTGTATGTAGGGTAAAGTAAACTGGCAAATCTGGAATACCAGGGTTGTTTTAAAGAATTTTTTAGCACTGCACAAACCATTCTTTTCTTTCCAACCCTCCATGGTTAAATTACTTCCAATCGCAGGACAATGACTTTTTTGCTAGTTTTAACTGTACAGAATTGCTTCTACAACTGCACAAATCCATTCAGAACTGCACATTTTGTGTACAATTGCACGTTAAGAAAGCCCTGTGGAATACCATGCAAGCATAAGCAGTGTAAAGTAATGTATCAATTTGCGCTATTGTTGTATCATTGACCAGTTAATTGTAAGTTCTTACCTGATGACTATGACGTGTTTGCTGTTGGGTGTGAGAGAAAGCGTGTCGACGTGTTCTCCAGGTATGCGACAACTTCCGAGCATGTAACGAACGCTTTCCATGCAAACAGGAATCATGTTCATGATCATGTCAGGAGGTAAGGTCCGATCCTGGATCATCTCGTAATACCTTCGCAAAAGACATTATATGCACAACGACATCAATCGTTGGGGGAAGAATGATCAGAAATATGCAAGATTCTACAGACAGAGAGTCACCGAGCATGGGCGCCTGCAAACACATTGGTTACGGAGAAACGTTTGACAAGAGCTTGTAAAACTCAAAACAGATAATTGAGAGCATAAAGGTATCTTAATGTATATATTTCACAGTTTGAATGAGTCAATCAATCAACTTTTGCAAATAAATCAAGCAAGCTCACATTACCATTGCAACGGTGATACGAGGAAGCCATAAAGGGATTAAAAAAACTCCCCTAACAAGGGACATTGAAATTTCGCTTGAGTTTTTAGGTATGTTGTGGCCTTTAACAAAAGGTAACGTAAACTTATCTTAACCTAGCTATTAATGATAATTGTATGCACTGTATGCACTGTTTGCATTAGTGTCATTAGTGTTTTACTGCAAAGAAAGTTGCGGAAATGCATACAATAGCGGTTAAAATTGGGTATAATTTGCTCTCCAGGGAGGGGCAAAACTAGCGCTCAATGTTATAAGATTTTACTGAAAGGCTAGTCAAAAATTACTTATGTGCTGAAATATTAAATAGCTTCAATTTATTACGTTTTTAAGGTGTCTTGAGTCAGAACTCTCACCCTTAGGCTCGCGTAGCGGCGTAATAGAGTTTACGCAAATTCCTAGACGGGGGTGGGGTGGGGTGGGGTCGGAGCTCAGTTGAAAGAGAGAGCTGGTCGATAAACCGAGTAGTCATTATCGCGGCCTGGGTTCAAGCAAAAATTTATTTGAATTTCTGTTAGTTGCCAGTGGCGCTTTCTGTTGTGTTGTTTGCCTCGGGTCTGTTGAAAATAAGATAGCTCCTCCCACTTCTGGCTTGGTCGTACCACGAGCGTTCCAACACTTAGGCCATTAGTGTTAAGCTACCGAGGCTGTTGTGTAGTCATCCTGCGTGTCGTGCGAAGCTGGCTGTATTTCGTATAACTTGTATCTGTAATCATTCTGCGGTCTGTCAGATTGAATGTTAATAAACGAAGATTATTAGTAGCCTATGATTAATGTTACCATAATTATGGCTACGTTGGCAGCGTTAAATAGCACAGAAAAATAGCAAGTCTAACTCACGATGTTGCTACTTCTGTCTCCTCAATACAAACACTCAGAATTAAGAAGAGCTCGGATTGAAAACAGACGGAGGACTGAACAGTGCTCCAACTGTGTGAAAATCTAGTTTACGAAAGACTCGGTTACCGTGGTAACCGTTTTCATAACTCACTTGGTAATGACGTGTAGACTGTTGCAGGCTCTGGCAATGCGGTTCGTTGAAATCTCCGACTTAACGGTGCTCATCATGTAGAAGTTCACGTTCACTGAAATAGAAAAACAAATTGTTCTTTGTTGTTTAAGTGGAAATTGACTCAGACACCTTAAAAACGTTTGTAAATGAGGCTATTAAAACTTCGCCACTGTTGCACTCTGCCAGTGCCAGTCCAAAGCATAAATAAAGGAGGAGGGCGTCGCTAATGGTCTTTGTTACCACACAGTGACGTTAAACTGCAAATGCGTGCATGAGTAGTTGCAGTTTAACGTCACTGTGTGGTAACAAAGACCATTAGCGACGCCCTCCTCCTTCATCCAGGCTTGGGACTGGCACTGGTAGAGTGCAACCAGTGGCGGAGTTCTACAAATGCCGACGCATCGTTACACTAAACTATATACATAGGCTACATCACTACCAATGTTTCATGGTTAGAACGCTGTCTTAAAACACCTTTAAAACGTAATAAATTTAAGTTAATAACTATGGAGCGCGGTAGGCATTTGGTTTAATAGTTTCCATGACCAATTCGTTGACCGCTTGTCCACACCTCCAATAATGAGACCTTTGCTTGATGTGGATACTGGAGATGGCACACGGCGTTGCCGGGAAATATCGGTTTTCCGTCACCAGCCACACCCGGCCTTTCAGGGTCAGTCCCCACACAATCCCACCTCTCTGGTCGAATTGTATTGCATTGAATTGTAACTATACACCTCACTGACTGCAATTATAACCTCAAACGATTACCATTTTCACCGAATTTCAGTAACATATTTTGATACATTGATTAGACACCTTAAATAAAAATATACTGGTTTCGAAACAGGCAGTAATGATCTTTGAAGCAATGCGCAAAAAAAGAGCCTCGACAGGCCAAATTTCTGACGACGATCAGAATAATTTTCCTTTATTCAACAATCCGGTTGATAGAACGCAATCGGTTGCACAGTGTAGAATTGTGCAGTTGATGCAATTCACAAGAACACAGATCACAGAATGCACAAACATTGACTCTACTAGCAGAGCAGACAGCCTGCAATCACAAGCTGTCACAATACGCTGAATCCATCCGAAACATTAGTTGCAGCGTAGTGAAAAAAGGAAGTTTTAGTTGCAGCGTAGTTAAAAATGGAAGTCTTAAAATTTGAGAACAATGCTAACAATATTTAAGCCACTATGATTACCGAATCATGTGTGGATGACAGAAAAATTAATAATAGTGATCACTGAATATCAGTAGCAATTTAAGTCTAACTTGGACACCTTAAAATCGTATATCCTAGATATTATAAATAATTAGTTTGAGTTTCTTATTTAATGGTGGTTCCTTAAGTTCCTTAAGATACAGTTAGAAAATTTCACGAAACAGTGTCTAGTGTAGTCCCCAGCTTTAAGAGGGAGGCCAGAAATTCGGTTTTCTGGGGACTTTTGGGCGGACGGCAGCCAGCCGCTCATGCACCGACGACATCATTGTGATCGGCCATTTTTCTGACAACCTTTTAAAGTCGTTCGGTAAAATATCAGAAAACTACATATCAATTTCACTTTCGAAAAAACTAATGGCTTTTTAGTCTTTTTTCTGCGTGTACGTATGCATGTACAGAAGACCGGTTGAGTTTTTCTGTTGGAAGAATGTATGCAACACATTGCGATTTTTCATGTGGAAAATTCATTCATGGGAAACCCCCCTTCCAAAGACGTCTAGATTACATGCTGGTAGTAAAACAAAGGAATATAATATATTCGTTTAGTAGAAAATGGAGCTGACAAGCGGCATCAAGGTTACATAAAAAATGAAATGGTCAATAAAGTAAACTGGTTATTTGTTAAGCAAGCTCCTGTAGAGAGCCATAAATAATTATGAAGTTATTATCATCCTTTGTTGGTATTTCCAAATTGTGAGTTCTAGGGTGAAGCTTGTAGCCATGCTTGATGACGGGAGGAAACAAAACTCAGCAGGACATGTGGCGAATTATGCTCATATTGTACGCTGTAGTCCTAACTTATAACTGATGTATACATGGATGGATGACAATGCTCGATAAACTTACGATAAGATGACTGTCAGAAAAATAGTGTGCAAAGATGCTGGGCTGGTGTCTGGGCTAGACACCTTCAAATAGTTTATCTGGGTCTTATAAATTCATCAGTTTCGTTGCATTCTACGTTGTTCCATGTACTAGGATTAAGCTACGTGATAGATAAATCACGCGAATTATATAATATTCGTTTATTCACATTCAATCTGACACACCGCAGAACGATTACAAGTACAAGTTATACGAAATACGGCAAGCTTCGCACGACACGCAGGTCGGCTACAACAGGCTCGATATACTTAACACTAATGGCCTAAGGCCCTAAGTGTTGGAACGCTCCTGATTCGGCCAAGCCAGGAGTGGGAGGGGCGATCTTATTTTAAGCATAAGCAGATCGCGAGTCAATCAACGCAACAGCAAAGCGCCACTGGCAGCTAAGAGAAAATTCAAATAAATTTTTTGCCCTGAGCGAGGCTTGAACCCGGGTCGCGATAATGACTCTCAGTTTATCGGCCACTGAGCTACGGACCTCCCCAAATTGACATCGAGATTTATGCACAAAATGGAGAGCCACTACTGCTGCTGAATGGGTGATGTTGGTAAACTTGAGTCTATTATAAGGCTAAAATGAAAACCTTTATTTCATGAAACACACCCCGTAGACTGAACTGTTAAAAATAGCAACAATCTTTACCGTAAGATGTCGCTAGACAATCGGTCACAACAACACATATAATTAATAAAATACTTCACTTCTGTGGAACTTGGTTAGTTCCAGTCACAAGTCATGCTAATGAAGAGGTCGACAAAAGACAGCTTTTCTATGACACAGTGCTTTAAAGTAGGAGAGTTAATTAAAGATTAAGCCACAACCTAAAAATTCAATTCTAAATTGTGGCATAATTATAGTATCCGGGGCCGACGGTAGGGTAGGTTCAGGTTTAGGGTCATGAGGGTCGGTTAGGTTCAGGTTAGGCGTCGTGAGGGCCGGTTAGGATTAGGATAGAGTTAGTGTTAGTCATTCGGTCCCGGATGCCATAGGTTTCTCCAATTTGTGACACTCTTTTTACACACCTTTAAAACGCTGTATCAAGACATATATAAAATCTCGGTTGCTGATGTTTTTAATTTTCACTCAAATATAATTATTGTCATCATAATTATTACAACTTCGCCTTTAAACTTTCAAGTTTTGTAAGCCTCAAGTTTAGTTACGAAAATTAGAGATGGGAAGATACTATGAATTGTATATAATTTTTTATAAAAAGCCACAGACGGAGTGAATGTTGTGTGAATATTACCTGTAGGGATACATTTTATTTATCTTTCACCACAAGCTAGCACTTACAGTTTTACGACACTGTTGATCTTTTGCCGCCCCGCATTTTTAGGAGCTTGGGACTGGCAGTAAAAGAGAACGATCTGTGGTGGAGTTTCACTGTATTGGCGTCTTTCTTACAGTTGCGCGTAGGCTACATAGATGGATTTTTCAGTTTATAATAATAAATTGGTTTTGTAATAGAGAATGTTCATGTGCACGTTTAAAAAACTATAATTTCCGCACCATTATTTACAGAGTTGGTTTTAATATTAAGATACAAGTGCGTGTTTCAACTGCAAGAGCTTTTAAGTGCCGTAATATGCCGAGCAAATTTCTGTCCAGGGTAACGGCCTCTGTTGTCATAGACCCTTGTCAAATCGGATCCATCCATCCATCATGTAGCACATGTACCATCTGGATTAAAACAATATTGATTTTTTTAAGATGTCACATGTACCAAGTGTTGACACATGTCAACGTGTGTTGTCCTCAAGCTGGATTAAAACAATATTGATTTTTTAAGATGTCACAAAATATTGTTTTCAACTCTTGAAAATCTGCAAAGAATATAATCTTCTAATGGCCGATAATTTAAACGATTTGCAATGATCCTTTAAGTGGTTAAATGGTGACTTGTTTTATATATTAAATTTTATGTAGATTTATATGTATTATGTCTATGTTTTGCGCCAATGGAAAGCATCCTGAATAGATATTGAAGATAGCATTAAAGGCCATTTCAATCGCAAACGATCAGAATATGATAACATAATGACATTGTGTCTGCTTTTCGTCTAGATAGGCTAATATTTTCCTAAAAAATGAACTGGTGGACTACCACTAGACTCAACTGCCTTACTAGCCACGATTTCTAGATGCAGCTCTGTTTACACACCTTTCGAAAGGTATTAAACAAAATATTTATAAGTGTGGAAAACTTTTTCAATACAATTGCTTGCATTCTTTGGAAATGAAGTAGGTTTGTCATGCAGTAATCAGTCAGACTATGTGTGTCATGTATCCATTTAAAGCACCGTCTACTTTAACTCACATTAGTCATAAGACGCCGCTAAAGTGTTGGATTAATCCTTATCATCTGGTCATATAATTAAAATCGAGTAGAATTAAAGCACATTATAGACTATAGACATTTTAGTACGGGTAGTTCCGGTGTCACAAAATAGGGTATCCCCGTATTAATTGTATCACCTCAAATTAAAAAAGGCAAAAACCCGCTTCCGCGCGTATTTTTTGCAAATTAATTTTCATCTGCTTTGTTTTGAACAATGACACTAACATGTACATGTATGTTTATTCCTACTTGATAGTTTGTTTTGCCCTGTTTTTAAAGTACTTAAAACAGTTAAGAACACTCAGAGTCACTAAATAAATTCGAGTTGCCATTATCTGAGCATTGCTTAGGACACTTAAAACAATTAGAGTCACTTTAAATTTTGATCACAGCATATTTTTTTATTTTGCGCATTTTAAAAAAGGTGATAGAATGGTTTATCCCCCGGATAGTATAGACCGGTTAATTCCATCCGGGGGGATAGATTAATTCATCCCACGGTTAGCTTTCAGGAGGGATGCTCCGTTTCGTGTCACCGGAGCTAAACATTTCACAATTTCGCTCAACATCAAAGCTCCGTAACTTTTCACACTTTGACAATGATTCCAATCTCAAGTCCTTACAAAAGAGGAGGACGACGTAATTGTTCTTTGTTCTCACAAAGTGACGTTAAATTGCAATAATTGCTTTCCTCTAGATTTTGTTGCTGACCCTTGATAATCGTTAAACAATCAAAACTGATGTAAAAATTACTGCTCCAAATTGCAAAAATAATTGAGGATGTTCGACATAACTGCTACATTGATTAATGGTGATACTGGGTAAATTTTATTCAAGATGGCTCAAATGAATACCTTTCTGTCATAAGCAAATAGTAATCGCTGATAATTTGCAAAAATCATAGGCTGGTTTAGACACCTTGATATTGTTATTATACACCGTTATAAATTCCTCAGTTTTGTAACAACTTGTGAATGTGCCATGTAGCAGCCAATGATACTTTAACAATCGAGACAAATATTTATTGAGTTATAACAATTATTAATGCACAGAAAAAGATACAAAATTTAAGAATAAAAATTAACCAATTGAATAATAATTAGCCATTTGCTACACGCATGGTGAAGCTCGCTAAACATGAGATGAAAGCATTTTTATGGCCATTTAAAATAGACTAAAAGACCATTTAAAATAAGCTTAATGACCATTTAAAATAGGCCATTTAAAGGGACCCTAATGATCATCTAAAAATGAACTTAATGGCCATATAAAATAGACTTAATGACCATTTAAAAGAGCCTTGACGACCATTGAAAGTAGACTTAATGGCCATTTCAACCGTAAGCGGTCAAACTATGGTCACTTAAGTGTCTACGTTACTTTTAGATAATCTGATATTTTATAATGAGAAAATGCATATAATACAACATAATATCTGTACCGTAATTGAAAACATGAACTGATAAACTTTTTAAATACGTCAACAGTCATCCCAGCCAGACGACCATGGTTTTTAGAAACCTTTTTAAATTAAGTATCAGAGTGTATGTAAGATTTGGCCAAGATTTTGGTACTGATATCGTTAGTCAAAAAACATGTGAAAGACGAGATAGATTTGTTACGGAGCAATCAAGCAATGGATGTCATGACATTGTATACGTTTGACGGTAACGGACGTTGCATCTATTATAGGTCGCCGTTTAAGCTGTGGAATAAATAAAAGCAGCTTTGAACTCAATTTCGGGTCAATGCTAACGACTTGGAAACCACAAGATGTCTCTAATCAGTGACCACCATCGCTTTATCAATCAGAATTAAAGCTATTCGTAGACTTTTGCACTTTCACTGAGTGTATTTTAACGCAGAAAATTATAAATTTCCGATCAGCATAAAAAAAAATCCGTCGCTGCTTACATCTTGGCAGCGCCATTCCCAAGCCTCTTTGAAAGAGGAGGGCAACGCGACTAGTTTTAATCACACAAAATCGTTAAACTTAAACCACTTCAGATTAATTAAGTGCCAATCCGAAGCCTGGAAAGAGGAGGGCGCCGCAAATTCTTTATAATTATTTTATCAGCAACTTACTCGCAGAAAACATTGCAAGTGGCTAATCACCTAATTAATTATTTGCTGGGGTTATATCGACAGCTCACCCTGGCACAGGATATCACTATGAATAAATGTAAATCGAAGCCTGGATTAAATAAAACGATTCCGTGAGGTTTCAATGCTCTCAGGAGAGTTTCAGGTCGTCCAAGAAGTCATTTCCAGGACAGTTTCAATCCAGTTTCAACTCGTTTCGGTGCACATTCAATTCGTTTAAGTGCAGATTTGATTCGTTTCAATACAGTTTCCATTCATTTCAGTTCATTTTTATTTTGTTTCAGCGCAATTTCAATACTCTTCAGCATGGTTTCAATTGGTTTCAGTAAAATTTCAATTAGTTTTGGTTCAGTTTCAATTCGTTTCAGTACAGTTCAATTACTTTCAGCAGCGTATCGACTCCATTTGGTTCGCTTTAAAGTTTCGTACAAGCTGCTGGTGTGCGAAGGTGCATCAGGTCTGAGGTGGAAATCAATGTTAAGGCAGAACATTCGGTTCAGATATCTATTCAACCAGCATTCGCATCAAGCAAACTCAGCTATAATTGAGAACACTGACCGCACACTGTCAGTGGGAAGACGACGACACGGTGTGCGATGGAGGTAACTGGCTGCCTGCTGTCATACGGATAGGCCAAGAAAAATGAAGAATCTAGCATTTCATGCATGTATGGCTTACACAGGGTGAGCTTTCGGGACTGCTCTAGGCCAGGGGTTCTCAAACTTTATTTTTATTGTACCCCCATGCAAAAAAATCGAATGATGGCGTACCCCCAGCAAAGTCAGATAAGAAACAAAATGCCATTGCGAAGTCCCCTTGCAGTGACATCTAAAAGTTCATTTAATTATTGGTGACATCGTTTATAAGAGTCGTATATAAGGAGCAAAATTTTGTTTGAATCATATAATCCTATCAGCAAATTTGAAAGGGAAAATTGGTCTATAACCCCTGCAAAAAAGAGCCAACCCGTAGTGCTGTGGGCTTGTTTATGCTAGCAAAGATATAAAATAGCTGGTTTAACCCTCGAGTGCCCAAGGGGGGTCCGACCGGACCCAGGCCCGTTTTTTCCGGATAACTTTTTAACGGCTATAGATATGCAAAAATGCTTTTAGGTATTTCTAGAGCAACCATTTGGGCATCGAATGGTATATTGTGCGTGAGTATTGTCCAACCCTGTACCCCACAACCACATCGTATACTAAGGGTATACCGCAAGATTTGCGGCTATTCCTTCGGTAAATGACGCAAGCAAGCATTGTACTGTGTATCATGAGATGTTTACACTATTATTTTGCACCAGGTGGTGCTATTGTGATATAAGATACATCAGTCGACTGAAAATTCATTTTGGATTACATAGAACTAAATTCTGTTATGATATTCCAATCCCTTCTCAAGATTTTAGCATGAAAACGATAGACTTCCTTCGGTAACTGACGCAAGCAAGCATAAAATGTGTATCAAGAGATTTTACACTATTATTTTACACCAGGTGGTGTTATTGTAGTATAAGATACATCAATCGATTGCAAATTCATCTGGGAATACATAGAACTAAATTCTGTAACGATATTCCAACCTTTTCTCAAGATATTACCATGAAAACGCTGGGGTCCGCGCGGACCCCCCCCCCTTGGGCCTTCGTGTACCAAAAAATACCTTGGGCACTCGAGTGTTAATATTTGTCAATTTCAAACGCAAATTTACCCCATGTTTGTTTTTATAGCAAGAATAGTTTTAAAATCAGCTTCACCCAGATATGACGTGCTGAAAGGAATCACAAAATTTAAAGCTCGGTCATAAATTAATCCTTTGGCCAATTTAGCTCTCCGCTATTTGAGCTCTACAGGCTGAGAATTTCTGGCTTTGGTACTTTCAACCATTTTATGTTTCAAAATTATAGTAACTGGTCTAAGCCTAAATTTGTTGCATGCACTGTATAGTATGTGAGTCTAATAATATGTTGTGAAAGAAATAAATGACGATGCTGTTACGTT
Source organism: Lumbricus terrestris (assembly GCA_949752735.1). Taxonomy (NCBI): domain Eukaryota; kingdom Metazoa; phylum Annelida; class Clitellata; order Crassiclitellata; family Lumbricidae; genus Lumbricus; species Lumbricus terrestris. The sequence goes on from OX457051.1 coordinate 40,693,187, forward strand.
GCAACGTTAAAAATCATTGCTAAACAAAAAATTAAAGATCGATGCATGGACATGAAGACAATAAACTCAAAGAAAATTGTTTACATTTCTGGAATTTTTCGCGTACCCCTTACCGGCGCCTGGCGTACCCCCAAGGGTACGCGTCCCACAGTTTGAGAATCCCTGCTCTATGCTCTGTTCTGTGGCATTCTATCCTGAGCGGTATTCTACTATGCAATATTATGCGATACCTTGTGTTGCTGCATGCTATGCTATGACGCGCTATAATAGCCTAATACTTTTCGATGTTGTGTTATAGACTACACTTCGCTATGCTATCGTCATTATTACAAGTATGATTGCATAATGCATGTGGAATCGGATCTACGGTTAGTCAGAATTGAATTAGCTTTTTGAATGAGCTTTTTAAAATGAAAAATATTCTGCCAGATAATTTATAATTGTGACTGAATAATTGGCAGAAAGTTAGGTATTGCTAGAGCTGTATTACGCAAAAACATTTCAGAGGGAAGCGGCATCTGTTGTCATAAGCCCTCGTCATGTCTGGATCCATCCATTGGTAAAACACCTTAAAATCGTATCTTCCCAGTGTTATTAATTTGTAAGTTCCCCTCATTATATGTTGCGTAGGTCATTTGAAAAGTTACGATATCGTTAAACAATGAAAACTGGTGGCAAAAGTATGCTCAAAATTGTAAAATAATCGGCAATGTTCGAAGTTACTGATGCATGGATGAATAGTGATAGGCCTACTGAGTAAATATAACTCAAGAGAATTTAAATCAATGTCTATCTGTTTTTCTGTCTGTCTATCTGTCTATCTGTCTGTCTGTCTCTCTGTCAGTCTGTGTCTGTCTGTGTCTGTCTGTGTGTCTGTCTGTCTGTCTTTCTTTCTTTCTGTCTGCACTGGAGAGAGGCAATCTTGATCACGGATCAATAAATAAATGTTATAAATAACAAAACAAGTTAAACTATAATCTGCCAAGCTGGAATGGCCTCTCAGTTGCATTGCATTTATTGCCCATTGCTCAATCAACTTTGCTTCTTTTATTATTTTAAAACTGTCCTTTTTAGCCGCGGTTGGGGCAGGATCGCTTCCGAGTAACATACTCTCAATAGGTTCTATATAAACTACCATCAGCAATAATGAAAACTGGTTCAGTACCTAGCTCATAAGTGCTGTAATATGCCGAACAAACTTATGTCCATGGTAACGGCCTCTGTTGTCATTGGTCAAATCGGATCCATCCAATGAAATGATCGCAGCATAAAATGACATGGGATAATATTAATATTGTTTCCTGCACGATTATGTCTGATGACAACAGAGGCCTTTGCCGTCGGTAATTTTTTGGGCATAATAGCTAATTGACAGACCTGTTACTAGCTAAAAAAAAGGTGGGTAAGAAAGTTGTTGATCTGACCTGCTATTGGTTCTCTTCTCGATAGGTAAGCAGTCGTCAGCCACCAGTCAGCCAACCAACTGCGCAGCTTCTTCCTTCTGAACTCAACACAAACCCAGATAAACACTTTTAAGACAAGGTTTTCCATTCAAATAATCAAAGTAGTTGAGAGGTAAATTCATTAACGGGTCTATGTAAAGAGTTCCCCTCCTCCTTTCTCCAGGTTTTGGCCTGACACTTTCGGAGTGCGTGGTCTGGCTAAGTTCGATCGTGTTGTGCCGCGCTTCCAAGTTTAAACTTTTGAATCCGACCTTTATCAGGCTAAGGCAGCCAAAGAATTACATTATTCGGGGAAAATGAAAGGTATAATAATAACAAATTAAAGAAATTGAAGGTGTCGAAATAAAACACCAAATCACCGCTCTGAATCGGGTAAAGCGGTATATTTTACAAAATATATGGCCGTCAATGTTATTCTAGGCATTTCCCGCTTTTATTGCGCCAAGTTCCATTAGTATCAGCTACATTGATTGATCGAGAAACGCTTAAAATTTTATTTTTACTAGCGGCTTTCTACATGTAAGGATGTCGCTAAAGCTGCAATGCTTGCTTCAGGCAATGCTCAGCTCAGCTGCTGCTACATTGATTGTCCGACTTCACAAGCAGGTCTACTCTCGCATCTTTACCATTATGTTTTGCTGAGCTTCATTGGCTTCCTCTCCGTGCTAGCACACAATAATTAATATCCTCATTTGCGATCATTCCTCTCAATTGGCGCTTCACTTTGGAGTGTGTTTCCTGTTTCTGCTCATTCTACAATTCTGTGTAGTAGTCTACTTTTCCTTCTCTCTTCTGAAAACTTGCTTCTTTTCGCGAGGCTTTGTCCAATGGAAGCGCATCTGAACGGTTCACTTTAATAATTAAAATTGATTATGCACAATACAGAAATAATATTTTGATAATTTTATTCAACTTCCGAATCAAATTTATCTTTTCTATCACCAATTACTTCTTCGGTGTAATATGATGATGCTCTATAATGTTCCAATGCGCGTTTTAGAGTGGAGTTATAAGGAAAATACTTACGTACTTATAATACAATAATATTATATTTAGTTAGTCTTAAACACCTGTAAAACGTTTTATAGTGACATTATATAAAATTGCATTTCAGATAACATGAACAGCTAATCTGCGTGCCTGACGATATATTGTACCTTTAAAAGTTAATCATCTAAAAAAACATTAATTGCGACCAGTGTCTTCATCGTTCAAATAATTCTGTAGATTGCAGTTATTTGCTGTTTAACGACACCCTGCTATGGCCAATATGATATTTGTCGCCATCCTGCTTTCTCTAATCTTTAGACTGACACTATTGTAGTTAAGAGATACCAGTAGGCGGAGTTTAATGGAGGTTGGATGATAAGTTGCTGTTAAACAACAATATCACAATGCAGATGCATATCGTCGCCCTCCTCATTGCCACAGGCTTGAGACTGGCGCTACCAGACAAGTTAGTCATTTACAACTAATGTTATACTCACTGCATTTATAATACATTATTGTGGTCAGTGAATGGACGAATCCGGAGATTAACAACAGCTTATTACATCAAGGGTCGAAGAAATTTGTTTCGCATAATTTTGCAATAAATTTCCGCAGTTTGTGAGCACTGTGTCCATACGAAGACCGACATCGACATGAATGGAGACTAAAATTACTCCTATAGTTTGATCCCTGAAAGGCATTGATATGTCAACGTTCTTTGTAGTAGTTCTATACCATGTAGACTATCACGTATCAGGGTGGACTATCATGCTGTATGGATCACAGTTTAATGATAGCTTATGACAACACAAGTCGTTGCCGTTAACAGAATTTATATTTGCCGATAGACGTCTATAAAGAGCGAAAGATTTTCATATCTTTTATTTGGAAAGAAACACGGATATAAAGGTGTATAAGCGGAACTTAAATCTCTATGATCTTCAGCGTTCATACTATTTAGCATTGGACATTTTTCTCCACGCTATCATAGCCTAAATAACATTAGAAACCTTTGCTCGGGAAGGTCTATGTATGTCGACATAGATAGGAAATAATCGACTAAAGTTCTTTGATGAAACGCTCAAGAATCTTGAAGAAACTGAAACATTACTTAACAAAAAAAATCGTTTTCAGTTTTTTATGACTATTATATTATGACGTATTTGGAACTAACAAATTTTGATTGTAGGTTTCTGCATCGTTCAAATAGTTTTGTTCTACATGTAGATTGCGGTAGGTTGCTGTCTAACGTCACCCTCTTATGGCAAATACGATCCTGTTTCGCTCTCCTACTTTCTACATGCTTTAGATTGACAACACAATGCAACAGCTAACAGATAAGCGGAGTTTAATGGAGGCTGGATGATACGATGCTGTTTAAGGACAACATCACAATAAGGATGACTAGCGTCGGCCTTCTCCCTGGAAAAGGCTTGGAATTGGCGCTGCCAGACTAGTTTTCTGGTAACACCTAAAGTTATATCACTGCAATTATCGATACATCCCTGGGACAGTGGAAGGGTCCAGAGTTTAACGACAGCTTATTACATGAAAGGCCGAAAAAAATTGCTTCGCATATTTTTTACTACATCTCCGTATTTTGTGACAATACATGTAGTAGTTATTCATTGTGCGACAGATTTGAGAATGTTTATTTTAGAAAGTGACAAAATATAAAGGTGTCTAATCGGACCTTAAAATAATCACTTATCTTCAGCGTTCAGATAATTAGTGCAACAGCCAAATGTGCCATATCCACCACGCTATCATAGCCTGACTAACAGTCTTTAAAAACCTTTCCCCGGGAAGGTATATGTTTGTCGACATAGGAAATAATTGACTCAATTTCAAACAGTAAAGCGACATCTGGTGTCTAAAAACGTTGATACTGAAAGGAAATCTGCAGTTCTTTGAGGAAAGGCTCAAGCTTCTTGAAGAAACTGAATCATGAATATTAATAAAATAAATCATTTTCAGTATTTTATTACGTATTATTTTATTACGCATTATTTTATGACGTATCCTGACTGCTGATGATTTTTACATTACGCAAGTGCACGGTTGCAATGTGCAATGTCTCCAAATATAGCCAATGGTGCAATTATGACTGTTGACGTTTTTCAAGTTTATTGCATCCATCGAGATGCATGCACATACCTACATAATTATGATTCTGTTTCTGTCAAGGTATGCGTAACGTTCTTCACTGGCTTCCTGTTTCACAGCGCATCTCCTACCGAGTTGCTGCACTTGTTTGGCGATGCCTTCTTGATTGTGTTCCATCATACCTGTCTAACCTTTGTCGACCTGTATCCGACCTCGCAGCCCGTCGAGCTCTTAGCACTTTGGCAACTCGGAGCTTTTGGTTCCGCGAGCTCGCACTTCTATTCGAGAGCGCCGAACATTTATGATGCGATTCCGCCATCCTGAATGCGATATTTGCCTAGGTAAAGCTCGCCTGTTTTTTATGAGTCGCTCAGATCTTCAAGCTTTGGTTGGACTGAGAGCGTCTCTGAATATGTCATAATCTCTGGAATAGGCGCCAGGCCTATATACATTATTAGAATAATTGAGTAAATGAACAACCGTCGGATATCGAAGTGTGGTGCATGGGCGCTATAGATTTATTCATCACGTAATATTGAAGAGATTCTGTTAGTGTTTTGCGCTTTAGCGACATCTTGCAGCTATCTAACGGCTTTACCCATTCACCCATTCGACGGCGCAATGATAATCTTATTTATAAGAAATGTATCTTTTTTAGAGGTGTTTAAGAACATCAAACTATTTCAGTAGCGTAATTATGTTTAGCGACACCTTGCGCCGGTTGCTCATGTTGTCTTTTCGCAACGTTGCACTGGGACCTATGATGAATGGCGCATTATTAAGTTCCAGCGTGTGTCAAATTTATAAATGACTTAGCAGTGTGCAAAAGGTGTTAATAGGCCTACATCTGCTTTTCTTACAGCGATTACGTCCAATCAGAGTCCAAATGTTGTTGCTATTTTATTGTCTGTAATCATCATCATCATCATCATCATCATCATCATCATCAATCATCATCATCATCATCATCATCACCATCATCATCATCATCATCATCATCATCATCATCATCATCATAATCATCGTGGTCGTCGTCGTCGTCGTCGTCATCATCATTATCATCATCGTCATCATCGTCATCATCGTCGTCGTCGTCGTTGTCGACGTCGTCATCGTCATCATCATCGTCGTCGTCATCATCATTATCATCATCGTCATCATCGTCATCATCGTCGTTGTCGACGTCGTCATCGTCATCGTCATCATCATCGTCGTCGTCGTCGTCGTCGTCATCATCATCATCATCATCATCATCATCATCGTGATCAGTCATCTACATCATTGTCATTATTGTTATTGTTGCATCTCTCCGGCTTTTATTTCTTGCTATTGTGACTTCAATTGATACTGTAATTCAAAATCAACAGCATTAGTTGTGGTAGCAGTAGTAGTGGTATAGTAGCAGTGATAGCCGTATGGCATAACCATTTACCTGTTCTCTAGATATTTCTGCAGAACGGGTCCTTGGTTGGAGATGAACGATTCGACCAATTCCTTCGTGTGACTGTATTCCTCCGGAGTCAGCAGAGGTCGAACGGTGTCAAGATATCTAAACACATGTATATTAAATCAACAGGTGCTACAGAAATGCATAGTATTAACTACAAGCGTCTATTTTGTAGGACGTTATTTCAGTGTAGAAAAACACCTTTTATAAGGTTATAACTTACATTATATAAGAACACATATGCGTGTGCAATTATTGCCCAGGTGGCGGGAATATACGCCTAAAACATTAATAGATTGAAATGAAAAATTAAATCGGGAGATTGAGATGGCTAGAGATGGGAGGAAATGAAACATAGATATTCACACCTATATTAATCACATAGGGAGTCTACAGATAAGCCTGCTATTAATTGGTCGTGGCTGTCCCTGGTCCCGTTTGGGGTACCTCCATCATGCAGAGTCGTGCTTTTTCTGTGGTTGGCCCGTGGTATGGAATGCCCTTCCACTTGAACTGCGCCTATTCCCTAGATCACTCTCTGATACATTCTTTTATACACTTTAAAACTGTTCTGTTTGACCGTGCTGGAGTCGGGAGCGCCTCTGAGTAGTTTCCCTGAAGTGGCGCTATATATATACTTGAATGAATGAATAAATTTGATTTCTCCGTGATGTTGAACACCTTTTTAAAGGTAATAATTGAGACTATATAAACTGACAAATCCACGTGCAATAATAATCATCCTTGGCAGTCGAGTAGACCAATGGTTGCACATACGTGATAATAATCAAAAATAGCAAAAACAGATAAACCAAGAATTAAATCTGGAGAATAATTATTGGTACTTGCACGAAGAAAATAAAGCGCAGACATACGAAGACACGTTCAGAGAGTCAGTCAGGCAGACAGGCAGACAAACAGACAAGTCGGCAATCAGGCAGGCAGGCAGGCACAGGCAGACGAACAGAAGGACAGACATGCAGGCAGTCAGGAAGGTGTACATGATGATGATGAAGAAGATGACTCACTTATTGCACGTCTGCTCCAGCGTCGGTAGCGGAAGTCCAGGCAGGACGTCCTCGAATTCAAAGAGACGGTGAGGTCCTGGTCCGATCAGAAACTTTAGAACTACGGCCCACAACTGCAACCAGACAACACAGACTCAATGCGATTAATACGTTTCTTTGTTATATGTATCGACCTAATGCTGTTTGACGTTATGCAACGAAAATAGGAACCGAGCCGTGATGCGATATGTCTATTGCTAACTTTGCCAACCAAGTGCGGTTCGATATTGCGTGTAAAACCGTACGTGTGACACTGGCAGGCGCAACAGTTAGCTTCGCGGTGTTGTGGACGTTTCTTAGCTTACTAACGTACAATTGCAGTACTGTTGGCAATGTTTATAACGCTCGGCTACGTTAGGCCTGCGAGATGTATCAAATATGCTGCACTCTACAGCCTAGACTATATAGGCAAGCTTAATCACAAGCAATATTTGAATGCTTTAGGAAAATTCTCAATATATAATGGACGCCAAAGGTTAGCAGCGATAAAAGAATGAATGAATTAATAAATGTATGAAGAATGAATTAATTTAATTTTACTGTTTCATAACCAATAATTATGATTAGCGCTTGCACTAATCGTCAATGAACCAACGGTATCTAATAAATGTCAATGGCAGTTTTTTCTCATTATTTCGTATTTACATGACACAATTATAATTATTGGCCTATTGACTTTATAAATATTATGCGTAAACTAACAGCACCAATATTATTATAGCGGCTGCAGAATATAAATCAAAGGTGTCCAAGGATAACCTGTTGCATATCCATGCCAGAAAAATCGCTCTAGAATTAAATCGGAGAATTATTCTTCATCGACCCATCAATAAAATATTTGGTCATCATCTGATCCACCCCCTTATCTCCCAGATCATTCTAACTTACATCAACGCTTGAAAATAAACTGGTGCTATGCGCCTGGCTGTAATGTGGCAACTATAACAAATTGGACCTTAACCGTTATACTTTAGAAGCATTCGAGACCAGAGTCAACGCTAAACACCTTTATATTGTAGATAAATTACTTTATATATACTACAGTAATTCAAACAACCGCCCAATTAGTCTCTTATGATCACGATCGCGATAGTGATTATAAATACCATAATTATTATTACAATGTTAAATCCATAATTGTTATCATAATGACGATTGAAATCACTGGTCATTCATTCATTCATTCGTTCATTCATTCATTCGGAAATTTATATAGCGCCCCTTCAAGAAGAAACTGCACAGAGGCGCTCCCTACTTCAGCGCGCCCAAAAATAATGCTATCATGATTACGATAACGAATGCGAATGCAACCACTATTAATTTTACAACCACGATTGCAACCACTATTAAGTCTACAAACAGGATTGCAACTGCTATTGATGTTACAAATACGATTGCAACTGCTATTAATTTTACAAACACGATTGCAACTGCTATTACTTTTACAAATACGATTGAAATTGCTATTAATTTTACAAACACGATTGTAACTGCTATTAATTTTACAAATACTTGCAACTGCTGTTAATTTTACAACTACGATTGCAACAACTACTAATTTTACAAACACGAATGCAACTGCTATTTATTTTACAAATTCGTTTGCAACAACTACTAATTTTAGAAACAAGACTACAACTACTGTTGTTATAACAATGACGATCCTGAATCCGACAACAACTACTATTAGTTTTGCGATTACGTTTACGATCGACATACCTTGGTCTTCGTTGAACTTTGCTCGAAAATCCATCGCTTGTAGGTGAGTAAGTAAGCGATCAGTCTGCGCCTGATGTCCTGTAGGGCGGCCAACGACCCGAACCCAACCCCGTATCCTATCGCCGACGCCCCGACCAGGGCGGCGACGTGCCCTGTGGGGCCCCGCGCCCCCGTAAACGAGACCAGGGCCTTCTCAAGGGGTTGGGTGGCGAGTCGCACCCCCAGGGCTGACCCTATCAGCCCGGAGACGGGTCGACTAGCGAGGAGGCGAAAGACCTTCGTCGATGTGGGGATTGTGGGATCCTTGACACCTGGTTTGACCATGTTGATGGTGGAGCAGATGGAGGAGCAACTGATGGTGATGTATATGGATGGATGGATAGAGCGAGTGAGAGAGTGAAAGCAGTGGCGGATGATTGCCTGGTCAAAGTTGATGTCCGTCTGCAATCACATGAAAGTTAAACCAGTTAGATAGCTAGACAGACAGACAGACAGACAGACAGAGACAGACAGACAGACAGAGGCAGACAGACAGAGACAGACAGACAGAGACAGACACACAGACAGAGACAGACAGACAGAGACAGACAGATAGACAGAGACAGACAGACAGACAGAGATAGACAGACAGACAACTAAGAAGACATGCAGACAGAGAAATAGCTGAACAGACAAACAGAAAGATAGACAGACAGACAGTTAGTTAGACCGACAGAAAATGACGTATAGACAGATATATAGAGAAACTGACCGGCAGATAAACAAACAGATAGGCAGACAGACAAATAGGCAGACGTGCAGATAGTCAGATCGTTGAACAGTCAAACAGGAAGACAAACAAATATATGGACCAGACCGATAGACAATGACGTAGACAGATAGAGAGGCAAACTGACCGGCAGGCAAGCAAGTAGGCAGACAGACAAATGGACAGGCAGACAGATAGACAGAGAGAGAGAGAGAGATAGACAGACAGAGAGACAGGCAGACAAAATTACACATATGCACACGGACGAAGAGAGAGATAGACATACATGTATAATGCATGCTAATATTCAGGAAAACTTAAAGATAATAATTGTGCACAAAGATCGACACAGAAATATGAAGATAGACAGGCATACAAATAGACAGACAGACACACACACATACAGACAGACAGGCAGACGCACATATGAATAGATTCTTCTTATCGTCAATGTATACTTCGCGTTGAAGTTACGGTGTTCTGAATCGGAGTTTACAAAATTATTGCAATTGCAATTACTGTTACGATTACGACTAGATTGGATTAGATTACGATTACTATTACTGTTACCATTACGATTACGATTGCGATTACGATTACCATTACAATTAGAATACGGCTGCCAATTGAGGGCGCTTCACGTGAAACAGAAATCAGGAATCAGATCCGAGAGACCCCGAGCTTGAATCCATAACAATCCCAAGGCCACCGCCCCCTCCGTTCTACACAGAAGGAAGGGAGTGCTTTTGGGATTGCTCTTGGTCCCATTCGCACGAACTGCAAACATGCTAAATCGAGGGTTTTCTGTGACGGGCCCAACTACCTGGAATGAGTTTCCACGGTAGCTGCGTTTGCTTCCAAGGGTTCTTACTTAAACTTTTTTAAACTCAAAACTGTCCATTTTTGCCGTGCTAGAGTCGGGAGCGCTTCTGAGTAGTTCCCTTTGAGAAGCGCTATATAAATTCTTGAATGAATGAATTATTCATAAGCTATGTCGGCTGTTCTCTTGAGTCCACTGAATGGGTTCCAGATGGACGCGTGAGCCAACGTCGGATCGATAGAAAATGAACACTAGTATTCTGTGCCTTTTGTTGACCACACCGTCAATGGCGTCTCAAAGTACAATAAAAGCTATGAGACAATGCGGGGGCCAGGACGCAACCTTTACTCACCCTTTAGCGGTATACTAGAGACACGGGATAACTCCGCCGCCTCATCAGTATCGAACCTATATAAAAGGGTGGGCGACGCCAGTGGCGGCGCTAGGGTGGGGCTAGGGGGCTAAGCCCCCCCCCTAAAAAAGGCCATCCTTTTTTCCCCATGTAAAAATTTAAAAAAATTGACGATTTACCCCCTTTAGCCTCCAAAAAACTGAAATCCTGGCGCCGCCACTTGGCGACGCCATGTTCTCTATTATTGCAAATTGTCTTTAAACAGAAAATTCTACTACTACATGTAATATTGCCTTCTAAACAGCACATTTGTGTTACACACCTCCAAACAAGATAGCATTGACTTTATAAGAGTGAAAACGCAAAAGTGTCATAATTTTATAAACGCTACGTTAAACTGAAATCGACAAGATCACGTTAACGAAACAGAAGCAGTCTTTCATATTAAAATCAAAGATAATCTATATGTGCACTTGCTATTGCGCTCCCTCATGATCTCTAATCAGAGGCGCTCCCGACTACAGAGCAGACACTGAATCGGAGTTTCACGCCGAAGCGCTGAGCAATTGCGAGTGAAGGACTTGCTCAAGGTCCCTAAGCGGCGACTTGAGGTGGATTCGAACCTGCAAACCTCCGACTGCAAGGCACAACACCACTGCAAGGCACTACACCACTGCTCTCCACAAATATGAACAATTTTATCACTGACGACAATTTTAAGTCAGCTTTTGCATCAGTATATGCAGCTCAAAGGGCCACGCGAGTCGATCGCTATTAAATAGGCGCTATAAAATAGTTTTTTAAATTATGATTTCAAAATGGTTCGTTGGGGTAGTAAAAATAATTTTCGTTTATTCAACAATCCGGCTGGCAGACCGCACTCAATCGCTTACAGTGCACAGTTATGCAATTATGTTAATTAACATCAATCTTAACTACTGCCGTAATAGAGCACACAGCTTGCATGCGATACAAATCGCTATTATCCATGGTAGCAGCTTAGAAAGCACGTCTACCCTAGTAGCACCATCGAAATCAGGAAGCCAAAATTCTGAGAAAGGTAATCACTTAAAAATAAGCGATCATTGATTAATTTTGTTAAACTATGAATATGGTTATCCTTAGACACCTTTAAATTTGCTTATATACATGTTATAAATAAATATCAGTGATTAAGTGCAATCAATCGGGCTAAACAATAATGTGCAAGTTGCGAACCTTCAAGCAGAAAGAGCTTGAAATTTCTTTGTTTGTATGTGCACTTGTTATAGCGCCCCTTCAAGCTCTCTGCTCAGAGGCGCTCCCGACTACAGACCGGACACTGCATCGGTGGCCCCCACGAGGTGGCTTGAGGTAGATTCGAACCTGTAGCCATTCGGCTGCAAGGCGACGAACATACCCACTATTACCACTTTATATCAACGCCATGTTCATTTGAGATACCATAAAGCTGATTACAAATAACGCTGCTTTCAAGGGCGCCGCAACACATATCTAAAGGTTCACATGCTGTCACTTGATTATTTTTTCGTTATTCAACAAAGAAGTTTGAAAACTCACTGATTTTCGTGATAGGCCTACCATGACATTTTTATGATATCAACTAATGGAGACGGCTAACAAGTCCATGCCCCACGTGACATGTCACCCGTTTTCTTAGCCGATGTCACATAAAATGTACTGGCGCTTGATAAATGCAGGGTGAAAATTGCCGGGGGTTGGTGTTTCAACCCTCCCAGTCTTTCTTAGATTCCCACAGCGAAGTCTGTTTTTCACACCCCAATTCAAAGCGGATAATTATAGTCCAGCCCCACCCCAGCTATTTGTCCACAATTCACACCCTGGATAAAATTAATGTAGCAGTAATAATTTGCGTCCTACCTGCACCGAACACCTGACGTCGACTGTGACGACGGTCCAACTATTGACTGACTGACTAAACTTAAGGTCCTGTCCAATACAGAAGAAGGAACTGTGGACCAAAGTAACAAAGGGTCAAAGGTCTCTGTGTTTCGTTCTCCTCTAATTCCGATCTCTTGTCCGATTTATTGACCCTCTCATCAGAGAGATTATCATTCATTCGTCTAGCAATCAGTTATTGAGTTGACGCGAATTTAGCTTGATACGATATGTCTAGGAACGTTTAGACACTAGCGTGGTCGAACCACCGACGTTTGCGTTCACAATGTAGGCCTACCGAGGTCTTTGTAGCCTACGTGTTAGTATAGATATCGTTAGTACTATTATACACATACAAAAACACATGAATATCATGTACGTTATATAAGCTTATATAACATATAAATATATATTATAATAATAATCGCAACGACAATAATTGTTAATATGACGCCGTAGCACAACCATGCCGTTACAAGGGCGAAAAAAGCTATAACAGCAGGATCATAGCCCTTACGATATATTATAATTATTAATTTATTATATATATATACATGTATATATGATTATATATATAATCATTGGGTTGTACCGAATTATGTGATCATTACTATTCGCCAAATATGAATAATGAGACCAACTATTCGACAGATAGTTACGAATAGTGCACACAATAGCTAACCGAATAGATTCCAATCGAATAGACTCGTATCGAATAGTATGTACATGTACATGCCTGAATGTATGAATGTATGCATGTTAGACTGCAGTTATCTTTCTTTTGTGTTTGTCGCACCCATGATAGATCGTCACCGTCTCTGATAAAGACGATACAAAGTTTCGTCTTCTTGCATTCGTTACTGAATGCATGCGTGTGTGCGCGAGTGCATGTGTATTGTGTGTGTGTGTGTGTGTGTGTGTGTGTGTGTGCGTGTGTGTGTGTGTGTGTGCGTGTGTGTCTGCGTGTGTGTGTGTGCGTGCGTGTGTATGTGTAAATAACTTAGCATCGCCCATAATATAATACTGACCGTCCATGACACTCGTCTTATGCATGGCATTTGGGACGACGAATTACCTTCGATTTGGACCATAGAGACAGATAGTGCAGTTGAACCAATGCTGTCATACCACGTAAACCAGCGCGTACACGCATACACACACACACACACACACACACACACACACACGCACGTACATACCATACCCATGCCACACACCAACGCAACATTCACAGACCATAATATGAATAATTATACGTGAATAGTTGATGTCTGAGATCAAATTGATTGATTGATTGATCGATTGATCGATTGTCATGATTGATTGGTGAACGAATAAACCAAATGAATATATATATATATATATATATATATATATATATATATATATATATATATATATATATATATATATATATATATATATATATATATATAGTGGGCGCGGTGGTGTAGTGGTGGCGTCGTTGCCTTGAAACCGGAAGGTTCGAGGTTCAAATCCACCTCGCCGCGTAAGGACCTTGTGCAAGTCCTTCACTCAAAATTGCTCAGCGCTTCGGCGTGAAACTCCGATACAGTGTCCGCCCTGCATACGGGAGTGCCTCTGAGTAGCGAGAACTTGAAGGGGCGCTATAACAAGTGCACATACAAACAATATATAATCTATGTTCGGTATTATATATAGCATATATATCATATTTGTGCATGTCTACAGATAGTTAATTTTAACTGTGAAATATCATTGGAGATTATAATTGGGTATTTTAAGACTGTACATAGTATGCATGATTTTATTGCTATTATTATAATAGTAGGTCATGTTTTTTGCTGGTGACGATCTTCTGATATGTATTTACGCATGTCTTTATAACTCATAATATTATGCATATAATACATAAAATATGGTGTTTAATTACCGACCACAAAGCATAATTATTAGGCAGTATATAATTATGCCTTACGGTCTTCTGCTTCGCATTTTCGACATCGCACTCACCGCGCTATATATATATATATATATATATATATATATATATATATATATATATCTGTGTCCAATGTTTCTATCATGCACGGTGCATGAAGGCCTGCAGCCTACTTACAGAATGCAAGGACCATCTCTAGCTCTCATTGAATGATTATAGACAGAATGACAAATCTACTATCACATGATAAACGTAATTGCGTTTCTCGCTTATTAAGGTCACGAGTTCCACATTCTGCACTAAGGTTTGAAGGTTCGTGTCATATTAATTAATCACTGAAGTTAATACGAATATGCTTCGCGATGTCGTGTATAGCCTACTCAAGAGGCGTGTTCAGCATGCTGGGTCGAACTGGGACCCAGAAGTTTAGGGCCATACAGACGCAAACGAATTTTTCGCTATACAACTATTGCTCTTTGTTTGCATGTACATGTATGTATGTATGTATGTATGTATGTATGTATGTATGTATGTATGTATGTATGTATGTATGTATGTATGTATGTATGTATGTATGTATGTATGTATGTATGTATGCGCACTTGTTATAGCGCCCCTTCAAGCTTTCTACTGATAGGCGCTCCCGACTACAGCGCGGACACTACATCGGAGTTTCACGCCGAAGCGCTGAGCAATTGCGAGTGAAGGACTTGACCAAATCCCTACGCGGCGACATGAGGTGGATTTGAACCTGCAACCCTCCGGCTGCAAGGCAACGAACATACCCACAATACCACCGCGCGACTGTGTGTTAAAAAATTGTTGAGCTTACTATTATAGTCTAATAAAAATGATGAAATAACTCGGAACACATACTTCGTAATCAATGTTTACTGTAACATGCATAACTTTCGCACATGTGTTGGGCCACGTTGAAGTTTCCATTATAATCGGGCTTATCATTGAATCGCTGAAAAGATCACCCTAACACGTTCTTTATGTAAGTTCTTATGCGTCCATTTCGTTATTCTGTGAGCTGATTGGGTTCTCACAGTTTTACTTAGCAGGGCCACCACATTTTGCTAATCCGGTCACATGGCCGCACTATGGAACCTTTAATTGAGACAATAAGCGACGAAAAAGCAGAATTTACACAATGATAACCATTGGAAAAAGGTAACTGCAGTCGGTTTACCACGCAAGAATGGAACTGATTAAATGGCGTGTGCAATGGAAAATACGCAGCAGTAAGGCCAAAGTTCCCATTTCCAAGTGGATGACTTAAAAAAATGAAGTTCATCAGATTTTATATGTGGCAACTTGCGACATTTCTGGTGGGGGAAAACTTGGGGTGACTAAAAAAAGTCATCAGATATTTTTGCCGGTGATAAGTTATCTTATCGACAACGTGCATTCATTGAGACTAGCACTAACAGAACTCGCGGAGCTGGGCCAGGACCAATAATTGCGATTATTATTATTATTCCAAAGTTTAACGTCATCGTATGACAACAAAGGCCGTTGACGACAATACAATATAAGTGTACAGAGCAGTAAAAATTAACTTATAGAATCTAAACAACACCAAAGAGGTGTCTAAACGAAACAGTACAATTTCAATGACATTCAATTTTTTGACAACATAAAGAAGTTCATCTGACTATCGCTCAGTTTGACACATTATGATAACGGGGTATTAATTCGTCCCTTGCAATACTTATAGAACAAAAGTTTCACTAAGCAACGTGTCTAAGCGTATGCAATTTTTATCGTTTTTTTTGCTGTTTAGTAATTCCTAAAGACTGGCCTAGTTAGCTACACCGGTAAGCGGCAGCTGCATTCGTCTGTTGGTTGTAACGGACTGCGGTTCAAGCCCCGGGCTGGGAGTTAACATTTAGAGATTTAGATATCTCGGGCTAGCACGTGTGGGACGCAGAGGCGCAAGCTCCTGCGGAGCGACCTTGGGCAAGTTGCTTACCCATCATTGTCTGTGAGGAAGGCAACGGGAAACCACCTCACTCATCTCATCCCCATGGGCGTAAAGCCAATGAACCTGCCATCGGGCAGAGCACCATCATCATAATCATCATCATCAATTCTTAAAGAAGAATATTAACCACTAAGCGAGGTGTTTAAACATCAGTTTCAAAAGTTCACAGATAAATTATTTTTAGGCATATTTAATTAGTTGGTGCATAGCAATAAGCTGCAGAATATCGTGATTGTTATCGGTAAGCAAAAGAAATGACGAAATCATAAAATCTTACCTGAAACAGGTCGTAACGTCCCGCTTATTTGATCACCGTAAGCTTTTAAAAGTCCTTCTGAGTGGGTCACCCGTCAATTACTCGACCCATATTTAGTGCATCTGAACTCACCCAACCTCTGTAGAGCGTGATACTTGTGAGCCTGGATCTGGGCCACCGGCCGCTTCGACCTATAATTTAGTCTCATCACAGGGTTGATTTTCATCATACTCAAGTTTTCATTCTCCTGATTGTTTACATGTGATTCATGCACGTTTTCGTGTCACGCGCATACCATCCGCTGGGTAAATACCCAGGAATTGGGGTTTTGGCCACTGAATCTAAATATAAATCTGCACGATTCGGTGTATAAATCGTTTGGTAACATCTCAACCTGTATTTATTTAAGTGTGTTGTCCAGGTCAAATTAAACACCTTCAAAAAGGTTACCTAATAGTCAATATCAACCGTTTCAGAATTCTGATACAATTGTCTAAAACCAGTAAGGCAGTGAAACAGTTTAAATAAAACTACAAACTGCAGACCCAGTTAGAACACAGTTATTAAGTAGGTCAAAGTCTTTATTGTGTAGGCCAACCATCTGACAAACAGCATACATTGTATTATAGTACGCTGGTGCACGTGGACCTAAAATACCATTAAATCACCTTGTCACCTTGTGCCTGTCACGAAATAGAGTATCCCCCGTATTAATTGTATCCCCCAAATTTGAAAAAAGTCGAAAAAACCGCCTCTGCGCGTATTTGTTTTTGCAAATTAATTTTCATCTGCTTTGCTTTGAACAATGAAAAAACAGGTATGTTTAATCCTACACGATAATTATTTTGTTTTGCCCTGTTTTAGAGCACTTAAAACATTTAAAACACTTAAGAACACCCACAGTCACTAAATCAATTCGAGTTGCCTTTATCTGAGCATTGCTTAGGACATTTAAAACAATAAGAGTCACTTTAAATTTTGATTACAGCATAATTTTTTTATTATGCGCATTTTTCAAAAAAGTGGATAGAATGGTTTATCCTCCCGGATAGTACAGACCGTTTAATTCCATCCGGGGGATAGATCAATTCATCCCACCGGATAGCTTTCAGGGGGATACTCCGTTTCGTGTCACCGTCGATTCTTTGAACCTTAGCGACCGCCATGATCAACCTTCTCCATTTGCTACGATCCTTCGTCGCGTTTCTCAGTTCTTCCAAGTTCATCTTCGTTCTCTCGTGTATTTCTTCCATCCACCTCCTTCTTGGGCGTCTTCTCCTCCTTCTTCCCTTAAATCAACCATTAAATCAACAAACGTCAATCGGAACGGAGCATTCAAACTACGAACGCCATTGTATCCTAAACCTGTGCTAGAACACTTCCGTTGGAACGGGTTGGAAGGTATAATTAATTTTTATAGTATCCTGTTAAAGATACCAACTCGCCAATATAATAATTACTACTAAAATGATTAGTTGTGACGCTCATGAATAGTAATAATAATGAACCCTTGTAGCGGCCTGTGCCGTGTTAGGGCGCCATGGAAATTGTCGTCGTCGTCGTCATCATCATCATCATCATCATCATCATCATCATCATCATCATCATCATCATCATCGTCGTCGTCGTCGTCGTCGTCATCATCATCGTCGTCGTCATCATCATCGTCGTCGTCGTCGTCGACCGTCATCGTCATCATTATCATCATCATCATCATCATCATCATCATCATCATCATCATCATCGCCCTGAGAATCATGACTGCACACGGCCTCAAGGGATCAAGCCTGCATGACGTTGTTAGGATGACCACATTGGTCCGCATGTTATATGCAGCCCCGGCATGGTGGGGATTTGCGGGGCAGCAGGAACGCGACAGACTGCAGGCCATATTGGACCGTTTGATCAGAATTCACTACCTTCCTGAGGACAATCCTACCTTCGACTCTCTGTGTAGAACGGCAGACGGGAGGCTCTTCGCTGACCTCCTACTTGATGAAAGACATGTGTTAAGCCCGCTCCTCCTACCATTGAGGCCCAGCCTTATTCCATGAGGCCAAGACTACATGACTGAATTATCCATATAGGGCGGATAACCTAACGAGGAAATCGTTTTTAACGAGAATGCTTTATCGTATTTAATTTTAAATGTATTACAATATATTACATTTAAAAGTGATTATCAGAGATATTATTTACTATTTTTATTATTATCAGATTTTCTGTGCTGCTTTTTGATTTATTAAATCAAAAAGCAGCACAGATTGTTGGTCAGTAAAAGAACATATTTATATTGATTATTGGATTTTGGATTTTGTGCTATTTTAAAACATTTGACATTGAATGGATATACATGTAGAAATGGTGTACGTTTGTTTATTATAACATGTCTGTACACCAAAATGCGGATAGCAATTGGTATATTAAAGAATGTTCTTATCTTATCTTATCATCATCGTCGTTGTCGTCGTCATCGTCATCGTCATCGTCATCATCATCATCACCATCACCATCACCACCACCACCATCACCATCACCACCACCACCATCACCATCACCATCACCATCATCATCATCATCATCGTCATCATCATTTCTGTCTCCACTTGAAACCATCAAACTGTGTTAGCCACTATTATTGCTGACTTGTTCTCACTTGATGCGTATTTCAAGATCGCAGTATGTAGCCTACGCAAAAAACGCATCCACAATCCCAATTGACAGATTACACCAATTCAGATCGGAGTTTGCAAGCAACACTATACACTACCTCCATTGAATCACTCTTTTCGACAAACTTTATGACTAGACACAGCGCTCGTGAATAAGATGGTGCCCTCCGCTTGGCTTTCGATTGGCGCTTTTCAAATTTGGAGATTACGATTACGATTAATAAAACATGCATTTAATGAAAAATTACGATTACAGTTACAGTACCGATGGCAAATATTATACTCATGCTTCCACTGAAGAAGTTATCTGAAGAAGTTGGAAAACCAACAGGGTTTAGCAACTCAAAAAATCAATCAACGATTTATTGTTCATCCTGTAAATAAAAACAAACAACGAAAGTTTCGCCTACGGAGGTCGCCGAATCACAATAACAATCACTTTGCAACGAATGGTTCAATAATCCGCTGAGTAGGTCTAATAATAATTGTGTCAGTAAACAATCATTTATAAATAATTATTAATAAAATAATTATCATACGTTTATGTTAAAGATTTTGGTTTGAGACTATAAATTTTATCTGTCTCACCTCCTCGATCTAGCACAGCTGCAGTGAGAAGACAGCAGTTACTGTTGTCGTACACTGTCGCTGAGAAGATGAGACGGTGATGGAGAGGACTGTCTACCAACCATCATCATTATACCAAGGCTAAGAAAATTATGTCGCTAACGCTTCACCGCTCTTCTTCCTCTTCCTTTTCTTCTTCTTCTTCTTCTCCTCTTCTTCCTCCTCATCCATCTCTTCCTCTTCCTCTTCTTCATCGTCCTCTTCCTCTGCCTCCTCCTCTTCTTTCTCCTCTTCTTCCTTTTCTTCTTCCTCTTCCTCCTCAACCTCTTCCTCCTCCTCTTCCGCTTCCTCCTCCACCACTACCTCTTCCTCTTCCTCCTCTTCTTCCTCCTCTTCCTCATCTTCCTCTTCCTCCTCATCCTCTTCCCCTCCTCTTCTTTCTCCTCCTCCTCTTCCTCTTCTTCCTCCTCCTCCCCTCCTCCTCCTCCTCCTCCTCCTCCTCATCATCATCATTTTCTTCTTCTTCATCATCATCTTCTTCCTATTCTTATTCTTCTTCTCTATTATGGAATGTTACATGCAACTCATCGCACATTTCTGAAAGGATGTATTAGGCCTACAATTGTACGTAGAAGTCGTTGATGCCCATGTAAAGTAACAATTTTTAAAAAAGCGAAAAGGGTGGAATAGTTAATAATATAGAAGCATTATTTGTAGGTGGGGGCTGCCCGTTTCCAGAAATCATGCCACCATTACAAATTGGTGCCACTTTTTCAACAACAGCAAAACTTATAGCAAAAGACAATTCTCTCCATTCTTTCGTCTTCGCTTTGGATTCAACCGGATGTTAAGTCCTGCACGAATCGCCTCCTCGAAAACTTTCTGTGTGCCCGTTTGAGTACGAGCTGAGCATTCCACGTATTTGACGGCAGCAGCGATCTCTTTCGACTTTGCCAGACCCTGTCCGTCCAAAAAACAATTAATTAATCTTCGTTTAATTAGACAAATCAGGGTGACACACCAGTTACATGTCAATACACTTTAAAAATAAACAGCAAAATAATTTGAAGATAACAATGTCATTAATGGGTGTCAAAGAGAACCCTCGGAATAAAGTTTCTAACATCTTTAAATGGTAGAACAAAGGGATGTGGTCTAGGTCTCAAGTTATAGGTGGTTTTTGCAAGAGGTGGAAAAAGGTTCATCAGAACATGAACAATCAATCAGATCTTTGAATTCTATATTATTCGTTTTTCATTATAATTATTTAAGTTTTTTACTTATTCACATAGGCATGTCTATAACTATAAGAATTGCTACTATGAACTCATCATTAGAATTAACTATGATTGTATTTACGGCCATGTTTGTGTGATACTTTCATACAAGCATAGCCGCCGTGGCTTTCTCCATTCGTCTAAGCAGTCTGAGTTTCTGGTCACCTGGTCGCGCACTTATAATATGCAGCGTCGTGCCTCTTCTGTTTCCGGTGTCACGAAATAGAGTAGCCTATTGATCGTATCCCCCAAATGAAGAGAAGTCGAAAAAAGTCACTTCCGCGTGTATTTAGTTTTGCAAATCAATTTTCATCTGCTTTGTTTTGAACAATGACACTAACAGGTTGGCTATGTTTTTTCTATTAGATAATTTTTGGGCTTTGGTTTTAGAGCACTTAGAACATCTAAAACACGCAGTGGCGTAGGCAAGGGGGGGGTTTCGGGGGTCAAAACCCCCCCCATTGGCTCCGAAAAAAGGTTTTTTTAAGGTTATTTTTCCATTTAAGTAAGAAAAAATAGCAAAAAACAGGGTTTCCGGCCATAAAACCCCCCCATGAAAAATTCCTGGCTACGCCACTCTAAACACGTAAGAACACTTAGAGTCACTTATTAAATTCGAGTTGCCTTTCTCTGAACATTTCTTAGGACACTTAAAACACTGGCAGCGCCTCTGACAGGTTCCTGCTGCGAGAAGCGCTTTGTAAGTGGTCAGACACAATACCATGCAATACCATACAATACCATGCAATACATTATACACATAAATCATGCAGCAGAAAGTCAGAAACCTCAGTAGAGCCTGTCGCCATGCATGAAGGAGATATGAACTCCGACGTCTTTACTTGCATCATACTATTGCTACCATTGCTGCTTTAGCCTGCTTGTGTGAGACATGGAATTCAGATAACCGATAATATGTAGGTGCCCACCCACCTGAGGATAGGTGATCGGTGATAGATTCCTCTCCCTAAGCTTTTCAACGACATCTTTGTCTTCTCGCAATTCCAGTTTTGTCCCAACGAGAACAACTGGACATCGTGGACAGTGGTAATTCACCTCCGGTGTCCACTAGAACATTTAATAGAAAAAGATATCGGTAATAAATTATACTGCCCAGACTGTCCATGTTTACGGAATAAGCTTACACAATAGACTCATTCACTCGTGACGCAGCTAACCCAGGATTCTAACAGTTTTGACACGGTCTGAAAGCCGTCTGGTGACAACATCGCGGTTAAGTATCTGAATTTAAAGTAATATGAAGGTAAAGTAATATGAAGGTAAAGTAATATGAAGGTGAAGTTCTATGAAGGTAAAGTAATATGAAGGTAAAGTAATATGAATGCAAAGTAATATGAAGGTAAAGTAATATGAAGGTAAAGTAATATGAAGGTAAAGTAATATGAAAGTAAAGTAATATGAAGGTAAAGTAATATGAATGCAAAGTAATATGAAGGTAAAGTAATATGAAGGTAAAGTAATATGAAGGTAAAGTAATATGAAGATAAAGTAAAATGAAGGTAAAGTAATATGAAGGTGAAGTACTATGAAGGTGAAGTTCAATGAAGGTAAAGTAATATGAAGGTAAAGTAATATGAAGGTAAAGTAATATGAAGATAAAGTAAAATGAAGATAAAGTAATATGAAGGTGAAGTACTATGAAGGTAAAGTAATATGAAGGTAAAGTAATATGAAGGTAAAGTAATATGAAGATAAAGTAAAATGAAGATAAAGTAATATGAAGGTGAAGTACTATGAAGGTAAAGTGATATGAAGGTAAAGTAATATGAAGGTAAAGTAATATGAAGGTAAAGTAAAATGAAGGTAAAGTAATATGAAGGTAAAGTAATATGAAGGTAAAGTAATATGAAGGCAAAGTAATATGAAGGTAAAGTAATATGAAGGTAAAGTAATATGAAGGTAAAGTAATATGAAGGTAAAGTAATATGAAGGTAAAGTAATATGAAGATAAAGTAAAATGAAGATAAAGTAATATGAAGGTGAAGTACTATGAAGGTAAAGTGATATGAAGGTATAGTAATATGAAGGTAAAGTAATATGAAGGTAAAGTAAAATGAAGGTAAAGTAATATGAAGGTAAAGTAATATGAAGGTAAAGTAATATGAAGGCAAAGTAATATGAAGGTAAAGTAATATGAAGGTAAAGTAATATGAAGGTAAAGTACCTGAATGTAAAGTAAAATGAAGGTAAAGTAATATGAAGGTAAAGTAATATGAATGTAAAGTAATATGAAGGCAAAGTAAAATGAAGGTAAAGTAATATGAAGGTAAAGTAATATGAAGGTAAAGTACCTGAATGTAAAGTAAAATGAAGGTAAAGTAATATGAAGGTAAAGTAATATGAAGGTAAAGTTATATGAAGGTAAAGTAATATGAAGGTATAGACATATGAAGGTATAGACATGTGAAGGTAAAGTAGTAATATGAAGGGAAAGTCACGCCAAAGCAATGAACGAAGCAAACTCAAGCACATGTTTATTGCAGGCTGTCTGACATACTATTAGTAGACCTAAGTAAGACTTGCGTGTTCTGTGATCCGAGTTCTTGCAGATTGCTTCAACTGCATAATAATGCATTGTATCCCGTAGCGGTTTGTCAACCGGATCGATGAATAAACGAAAATTATTTTATTATTGTTGTTATTATGATTTTTTTTTATTGTTATTACGTTAGGACACGTTACCTCAGTGCTCTATGAAACATATTATACGTTCATAACAATTAGCAATGACTGCATTTTCTGACCAAACCGCTGACCTACAAATCCGAAACTGTATTCCTACTGTACACTAAAACAAACCACGTAGCCTACAGTGAATTATTATCCTGCAGAAGCTTCTCCGCAAGTGACATCACACATAATTATAATATCATCTGGTTTCACAAATTCAACACTGAAATGACTAGTAGCAGAGGGAGCACAATTAGCAAACCTAAGAACGTATGCAGTCTAAAATTCTACTCTGCAAACAATTCTACCATGCTTATAATGTTTGTCGCTATAAATAATTATAACTGAACACTTGAAGTTATAAATTCAGTCCTGTGTCAATAATAATTTTCTTACCGTTCGACTCAGTCCAGAAAATTCCTTAATTTAGCAATATTACATACCTTATCGATGACATCCACAAAGGAAGATGGATTGATGAGTGAAAAGCAAATCAGGAGCACATCCTGGCAACAGAAACCGTTTTCAATTTAGTCAGCTCTTGAAACTCTAATTTAAAACACAAGTCCAGTGCAGATCACGGGCAGAGACTTAGGGGTACAGAGGGACGGTCCCCTCAATGAATGTGGTGGGGGACGGTCCATGCATTTATTCACCCCTTTTAGTAATAATTTGCAGACTACGATTGCGAAGGTTTTACACTGATACAGGACTTGAAGGCTCAAATAATCTACTCAACTTGCTAAGACACGCCTGCATGGCCGCATTAATGCTAATAAGTAGGCCTACTACAGAAGCTAATGGCTATTAATGCAATACTTTTATGCGTGACATTCACAACATGGGCACTTCAGACTATATTTTCTGAAGTGCTAAGCCTATTCAATAAGCGAAAAATACTAAATAATGCAGGTTTTTATTTCGATAATAATTTTATAATGTTGAAATAATCTGCTGGGATTAAAAGTTTAAAACAAATAATTATCCTGACACCCAGTAAACAAAATACGCAACAGTGCTGAGAATTGTCATAAGACCTAGCGCCACACTGCACCAAATTTGTCCCACTTAGCATCGCTAAGCAAAATTGATGAACAAATACAAAAAGTCAGCCTAAGCAAATCAATTGGAAGAGAAGTCCGATAGAGGATGTAATGAAACACTTGCTGTCTTTGGATAGACGTCAGGACGAAGAACGTCGTAATCGTCTGAACCGCAAGTATCCCAAAGAGAGAGATTTATCGGCCGACCTTCAAATGAATGAACGATTGTCTGGTTCTCAGTTCTGACGGTAGGTTCATATCTAACGTAGAAATAAAATAAAGATTTTTCACATAAACATGTAGGCTATTATAATTATGTCAACAAATAAGAGAATATAATATTTCACTGACACATTAATTTTTTAACTACTTTCAAGTTAAATCAAATCGATATCAGTTTATTCTGAGAAGCAAACATAAGTGAAAGCGGGCAAAACAATGTATGAATAAGATCATAGTACACCCTGAGCAATTCTGGTGGATATCAAAATGGGTCAACCAGAAACAGAGGCGGAAACAGAAACCTACGAAGGGGGCCAAAAATTTCGGTCTTGGGACAGTGACAAAATTTCGTCTTCGGTCACCGAAAAATCTGATGACCTTTTTTCGTCATTTAGTCGAAATCTCTGGCAAAAAGATTCCATTTCCCATAAAAACGTACCATTTACCCGGCAAAAATAAGCGATGACCTTTTCTTTAGTCGTATAGTGTTCTTAACCTTTATCTTCCCAGATACCGAAATCGTCATTCTATCACTTCAGAATTTCGATATGTTAGAGTTTACCGCCTAATTAGAGGTAATCAGTGCCCCAAAAAAATTTGGGGAGGGGATGTCAGAATTATGCATATGTTCCCAAAGTGGAACGTTGGGTCACTTTGACTAGTAAAAGCATCATGCATATGTAAAAATATAACTTTATCCAAATGATACAGATATACAATTTTGTATAAGCTGTGATCCACAAAGGTTAATACCCCACCTCTACCCTAACTTTTACCTACCCCACCCCATGCCCACCCATCCACCCAGCCCCACCTTTCCACCCCAACCCACCCCATAAAATGCTCAAGATATAAAATTTAAGAAAAGTATCGTTTCAATTTGTTTTCAAACCGTTCCTACCGCGCAATTACCCTGACCGACCGCATCCCACAAACCCCACTTCAGTCCCCAGTCCCAACTCCACCACCCCAAACCACTTTCCCCAAATTCGCCCCTCACACAGACCACCTGTCTGAAGTAATTTTTTGGTTTATCGGTCAACCCTGCTCCTCACTTTGAACGCACCCGCTTCACTTCAACCCCACACCTCTACCGTTCAACCCTAACCCACCTCCACACAATTTCGGCCAACTCCACCCCATTCCCACCCCTAAGCGTTCCCCCATTCTGTAAAATGCTCAACATCTGAAATTCATAAAAAAATTATGATTCCCTTGTTTTCACTTTGACCCTTTCTTCCCACTTTGACCCCACTCGGCGCACTACAGCCCCATATTCCAACCGCCCTCACCACAACCCACACCGCCCCATCCCACCCCAACCGCGCTCCAACCCCGCCCTACTCCGCACCCCTTTTAAAGTGAAGCGGGTGCCCATTCCTCTGAGTAAATTTCTGTTTTTCGTCCAACACTTCTTCCCACATCGCCCCACCCGGCTCACTTCAACCCATACCCAACCGCTCGACCCCACCCCACCTCCACCCCAAGTCAGGCATACCCACCCCTATATCCCAACCCTCCATGCCGCCCCATCCCGCAAAAGGTTCAGCATATGAAAGTCATGACAACGATAATGTTTCACATTTGTTTCACCTTGGTCCCACCGCATCTTGCCCCGGCCCCATCCCCCCAATACTCATCTCATCCCCCACCATACCCTGCCCCCACACAACCCACCCTGTGGAAAAACGGAACAATGATGTGGGCTAATCAGAACTCAAATTTACGTTGAAAACATCATGCCACAGAGAGCCAAACGCACTTCAAACTGCCATAACCCCTAACAAACTAATCACGATAATAAAAAATAATAATAAATAGGCCTATTAATAACAATATTAGGCACAATAATACTTCTACTACTATTAATAATAGAATTCATATTGATATTGGAATTACAATTACTATCAATGTAAATTTAGGAGCGAGAAGGGTAAATTTCAGTATAACGCAAAAATATCGATGCAACTAGCGAGAGTGACCCAACGTTCCCAAAGTGGAACATGTGTAAAATAAGTTGCGTCGCTCACTCATAAGGCGCTACCATTAAAAAATTTGACCATAAGTAGGCACAATAGACACAATTCAACCCAAATAGGTGATAAAATCAATTAATTATCATGCATTTGTAATTTATATTAATTTTAAATATTTATTAGCATAAATGTCGTTTTTTGACAAAATTGCATCAAAGTTATTATTTTATTTAGCTGCAACAGACTTGAAATAAAAATACATAAATATTCCCCCATCTTTGGGCGAGTAAATGAATATTTATTAGATGACTTACAGTAGGTTTTACCGTCCCTCAAAATTTTTTTAAAATATGTTCCACTTTGGGAACGTTGGGTCAATAAAGGTTAAACCCCAGTACGGACCTCGTGGGGAGGGCCTACGAAACTACTCATGGGGGGCCACCGCCAACTTTCCGAGCCAGAATAGTTGGTCAAAGTAAATAAATTTCTAAATGGGGTCCATGGCTGGATTTGCCCCTGGATCCGCCTCTGACCAGAAATGGACAGGCCCCGCTTGCCCTGTGTAACCCTAAAAGAATAAAATTATTGTAAGTCAAGGTGGTGAGCCTAAAATATTTCAACAGTGAAAAGCAGGGAGTATGTGTAATTAAAGAATGTGGCATAGGCCTATAACAAAAGACACAGTTCGTATAATCCTCAATCAAATTAATACGTCAAAAATTAACAACGCCGAAGATTACAAAGCATATCAAGCGAAAATAGTAATCAAGAAACTTTAAAACTAGACATAATTATAGGATAACTACCAGATAACTATCTGCCACAATCACTATAATAGTTAGTAACCACAACAGTTAAAGTGACCAATCTAGTCTAATCTGCCTAGTCTTCTATGTAAGACAAGAAAAACAATGAAAGAATTATGAAGTTATGCATGTCATGTACAGTGTACTTGCGGGGGAAACCAGAAGCTTAGCTGCATTTAGCCTACATGTAAACGCAACGTGCAATACGCAGGCTACTAGATCTAAACCCCAAAAGAATATTTTACTCACGCATCAGAAAATACATAGGTTGTATAGGACGTGTAACTCTCAATTAGACTTGTCTTCCCAACCGCACTATTAACATAAACAACATAATATGCAGATATTATATATTAAATCATAAGGATTGAGACAAAAAGTGTTCCACAAGCAAGGCATTGTTACACGACTCATCAGGCTGTTTTCTGGAGAACGGCTATTTATTGTAGGCCTACCTAGTATCTATGTCAACCCTCCCTATTTTAATACAATTAATGACGTGCCTACATTGGGCTATAAAAGCCTATAATTGGTTCCATTCACACGAAACGCAACTATGCAGATTAGAGACTTTCTGTGGTGAACCCAATTGTCTGGATTGGGCAAGAGGACGTCCGAGGATCAGCTGGCGGAGAACGTACACAGGAGGACAATGGTGATTCTTGGAGAACTGAGGGACGAGACGCAGAACAGAACAAGGTGGAGAAGGCTGGTTATGACAGTCGCTAGAATTCCACGAACTGACGGTACAAGGTGATTCGGTACAATTGACCTGTCTTTCAGGGCGAGGAGATATCTAAGACTAAATTCCAACAGGACAACGAGTTGATGAAAATGACGCTTTGTTAACCATTACACATTCACTGACCTCGTTACTTTGTAGGTTGCCGCCACCTGTTGCTCAGATTTTCTTCGACACAATTGAACGCCCCACGGATTTAATGTTCATCACAATTAATAATTATTTATCACAGGTTGCAGTCATAGAAGGCTTTAGTAACACCAAAGGATATAATAATAATAATAGTGATGTATTGAATTTATATAGAGATCAAAATCTAAAATTTAAAGGTGTGTAAATTGAGCTAAGATATATCGAAATATTTTACTGCTTAACTACATGTACATGACTGTATCGAATTCCACGATCGTTGACGCATGGCTTTCGTTACATCATTAAGCATGATTATTATTATGTCTACTACCTCTTACCTTAATAAGATTTCAAAGATCGTTGCTCACATAAAGAGGCACAGAATGATCATCCTGTTCAATCCTTATCAGTCTGTTCACAGCGAAGAGTATCCCACTGAGACTGTCCTTGTCTCTACACTTGATAACATCTTCTCGTCTAATAACAAAGCTTGTCTCTTGGTATGACTCGAGCATAGTGCAGCATTTGCATTGATCTAAGAAAGGAAATCTCTCTTCTCCGGTCACCGGGTGCAATGTATGCAATGCAATTCTTAACCGGGGGCGTCGACGTGAGACGACTTGATGCCTTAACTTCTGACTCTTCCTTCTCTCTCTAAAAATTCCTCTCAGGCTTTCCTTTCTCATTTTAGGGCAGTTTTATGTGGCCGCGCTGAGGTTGGGAGCGCCTCTAAGTAGCCACCTTAAAGAGGTTTTATATAAATGCATCTATTGAATGAATAAATTAATGAATGAGCAAGTGAGTGAGTGAGTGAACGAACGAACGAATGAATGAATGAATAAACGAACGAATGAATGAATGAACGAACGAATGAATGAACGAATGAATGAATGAACGAATGAACGAACGAATGAAGGAACTAATGAATAAATGAATGAACGAATGAACGAACGAATGAAGGAACGATTGAATGAATGAATGAACGAATGAACGAACGAATGAACGAATGAATGAATGAACGAATGAATAAATGAATGAACGAATGAACGAACGATTGAATGAATGAATGAACGAATGAAGGAACGAATGAACGAACGAATGAATGAACGAATGAACGAACGAACGAAGGAACGAACGATCGAGCGTGCGAATGAACGAACGAACGTACGAACGAACGAACGAACGAACGAACGAATGAATGAACGAGCGAATGAATGAATGAATGAATGAATGAACGAGCGAAAGAATGAATGAATGAATGAATGAATTTAGCAATGAGATTCACTTCAGTCACACTGTTTCGAGGAAAAGACAATAACTATTGATCTACAACCTACGTTAAGTATCAATGAGTTCCAATGCGAAAGCTTTTATAGCCGCTGAGATTCGCAATTGAAGGTTTTTTAAGCAACAAGTGCGTAGCTAAGCACTTTATCGAGAGTATCAGATATTAATTTTTTATTTACATAGCAAATAATAACTTCAATTAAAGGTGTCTAAGCAGAATCATTCATTTAACTTTTTTAAATCAGCGACATTTTCGACAATATTTCTTGCGCTTTCATGAGCTAACCAAAACCATAACCATGAATCATGTGCAATAGAAAACTTGCTAGAAAATATTTTGGCTGACGTACGAGGCATTCCGAGAGTATTGCAGCGTCGAAGATCGAGTGATGTCTGTATAGATTCAAGAACTTATTTGTTTTATATGTAGACAACTACAATCTCCATCGTCTTCGATTTCGATAAATACTCCTGTCGATAAAATTACAAACGGTCTCTTAAAAACTCTCAAAACTCCATCAATTAATTATCGACCCTCTTCCTTTCCCACCCACCGACTTTTGCCTCGTTTCTTTCATGGCATCATATTTGTCGCAGCCGAAGGGTTGCAGGTTCGAATCCACCTCAATTCGCCGACTAGGGACCTTGGACAAGTCCTTCACTCGCAATTGATCAGCGCTTCGGCGTGAAACTTCGATGCAGTTTCCGTTCTGAAGTCTGGAGCGCGTCTCAGTAGATAGCTTGAAGGAGCGCTATAACAGGTGCAAATACAATAATCCATACCACCCTAGCATTTGTTCTTTACCTTTTTTCTCCATTTCGTCATTCGTCTGTGCCTCTGTGCCTCCTTCTTTTCATTCTTGTCGTCCTTACTTCAAAACCAAAGTTCCTGCAAGCATTATTTGTTTGCTTATTGTTTTCACTCTGTTTTCCCATTTCAACTTTCCACTTCTTCCTGTTTTAATTCGGCGTATTACAGCACTTACGAGCTTTTTTCTTTCCGTGCTACACGTCATTTATTTATTACGATAATGACCACGATTTAAAGGTGTCATATCACTGCATTCGGTGATAAACGACGTCTGAGTCCTGCATGAACTTGTGCACTTGTTATTATAGCACCCTTCAAGATTACTACTCAGAAGAGCTCCCGACTACAGCGGGCACTGAATCGGTGTTTCACGCTAGAGCTCATGAACAATTATTGCGTGTGTGGAATTGCTTAAGGTCCATACGAGGCGGTTTGAGGTTAATTCGAACATGCAACCTTCCGGCTGGAAGGCAACGAACATACCCAATACACCACCTCGCCCCACTACGTGTAGCTTAATAACCCTTTTAAAAGCTAGAGGCAATATTATTTGCCACTACATGAGATATACTAAACAACTAATGTACAGTGATATAGTCCTATACAAGGACGAGTTGAGGGTACCAGAGCACGGGGAAGACCAAGGAGGCGCTGGATGGACGATGTCTGTGACTGGACCGGACTATCAATCAATCAATCAATCAATCAATCAATCAATCAATCAATCAATCAGTCAGTCAGTCAGTCAGTCAATCAATCAATCAATCAATCAGTCTATCAATCATTCATTCAATCAATCAGTCAATCGATCGATCGATTAATCGTAATTTACATAGCGCCCCTTTAAGGTACCTACTCAGAGGCGCTCCCGGCCGAGATCAAGCAAAAAACCAGTTTTCAACAGTTTGTGCAATTGAGAACAGCTTGGTAGGTGTCGCATAGTCAAGGGAAGTCCATTCCAGGCTGTCAATCAGTCTTCCAACTTTGGTGGCCAGTGCCGATGCTTCCTCCACCTGTCCTCTCCTCATCAATCTGTTCTTTTTTCGAATGAGCTGCCTTGTCTCAGGTGTTAGGAATCTACGATCAGATGAGGTCATCGTGAACTTTCGCGTGGGATAGTACCGATCGAGTGCTGTAACAGTAGCCTTCACTTCGTTATAAAAGTAGTCTCTCAAACACCATTGAATCATGTCTTAACTGGTCAATAAATATCGCCTTTCAACCACGTTTTAGTGTAATACAGATGATCTTGACATTGTGTGTACTCTTACAATCAATCTCATTTATTCACGTCCTTTTCTCGTTGTCATAGGATGACGTTAAACAATGGAACAATAACAATGATCTTGATGTACAGGTCAATGACATTGAGTAATCATCAGGAGTTCTTTTTGTGAGTATAAAATGGTCTGGCATTTGACAAATTAAGAGAAGGAATTGACATGACTTTTGTTGTTGGATGGATATTTCTGGTATATTCGTTGAATTCAAAGTATGACAAATCCAGGTGACAAACCCGTACCAGGTTACATGTCGGAAATATAAATAATACAAAGAAGTAATAATGAAGATTAGTAAAAATAATGTACTAAAGTTTCGGCAGCCATGAGCTGGCACCCATCCGTCATGTTATTGATGTCAAAATAGACAAAACCTTGTTGTTGAATTTTGACTTTGAATCAGGATTAGCCAAAAACAGCCCGTCAGTTATTAACCGCTACTATAATGAGCTACTGACACTCGCTTCACGATGGTGTTGTGTTCGAAGAATCGCCAGTTCATTGGTATTTGGTAGGTCTATCCTATGCTAGAAAGCCTATCCATTCGAAGTATAAAGTGCCCGATAAGATTGTATTCGTGATTTAACAGAATTGTTGATTGAGTCTTCATAGTCCATTTCTGATGGCTTGCGGGAGAAGTGCGTGGAAATTCTGATCTGGGCATTTCGCTTTTAGTTGTTACCGACCACGTGGCGTGGTTTGCACTGTCATGCGGAGATGATCGGAGATGATACTGAATCGTCGAAAACACAAATAATCCATGCAAACATCACAGAAGCGGAGTCGGACGCATTATACGCTCATACAGCTTAATATCCAAATAAACCGGCATATTCTCTCCGAGCGAAAATCGGCGTTAACCGGATGTTTCGCTAGCGAGGTCGCGGTTCCGGTTTCTTTCTAGTGAGAAACTCGAACAAAGTCTCAAGATTTCAATTGGTTTAGGGGAAAAACTGTCCAGTCATGGTTTTGATAGTCCGTCCGCCCACAACTTTGTCCCGTCCGGTACAGTACCGGACGGGACAAAGTTGTGGGCTCCCACTATTGGGTAGGTGTAAGTCTCTACTCCCTAAGATGGCGTCCGTTTGTGACTCGAAACTCGTTGCATTCGACCACGCTTTACATGTCAAAACATGTTTAAAACGTCTGCAATGAACTCGTATCCTTCGTCGACGGCGAACATTATATTGGCTTTTATTTTCGCTGTCACAAAATATTAAAATTTTGCTAGATAGCTTAGGAAATTGCATTCGAAGTGCCGCGTTACAGTCGGCCTACCAAATCGTGGGTCGCTTACCTAACGCAGGGACCCTATTATCTGTTGTAATTAGTTTATTCTAGCGACAGCTTGCATATTAAACTCCACAATAAATCAAACGCATGCCACGTGAAAGTGGACAGTACGAGAAACCAACAAGAAATAGCTCCTCTATCTCGTATCCTTCGTCGACGGCGAATATTATATTGGCGTCATGGTATGAATACCAATCTATGGGTCGCTTGCCTAACGTAGCGGCCCTTTCATATGTTGTAATTAGTTTGTTCTAGCGACAGCCTGCATATTAAACTACAATAAATCAAACGCATGCCACGTGAAACTGGACAGTTCGAAAAACCAACAAGAAATAGTTCCTTTAATTAAGAATTTTAATTCGGCGAACACT
Source organism: Lumbricus terrestris (assembly GCA_949752735.1). Classification (NCBI taxonomy): domain Eukaryota; kingdom Metazoa; phylum Annelida; class Clitellata; order Crassiclitellata; family Lumbricidae; genus Lumbricus; species Lumbricus terrestris. Next base: position 40,727,138 of record OX457051.1, read on the forward strand.
AGCTGAAACCGGTTACGGTTTCATCAGATTCTATCCCCACATCACCATCCGATTCACTTTGTAATTTCCTTCCAATACCCTTGTAAATAACGTTGACTCACATAATTATTATTTGCTCTTATCAAGCCTCGTAATTTTCGTATTTAGGCTATATTAAATATGCATCGTTTTGCTTTAGGCCGTCCATCTACTTGCTTACTTCTCGTAGGAAACGGTTGCATATAAATATAGTAGGCTATGCGCATGTGCGATAACCTAGAAATCTATAACCACCTCTTTTACGCGAAGAGTTCATATTCCAATAGATGCGCCTGCTCATGATTTCCTTACAAGAGTAAGATCGGCTCCCAGAATAACAATGTCCATGGATAGCTCTTACGCGTAGCGCAAAATTCTCCGGCGTACATATAGCACATAATAGCCGCCCCTGGATCGCCCGTTAATTAAACAACCTGACATTGAAGTAATGTGACGGATGGCTGGGCACCATGCACTGACCACAGAGCGATCGAAGTCAATTACAGGTGTAAGCGTATTTGATGTATGGTCGGGGTTGGGTTACGGGATGGGTGAGTGTGAACATTATTTGAACATGAGCCTATAAGTATAGATACACAAACATAACCAGGTGCCACTCATGGCACTCGTACAGTTGAAATCGAGTTCGATATTTTGACACCTTAATAGACTTGGCACGAATAGGCTGATCGAATAGGCCGATAGGAGATGTTTATGGATAAAACAAACGAGGATAGGGTTGGACATGTCTATTTGTGGCTTGTGATCTTGGAACCGGGCGCAGAGCGGCAGAGGTCTATTTCCATTTCCATTAATCGATCAGATACTACACAATATACGGATTGCAACAGGTGTGCAGGCAGAGTCGTAGCACTTAGTTTGTTCTATGCTTGAGTATTGGAGGGCAGATGATATTATCATAGTGGATAGACCCCATCTCCCCAAACCACAGATTCAGAATATTTACTTTAAAAGTAGAGGCATTGCTGATGGGTGGCAGTTTTGCCGCAAATCTCAACGTAAGAGACTTCACTAGATGCGAGTGTTGAACTTGTGTTTGGCGGTGGAAGAATTTTATCCATTCCATTGCTCTAGATTACTCGAACTCCTTTTGGACTCGAACTCGACTCGGTATCGGCTTAGCTGGACTCGGACTTGAACTTGGACTCAGCTCAGGTGGACTCGACTAGCCTACATCACTGGTCAGCGATGGGCAAAAGTTTGACTAAAATTTCAACTTTTAGCTAAACTAAAAAGTGAACTCATTTTTTTAGTTGTTAGCTAAGTGACAGTACTGTAGCAAAATTGGCAACTTTGCAACTAAATCATTTTCATCAATGACAGTGAGCACTGTGAGCAGCTAAACGTGGTGTGCAGTAACTTATTTTTGCGATACAGACCACTACTCTGGTGACTACATGCTGAAAGACCCAATCAATGAAATTGGACCTGTGGTAACTAAAAGTAACTATAGTTACTTTGAAAAGTAACTGTAATCAGTAACTAGTTACTTTTTTGGAAAAGTAATTAGTTACAGTAACTAGTTACTTTTTGCAGTCCAGTAACTAGTTACTGTAACTGATTACTTTTAAAAAGTAACTAGCCATCACTGCCGGGAAGTCCCTCAAGATCAGCTGTAGCTCTTTCTAGTTGCTGTGACTCACGTCAACAAACATGTCTCTTGAGTTTTAATGGAAGACACCCGGATACATTGTAAGGAAATGGCGTCTGTCGAATCTTAAGCTTAATGTCGCACCTAGGGGAGAGTCGCCATGAATGGACCACCTAAGGCAAACTTAGGTTTACTGCATAAATGCTACTGAATTTCCAAAAGGAAAACATGCCATATGCTTGGTTGATTGTTCATCTATGTTATTAATAAGCAAAAGACAGAAAATATTCGTTGATTTACGAGAAATAACTAAACAAATGTGTACCCCTAAAAAGTCCAATCAAGGCAACCTGCTTCCTTGAATGGACCGCATGGTGTCCTTGATTGGACCAGTTGCCCTGAATGGGACACAATATTTTTAAGACGTTTTTAAAAGGTAATTTTACCCAAAAAGCAAGGGAAACGCTTTAGAACACTTAGTGTCTAACCATACAGCTAAAAATATCAATGCACAATTGGAGTAGCTGAAATCAACTTAATATATGACTGGCATAACCTCTGCCTGCAAACCAATTGGGAGTACTTTGCCATAATAACCAGTGCAGGTCTAAATATAGACTACATAGACCTCTATATAGTGAAATAATATGGCCTAGCTAATACTGTGAATAAATGATTGTGAAGTCTTACATTATACCCAGTTAAATCTATTTGAGTACGGTATATCTAATACAAGAAGAATTGCGCGCAGTTCGCACAGAGGAACATTATCTTCATCTATAATAGCAGTGTATTGCTTCAGAGCAACTGTTATAAAACTATTAAACCTACAACTGACATTTATTGCATATTTTGAAATTATTCGTCCTATGCCTGTCAGAAGCATCGCCAAATTCCATGCCACACTGTCTACTATTGTTCGATAAAACATACGCCAAAAGAGGGTATTGTAATTGATTAAGAATCACAACAGGACATTGCAAGTACCGGTGTCCTTAAATGGACCACGTGCACCCAATAACATTGCAAGTACTGGTGTCCCTAAATGGACCGCACCCAAATTATCGGTCCAATTAAGGACACTTAATGTGGTCCATTTCAGGCAACAAGGACTACTTCTACTCACACTGTGATAGTTTAACAGGTGTCAGTCTTAGCGCTAAACCGGGTATTGTTGCTTAAACATGAAACCTAACTATGATTAAAACAAACGTGACTGCAATTTTTAAAGCTTGCCTAAATTGCCTACACTCATTGTCAGGTAGGGCAAAAATTAGATCAAGACTATGTGAAATTTAGTTTTTACCGCAACTAAATAAATGCTTAGAATTCCGTAAAACTGGTTGCGGCGGTACGATCAATATTCAATCGCGCAAGAATACAACATTTGAAAACGATGCAAAAATTGCGTCTAGGGTGTTAAACGGCTGCGGTCCAATTAAGGCAACGGTCCATTCCAGGCAACTCTCCCCTATAGGTGTGTGTGTGTGTTTGTGTGCGTGCGTGTGTGAGAGTGAGACAGACAGACAGACAGACACAGTGACAGAAGAGACAGAGACAGATACAGTGACAGACAGACAGACATAGATACAGACAGATCTTAGGCCTAATAATACTAAGTGCAAACGAAGCAATGACACTTGAAATTAATATTGTTGTAGACCAAGTTCGCATGTAATGCATCTGGGTGAATTTGGGCGTCTGTTAGTGCGTGTGTATGTGCACGTAATGTGTGGGCGTGGGTGTCATTATGTGCATGCGTTTGCCTGTGTGTGTGTGTGTGTGTGTGCGTGCGTGTGCGTGTGCGTATGTTTACGTGTGTCATTGACTACAATTATAATTATGCCGATGCATAATAATTATTATCCGTGACAGTCTGCAGCTGCAATATATCGTTTCTCAGAATCGCAACCCAGATTCGTATGAAATGTGTGTGTGAGCGTGTGTGTACATGTGTGTGTGTGTGTGTGTATGCGTGTGTGTGTGCGCGTGTGTGTGAGCGTGTGTGTGCGTGTGTGATTGGGTGAGTAGTCGATTGTGTATGCATCTGGGTCCACATGTTCAAAATGATTTGGTTGCATACGTAGAGTTACGGGCTGCGAGCAGAGGAGCATGTAGCAGAGAGACCTTGATCAGAGTTATAGCGGTACTCTGCAGTACCTTCTAGTTTTCCTTTTGCCACCAAGAGTGTCCATGTTTATTTTGTTGTGATGCTATATCTTTTTCTTCTTGACTCAATAAAATTGATTTGCTGATTGATAGAATACGAAGAGAAGGGAGCCAGAGAGGAGACCTGGGAAAGACCGTATAGGGAGTGGTCTACAAAAGGAGAGACTGGAGAGTTCACTAAGACAGGATCTTAGTCAGAGCAGCATCACTCTCTGCATATAGTGGGAGGTGGCAAGACTGCATCAGAGATTACAATCCAAGCACTCCTATAATTGGTGCTGTCATGCACCCTCTAGGTACCGGTACTTGTGGAACAGAAACATTGGCATAGCTCTCAATCAATTCCTGCAAGAATATGACCCTCACATTTTGTTGGTTTAATTAGCCACGCGCCAACCAGTCATTTATTCTCGGATTTTATTGCACGCCAACCAACAGACCATTAAGACACATGTATATCACATTCGCATAATATCCCTATAAATATCAAGCAAAGAGCAGTACAAACATATAAAATAATAACTCTCAAAGTAGGTCTGCCAGTATAAAAAGAGCGTCATGCACACTGTTTGATTTAGAGGCTTATTGCGCTGTACATTATTTTATGTATTATTATAGACCATTTGCATAATTATGCCAACATAAGCAGCATTATCAAAGCATTAGATTACATGAGAAACTTACGTCTCTAGAGAAACTAAAGTGGAACAAAGTGCAGAAATTGTAGCGCTCTCCTGGTTTTGTTATTCACGTCGTTTACAATGTTGAACACAGCATTAATTTCATTTATCAAGTCATTGGCAATAATAATTTTATCTAAATACAATTAAACCGGCAGGGCTGAGATTTGCATAGGCTTAACCCTTTTTTCTCACCTAAGAACATCGTTAACTGTTCTCTGTAAGCTTATTTTATTTCTCGGTGGCAGTAGCAATCCCAGAATTGCGTCGATGAAGAGTTGTGCTCGACTAGTGAAATTGCAAAATAGTCGATTTAGATGTAGAACGAGCAACATCTTCGTGCTAAATGATAATGCTTAGAATGAGTTGTTTGCCTAATCGATTCATATAAGATCAGATCAGTTATTTGGCAACCAACAAATCAAGAGTCAAAAGAAACAAAAGTTTACAAATATAATAAAGCAGTAGGCCAACCAGTGGCGTAGGCAATGGGGGTTTCGGGGGTTAACTCCCCCCCATTGGCTCCGAAAAAAGGGTTTTTAGGGTTATTTATCCATTTAAGTAAGAAAAAATAGCAAAAAAACAGGGTATCCGGCCATAAACTCCCCCCCACCATGATAAATTCCTGGCTACGCCACTGAGGCCAACGCATGTAATCTTTGTAATCTTTTACAATCGGTTGCACAGAGACCCGGAAGGAGTCTACAACCCGGTTACGTGAGGTCCTGGACGGTGATACCAAGAGGATAATTATAGCCATTAGGTTGCGGTGGTGCGGTCCCTGACAAGTAATTCATCAAAATAATTTTGGAAAATCAGCAAACACCTTGACTAGTAGCACACGCTTCGCATTGAATAATCGTAGGCCAAATCGACACATTAGATGAAACAAAAGTCACCATATACTTTGTAGGAGGTTTAACTGCAGGGGCATACTTGTCAATAACATTGTTCTAAATGATCACCTAATTTCTTAGCGAATCGATCACAACTCGAATTATTGACAACCGAAATTTGCTAATATATTAGAATAAGACGATTCTCTCGTCAAATGTCTGATCGACTAGAATCCAACAGATTAGTCAGCAATCTCTGATCCACAGACACGCGGACAATAATTATTTCATTACGCGAACTAAGTTGAAAGTTGATAAGTTAAGGCCTATACAATGTCATGTGTTCAATGATAAAATCAAGTTTACAATTATATACCAGATGAGATGGCAACACAGGTAGACATACATTCAATGATAATCAGAAGAGATAGTCTATGCAAGGCAATTTAAAGCAATAGACACATTGCTCTCTTCTTTGTCTTTGGCTGTGGGAAGAAAACTATTCGAATCGCCTCCTCGAAAACTTTCCTCAGATCCGTTTGCGTCAGAGCTGAGCATTCCAGGTATGTCACGGCATTGATCTCATTGGCCATTGCCAAACCCTGCGCGGTTACAAGTATAGGTATACATGTAAGTTATAGGTACTTAATCAGAACTTCAAATATTAAACAGTTCACTTTTTCACCATATTCAAATCTCGGACTTATAAGCCAACAGGTTATTGTGAGAAAAGCTTAAACTTCAAGCTCAAATTGCAATTAACTAGGATTCTATTAAAGACCATGTTTGTTCAGTATTAGGCTATAACAACACTTAAAGCAATAAAGGAGTTAGTAAAATTTATAACTTCTTTTTTATTTCAAACAGTGTACAAAGTCTTAGAGATAGAGTAACAAGGTAGGAGTGAAAAATAAGTTACTTTGTTGTGAACCGAGTAGAGTTCACACTGACATCGACAGCCCTACGTTCAGTGCAGTGTATTTCTTTTTACAGCCTAGTTTCCCATTGTCTACACTTGTAGTAGACACCTCGACACAATCATCATGTTGCCATGGATGAGATTTTAACCTCGACCCCTGCACTGACATCATACGTGAGGCATGACATTAACGTAATTGAGAACAGGGTTCCTACCTGTTCATTGGTGATCGCCGATTGCCCCTCCCTGGTAAGTCTTTCAATGGTATCTTTATCATCACGTAAATCAGGCATTGTACCGACAAGAATAACTGGAGTTGAAGGACAGTGGTATCTCACTTCTGGAATCCACTACAACATTTTATTTATGAAACGATGACGTTAGTCAATGCAACTTCTCTAAATTGTACAGGTCTACGCAGGGTGAGAATTGCCGGGGGGGTTGGGGGGTTTCAACCCCCCAGTCTTTCTTAGTGCCCCATAGTAAACTCTGTTTTTCACACCCCAATTTCAAGTTTATCATAGGCCAACCCCCCCAGTTATTTTTCCACAATTCTTACACTGGGTCTACGCTACACGCATTACATCATTATCGCAATTAACCCGCAACTGACAGTATTGACAACGCATGAAGTCCACATTGTGCCAGTAGCATGCGGGAGGGTAAGGTAAGGGCGTAGTTAAACTGCAATAATTTATGGTCTTATAGGATGCCTAAAGTGAAAGTAATTAATTTGTGATACTTGTAATACTTAATGTAACTATTTTAATGCCTTATAACTTAGTGTGCTTGATACATACGGACCAATAAAAAAATTGATTGATTGATTGATTGATTGAAAGTAAAGTTGAGGTATGCTAATGTATTTTAACACTTGAATTGTGTGTTAATTGTCGCAGTGCGTCTCTGTTTAGGAAGGAATTTGAAAAAGCAGACCTGGACTCTGACGTTGTCGAAGGAAGTTGGAGAGACGATTGAAAAACATATAAGAAACACATCCTGAAAAAGACAATTTCAGTCCAGTCAGCAGTTTAAACAAATTAAAGTACAAAAAGGTGTTAAAATACACTGTAGTTATAGTCCTTTTCAAAATTTGCTCGTAAAATGTTTGCGTCTATCTAACGAATGCAAATAGGCCTACACTAACTTATACTCCTCCAATTATCAAAAAATAAATTTATTCTTATTGAAAAATAGCCCAACTTTCCCTCTACATAATGGCATAATCTGTTCCCCTCAAAATGAATTATGGATACGATGTAGTCGAAAAACATGCAAATTATATGAAAATATTTCATATTTTTCACATTTAATTTATTTTAAGCACTTCCAGTTGTTGAAAGACATAATTAATTAGTGAGCATGGAAATGAAACTATACACCCCCTCTATACAATGGCATGATTATTTGTCTCTTCAAAATAAATTACCCTAATCTAAGGTGGCGGTATTTACCTCTGGTACCTCGGATATATCTGGCATAACTTTAGCACGGTGTCAGACATCGTCAAATAATTTGCTTCAAAATATGTGTAAATGAACCCCTACAGCTACCCAAAATGTCAATTTTTTCATATTGAAAAGTTTGAGATTGAAACATTTAGGGGGTGGATACCCCTCCTGGCAGCCCGATGGTTAAATATACCCTTGCGCAATAACAAAAACAATTCAGAACGTATCGCAAACTGTATAAAACTAGTAGATAGATTAAGACTATTCTGGGTCATTCAACCCAAACCATGGTTCAACTTTTCCAAATCACCCATAACCATGGTTCAAAAATATAATCACCCAATAACCATGGTTCAAAAATATATCGACCCATAACCATGGTTCAAAAATTCGCCAACCCATAACCATGGTTCAAAAATTCGCCAACCCATAACCATGGTTCAACTTTTTCCAACACACAAATTTATTTTTTTTCCTGGTATATATAAAATGACCAAAAAATTAAAATTTGAGAAGTCATACACCAACCCAAGCCATGGTTAAAAAAATTCGCCACCCAAACCAACCCAAACCACCCCAGCACGCGCCTATGACTCATCATGCGGGGAATTTCCAGTAGTTTCGATGATGAGTCATAGGGTGAGTGGGAAATTACCATCATCACATGACCACTAAGTCTTCATTATCTACCCACGAATTAAAAGACTCGGGATAACCAAGCCATTTCACAAGCGATTTTTTCCCGCGTTTCCTGATAATCTTTTCAATCCTATATATTTCTTGAGTCGTCTTCTGTAGCTCCTGTTCATAAAATGAGCCCTGTATTTCCTCTCCATTACAATCAGTAATCTTATAAGTTGGTGGAACCGTGTATTGAATCTGGGATACTGTAAAAACTTCTTCCGTCCATCTGGGTGTGTATCCCTTCTCAAAAATATTCTTCTTCTTAGTTATTCTAACCTTATCACCAATTGAAAATTTTGGTATAATAGGTTCTGAAATGTCTTTACCGTATAAATTCATAAATACAGTTTTTTCATTCACTTTCATACTAGCCTTGGCGGGAGTCATTTTAATCGAACCGTGCCTGGTATTGTTATAATTACCCACCATTTCATCCAAAACGTTGATATATCTTCTCGTCGAGTTAGCTGAAAAATATTTGTACATCTTTTCTTTCATCGTTCGGTTCCATCTCTCAACAACGCAAGATTTTTCCTCATTCTCAGTAGAGTATAATTCAACTAAATTCTTTACATCCTTATTATAAAATTCTTTCCCTTTGTCAACCCATAACTTAATCGGCTTCCTCCCACCCTTGAGTATCTTCACGAAACCGTCAGCTGTAGATTTCCCACTCTTATCTTTCAATGGCATAATCCACCCGTATTTAGAAAACACATCTATTACGGTTAACAGGTATTTCACCCCATCGTTATCTTTAGCAAAGGCCTGCATATCCACTAAATCAGCAGCCCAAATCTCATCTATCCCATTAACAATCACCTTCCTTTTTCTAAAATGTCTAACAACTGGTTTATGCAACTCATCGGCTAATTGATCAGTCCATTTCAGTTCAGAGCTTTTTTTAAACCAAACCCAAGACTTGCCTTAGTAGATAATATAGGCTTAACTATAGCCCTCTCCACCCGTTCTCGGAAGCTAGGATTAGGAATGTTGTTCAAGTCATTAATCATTACCCTATCCGCAATATTTCTAGAAGCAGTATCGGTGTGTTGATCGTAAGCAAGATCGTGGATATATGCTGCGTTATCTACACGATTAATAGGTCTGCTCCAATCTTTAGGAGTCCCGTTCGGATTCAGTCTCTTATCTAGCCTTGTACCTGGACCTGTAAACTGATGGCCGGGTAAATGCATCTCACCGGGAAACTTAGCCCATGGTAACTTTATGGTACTAGTAGCCGCATTCAATGAACTAACTAAATCTCCACCTTTCATGGCTCCTTTTACGAATTGAGTTTTAGTTTTCCCGCATACAGCGCAAACACCTCGAAGCATCGATCTTCCATTATTCGCTACGGCGTTCTGCACATCTCTCGTTTCAGTCTTTTTTTTACACTTTACGCAATACATTTCGCTTTTTTAATACATAAATAAAATGGAAATCAAAGATCTGAGTTGGGGATCTGCGTTATCGAAAAGATTTAATAATCCCTTGTTACCTAAAAGTATAAGGGGGTTGATAATCGGAAAGTCCGGCTGTGGAAAAACGACACTTATTCTGAATCTATTACTCAGGTCGGGCTGGCTAGACTATAATAACCTCCAGGTATTCGGTAAATCTCTGTTTCAACCGGAATATCGCATTATCAAAAAGGCTTTCGAAGAAAAATTACCGAAAGAAGAGATTGTTAGATTATTCGAGGAGCTTCAAAACAAAATCATGGAACTAAACGCGTCACCAGACTTTGTTATAGAAGAAATGGCTAAAATATCAAAAGTCAAATCCGATATAATTGCCGAGTTTTTTGAAAATGCTGAAGATGTACCAGACCCGAGAGACTTGAGTAGCGAAAAGAATAATCTGATGATTTTTGACGATTTACAATTGGAAAAACAAAACAAGTGCGAAACATATTATATTCGGGGGAGGCATAGTAATGTGGACTGTTTTTACCTCGCACAGAATTATTTCAAAATACCTCGGCAAACGATCAGAGAGAATGCAAACTTTATTTGTCTGTTCGAACAGGACCAGAAAAATATCGGTCATATTTACAACGATCATGCTAGTACGGACATGCATAAAGATGAATTTAGAAAACTATGCGAATGGGTTTGGGGGCAACCACACGGATTCCTTGTCATCGACCACAGTAGCGAAAAGTACAATGGCAAATACCGCTGCGGATTCGATCAATTTTATGTAATCGAGGATCCGTTGTAGTAAAAATTATTGCATAATAAAAATGGAATCATCGCTTCTCAAACAGATAGCTGATAATACGGAAAAGACGGCTCGTAACACGGAACCAAAAACGTCATTTTACATTTTGGTAAGCGAAAAGAGCGCACGAATCAGATATACTTTTAATCCACCTCTTGAACTAGAAAAAAATAAAAAATACGAAATGGCTCTTCGAGATCTCGTAACGTACTATTCTTTTCCTAACATCGACGCGACAAACAACAACTTTAAATATTCACCGAATGGTCAAACACCATGGTTCGACATAGAAATCCCAGAAGGGTGCTATGAAATAACAGATATAAACGAACACATACAGAGAATCATGAAGGAGAATGGACATTATAACAATGCAAATGGAGATTACTACATCACAATAGAACCAAACACCAATACGCAGAGGACTGTGTTAAATATTAAAGGAAACTATATGGTTGACTTTCGGACTCAAAAGAATTCAATCAGAACGGTTCTAGGTTTTAAAAAGTGGATCTATTCGAGTGGATATAACGAATCAGAGAACCCGGTAAATATTATGAGTGTAAACTGTCTAAGAGTGACTAATGACATCATAGCACCCTCATACCTTAATGGAACATTGGTAAACGTGATACATTCTTTTTTCCCAAACGTAGGGCCGGGTTACAAGATTATCGAAGTGCCGGGTGAAAGAATATATATCCCCATTACGCTATCTACAATTTCAATGATGACAACGATGCTCACAGACCAAAATGGGAAACAGATAAATCTTAGAGGAGATGAATTGTTGATTAGTTTTCACATCAGAGAAGTTTGAACGTTTTTTTGTAATTTATATATAAAATGAGTCGTTACATAGCTGTAAAAGTTAATATTTCGGAAGCGCAAAAAGACAAAATTCAAAAATCTCTCCAAGCGGGAACTGGTGTGAGTATCAAACTAACACATGATGATATGGACGGGCGGCATGTGTTAGCTCTGACGCAAGCACAAATCAATAAAATAGCAAAGGCGTACCAAAAAGGAACAGGCGTAGTCATTAAAATGAGTAAAACGCAATTGGAGAACAATAGAAAAGTCGAAGGAGGATTCATAGGCGCTTTACTTCCGTTTCTAGCAACAGCGGGTAAATTCCTTGTGTCCACATTACTACCTAGTTTAGCTACGGGGGCTATGGCTGGCTTAGGTTCCGCAGCCACGTCGAAGATTGTTGATAAAATGAGCGGATCTGGTGTAAAGTACGTGAAGAAAATATATGCGAAGAAAGGTGATATGGCGTGTAAGATAAAATCAGTCGGGTCTGGTTTGTACTTGTCCCCTTGGCCAAAAGGCGCCTCGATAACAGGATCTGGGTTGTTTTTGAAAACGGGGTCGGGTTATGAGCCTATAGGTGAAGGACTTTTGTTAGGCCCTAATTCTCCGCTTAAAAATATTCCGATACTCGGTATGATATTTTAATTTAGTGTTTATAAAATGTCGAGACCACTACACAAATTTATAACTAAACCAACTCGTCAGGTAGAGGTTAGAACCCAACCCATTTCTGTCAGTTGGAAGGTAAAGAGCAATGTAACTCACGCTCCAAAAAGACAACGAGGCGGCTTAAGATGGGAGATTTTCGCACAAAATGTTATAACGATTCAACCGAGGGCTACTAATACGCTACTGCTTGGACTCGGTGTAGAAATGACTGGTGGAGTTTGCCTCGTTTCCCTTAGACAGAGTATCAAAGAACGAAGATGTAGTCTCCAAGACGGAGAGGTTTCAGAAGACGTAGTTGACGATATCATTGTTTCTATTCAAAACAATTCCGATTCATTAGTAACTATAAACGGAGGAGAGTCGTTATGTTATGTAAATTATATTCAGTAAACGGTCGGTTTGAGTTATCATTAAAAAAAATAATATTATGTTAATAAAAACAATGGAGTATCATGAAGACTACAAAACAGACAACAAGCTCTATCCAAATCTAACACCCACCGCACCAGAAGGTGAAATACATAAGCCTATCGGTGGAGGACCTATGCAAACGTTTCGTCTTCAAAAGATTAGCAAAATTAAAAAGGAAATCGAGCAAGAACGAGACAAAAGAGCAGCGTTGAGTAAAAAGTATCACAGAAGTGTAAGCGTAATCGGTGCAGTAGGTAGCACCCTCATGCTGGCGTCGATGGGACTAGGAATTTCAGGAATAGGAGTTTTATCCACTGTAATCGCAACACCCATTGTTATTGCTATGGAAGGAGCAGCATTAGGCGCGGGGATAATAGGTATAATAGGCAACATAATCAGTAAAAAGCTTGCTCTGAAGGTGGAGAAGCATGAAAAGATCAAAACGCTAGCCGACGCAAAGCTCAACACGATCAGCGACCATATTTCAAAAGCCCTCGAGGACGATAACATTTCAGACGAGGAATATTCTTTGATTTTAAGCGAGATTGATAAATTCAATAGTATGAAAGAAGAAATTAAAACTAAGATTAAAGTTGCGCTAGACGAGGAAGCGAAACAATCACTCATCGATCGCGGAAAAGGAGAAGTCATGCAGTACTTTCAAACCATGCTTGAAAAAAATAACAAACCTAATGGAGCGGCGTCTAACACGTACACGTAATAAATCGTGTAGACGTATGTCGTTACGTCTGGAAATACGTCTAACATACGTGAAAACATGTAGACGTATGTCGTTACGTCGGGAAATACGTCCAACTTATGTTTTTTCACACGTCTAAAAACACGTCTGAAAACATTATTTTTTTTCTTACTTAATTAAAATGTCGTGTATAATAATCAAAGACTCCGCGAAAGGAGACGATTACGTTACAAAATATCAGAAAAACAGGGAGAATATTAATCAAAGCTATTTATCGGAGTTAATAGATGATTCGTGGGTGCAAAGAACAATCCTCGACTATATCGATAAAAAAGCTGAGATGGAAGCTGAGAGGGATGAAAAGATCAAAACGCTAACTATAGAGACAATCAACACGATCAACGAGTATATTTTAAAAGCTCTCCAAGACGATAACATTTCAGATGAGGAATATTCGTTGGAGGGGGGTCCGGTAGATATTAAAATAGAGGTGGATATTAAATCCGAAATGGAAGGGGAAGAAAGAAACTATCAATGTACGAAATGGTTTTCAGTTGGTAACGAATCTATCAAAAAAGACTAACATACGTGAAAACATGTAGACGTGTGTCGTTACGTCTGGAAATACGTCCAACTTATGTTTTTCACACGTTCAAAAACACGTCTGAAAACATTATATTCCTAATTTTAAAATGTCGTTTCTAAAAATAACCGACCCAGCGAAAAGAGACCTTATCGTTGCAGATTATCTGAAAACCAGAGAGAATATTCGACAAAACTTTTTATCGGAGAGAATGGGAGATTCGGGACTACAACAAGAATTAACTAAGTTATACAAGCCTATCGTTGATTCACAATCCGCAATTTCCAAAGAACAAAATGTCTTACTATCCGCCATCAATCAAAATTCGGTAGCTACTTCAAATGCACTACAAGCACTTCCTTCGTTACAGGGCCTTCAATTTCCTCAGCGTCCGGCGATAGAAGCGTATAGCTCCGATCCGACCGAGGATATCAGAACTTTGGAATTAGGGGATATGGCCGCCAAGTACCTACATCAATACGCTTCCGATAAACGAACTGTAGACACGACGTTTGGAATAAAATCCAAAAATGGGCAACTCTATATCGGCGACACTCCGATTTCGATTCAAGGAGACGACGTGACGGTTGTAAATAAGACTTACACAGGAACACCGGGACTTTGGGAGTTGTTGACGAAGAAACAGCCGAACGACGTGATATACGATGTTAATGATATAGGTGATTACGCCGAGATTCTCACCACGACGAATGCTATAAGACAGGAAAAAAATCCTAACAAACCTAAATCATCTTCAAGCGTCAAATACAAACAAATTGTCAAACCGATATGGGAAAAGATAACCCTAGGTACAGTAGGTAAAGGCGTTGGTGTAATCGTCATCTCTGAAGACCCAAATGTATTAGCGAAACGGCTAGATTTATTAGTTAACGACTTCAACGCGGGTAACAATGGGGTAAGAAACGAGCTCGTAACGATATGCGACGCGTTACTACGACAAGGAGTGATGAACAAGGATACTTACAAAAATATAATGTCGATATTATAAAATGCTGATCATTAATAGAAGGAGTTACAAGAAGCGATACGTTATCGGTGGATCCGGTATAATTGATACTATTTCGGGATTTTTCAAAAGACTAGCCACATCGAACGCCGCCAAACAGTTAGCAACGAGAGCTCTTAGTGCTAGTAAAGACGTGGCGACAGAAATTGGGAAAAAGGCGATAGATGTTGGAAAATCAGCCGCAACCGACGCTGGTAAAAGATTAGTAGAGAAAGCTGCGGCAAAACTGTTAGCTCCTCCAAAGAAAATTTTTATTCCGGTTACGCAGGAAACTCGAGATATTATGTCACGACTTAGTAGCGTCGGGGTGAATCCGGAGAATATCAATAATCTAATGATGGGGAATGGTTTGAAGAATGCCATATCAATCCAAGATTTAGTGCGTCGACAAAACGGTGCGGGAATGAAGGTCGCGTAATAAAAAAAATATTATTCTTCAATAAAATGAAGTCTGATATTCTAAGAATTACCGATGAACTTATAATTGATGAGGGTATTGAGCGCTACGAATGTTACGAGTATAACCCGATAACGGGAGCGAATCTAAACACCGCGGGGCGGATAGAAATTAACATCGAAACTCAAGGTCTTTACTGCCATCCAGCGGAATCTTATCTATTATTCGAGGGTAGATTGTTGAAGGCGGACAACACCTTTTACGTTAATGCCGATGCTGTAGCCCTTACGAATAATGGACTCATGCACCTATTCAGCCAAATTTCGTATTTCATGTCGGGCCAAGAAATTGAATCGTTATTTCACCCAGGCCAAGCAACTACGATGCTAGGATTACTAAAATACCCAAATGATTTTCAACTGGCACAAGGTTTGAATCAGCTGTGGTACAAGGACAGTGGCACGACGGCTGTTATCGCGGATAATCTAGGTTTCGCCGTCAGACAGTCGTATCTAATTCGAAAACCGGGGGACAAGGGCACGTTTAGCTTCATCGTTCCGTTGAAACATATTTTTGGATTTTGCGATGATTACGACAAGGTTGTTTATGGTGTGAAACATACGCTAAGTCTTGTTCGTAAAGCCGACGACGATGCAATTTTTCGACTCGCTGCTGCGGGTGCTGGGGTAGTTAGACTTGATAAAATCTCGTGGTTTATGCCACAGGTTAAACCATCTCTTATGGAGGACAACCAATTGAACAAAATTATCGAATCGAAAGCATCGTTGCTATTTGGATTCAGGGCTCGCCAATGCGAAACTATGTCCGTCCAACCATCGAGAAACTATTGCTGGCAACTTGGTTTCAAGACATCTCCTGAACAACCTAGGTACATCATAGTTGGATTTCAAATCGAACGAAGCGGCGATCAAGAAAAAAACCCATCGATTTTCGATCATTGCAATCTGAATAACTTGTTCGTGACGATAAACGGTGATCAATACCCAGACGCCGGCTACAACCTATCATTCCCGAATCAGCAATTCTCACGAGCGTACCGAGAAGCGGCCACGTTTAGCGAAAAATTCTACGGAATGGACGAACAGATAACGCAAAGCAATATCACACCAGCAGACTTCAAAGACCTGTTCCCGATTATGGTGTTTGATGTAAGCAATCAATGCGAGCGTCTGAAGGGCTCGACAGTCAATATCCAGATCAAAGGTACTTTTGGTGCTAATCCGCCGGTTAATACACAAGCGTACGCGGTGGTGATTTATGATAAGTTATTCAAGTTTCAATCGGATGGTAACAAAATTGTCGCTATGAACTAAAGAAATATCTTGTACTGTGGAAATTCAAAACTAAATATGGTTTTGAATTTTACGGTCGTAAGTATGCAGCTGAAAAGTCATGTGCCTCAATGTTTACAGCAGCGTTTGCTATAACAGCTATCTCGAGGTAGTCGGTATTAGTTAATCGAACTAGACAAGTACCCGATACATTATTATTCGCTCCAGCCGTACCCCCACCACCGAAATCACCTCCGCCACCGGGCATCTTCATGTACACCCTCCCAGTTTTGATCAAGGAAACATTACCAGAAGTTCTAACAGTATCGGCGTGAAATTCCACAAACACCGAAACCATATAACATCCAGCTTTCTGAGGAAAGAATCGTTTAGAATTGATGAAACAATTATCCGGATCGAATCTTTTTGTATTAAAATTTACTGTCGTGGAGGTGCTAGCGGGGATAGCCTGAGCAGCGGAGGTGAAAGCACTAAACGCCGGGCCAAAGAATTCGTCTCTAGATACTATCAAAGCAATTTGTTCGTCGACATATTTTTTATTTGTCAAATGATTATCGTTGGAAGGAACGCCATCGTGATTCGTTATCAAATCATAGGCTTGTCCGTAACTTAGAGCC
Source organism: Lumbricus terrestris (assembly GCA_949752735.1). NCBI lineage: Eukaryota > Metazoa > Annelida > Clitellata > Crassiclitellata > Lumbricidae > Lumbricus > Lumbricus terrestris. The sequence continues at coordinate 40,744,266 of OX457051.1, forward strand.
TCATCCATTCCTGCATCCGGATTATTCGTTATAGGTAGACCTTTGATACAGTTACCATTCATATTTAGATCTCCAGTAGCCGAACTCGCTCCATCTAACCTTAGAAAAGTATTGTTTACTTGACTAAGAGTGACACCTCCAGCAATTATTCTTGTCGTAGTTCCAACATCGGTGTGTCCAAATTTATCAACAGGCATTTTTATAAACAGATTATTTTTTCCCAGTCGCTATTGTCGTAAGAATGCGATGGAAAAATCCTTAGCTACTACACCTACAGCGACGGTTGAATAAACACCTATCTTGAGGCTATCGTTTTCGGTTAAATAAACTATGGTACTACCTGTTGCATTGATAGTTGAACCTGACGCACCCTCTCCGCCCGCAATTTGCATATGCACCCCTGAATTTTTATACAGGTAAACGAAACCTGAAGTAGCGGCACCGAGGTTGCGAAATTCTATGTGCGTCGAAACGATATAGCAGCCGGCTTTACCAGGGCAGATCTCAGTCGTTATTCTAAAGTTGATATCTCTATTGAGTCTTTCTATTTCGAAAGAAACGTTTGTGTGTGTTTCAGCGCGTATGGCTTGCGTAGATGTAGTGTACATGCTAATCAGGGGCCCGATTGCTTTCGTGTCGACATATTTTTCAGCCGTTGCATCGACGTATTTCTTATTAGTCAAATTATTATTGCTCGTCGGTACATTATCGTGATTCTTTATCAAATCTATAGCCTGTCCTCGACTTAGTGCCTCGTCTTTTCCTGCATCTGGTTTATTCGTTGTAGGTAGACCTTTTATCACGCGGCCATTCATATCTAGATCTCCAGTAACAGGGTTTGCTCCATCTACCCTTAAAAAAGTACTGTTTGCCTGAGTTAATGTGACGCCGCCGGCAATTACTCTTGTCGTAGTCCCAACATCGGTGTGTCCAAATTTATCTACTGGCATTTTATTACGCGATAATATTAATACAAACTATTGATAACATTTTGAAATTTACAACCATCAGTCATCGTCTTTTTCAAAACATACAAACATAGATGACCACAAAACACTTCATTATCCGGTTGAATTCGTTCACTATTGTAGTACACAGGACTATGTAAATACTTGACGAGTTCTGTGGGTGGTTGTAGGCCGTAGCTATCGAAATATATTTTAACCTTACCGTTCTTTAAAAAACCGACCCAGTGAGTTCCGTTCCCATTAGAATCGTCCAAGTTCAATATCCCGCATTCATTCAGTCTAGGTTTCTTCGGTAGCTCGTCTCGTAAGAAGACGCCACGGAAGTTTGGGATGTTTAGTTTTTTCGCGGCGTCAATCAACTGTATGTTTGAAAGAGGGATATTTGGTAGTATGATGCCTTCAACGTTTATGTTTTTGTATGTTTCAAAACTCATTTTTACATTTCATTTAAATATTTTAGAAAGTCATACGCTTTTTCCCTCTGCATTTCATAAAGCTCGCAATCTATTTCGTTCGCTTTTTCTATATTTTTTTCCAATAGCACCGGGCAAATATTCATCCAATTCATAGCTTTTTCAAGTTCTTTTTCATCGAGTAAATTAAATGATGATATTGGTAAAACAAAATCGAGATGCCAAACCGAGCCGAAATTGTCCATATTCATACCCTCTTCAAATTGGTACTCAATCCATTTCGTAAATGTTTTAAGTCCGATACCGAGTTTACATTTGACACAAGCTGGTATTTCCATTTTTATATTATGAGAATTTTTAATATTATCTAAATGTTTTGCTTCCACGCGGGTGAGATAATATTTATGCCTACAATTTTTGCATTCATTAGCATGTCCATCTTTCTGAAATCGATTTTTAACGTATTCCGATATGTTCTTCTCTATTTTGCACCGGCTGCACACTTTTCTATCCTTTGTTTCTCTGTTCTCTAGCATTGCGTACTTATGCGCTAGCTCCTTTGCTTTGGTATTTTTGCAAAGTTTGCAGCTCGGAAAATACCCACTCTTTTGTGATTTATCTTTGTGAAATTCGCTGAAACTTTTTTCAATTTTGCATTTTGAGCAAACTTTATTATCCTTCGTTTCCCTCACTTCAAGCTCCGAGTACTTTTGTGTAAGTTTCTTCGTTTTGATTATGACACACATTTTACAAGAAGCAAAATAGCCGCTCTTATTACGTTCGTTTTTGTAAAATTCAGTTAAGCTTTTTTCCATTTTGCATTGAGTGCATACAATTGAGTCTGTCATTTTATATTAAGATTTTTTTTTCTTAAGTAGATTTCAATAAATAGTGTCCATACGCTAAAGTGTGAATGCCATCCTTCATTATGACTCTTTTATCGTCGTCAGCTGATAGCGCCACTTTGTTTACCTCTTCTGTATAGATATCGTGAAGATGGGATCTGATGACGTTCATTTTTCTCGATTGTTCTCTTCTCGTAAAAAGACAGTCCTTATAATCATCATGGGTTATCGATTTCTTTACGACATTTTTCTTAACGCCCTTGCATTTTTTATGATCTACGCCGGTCATCTTATACGAATACAACTTGGATCTAAGTCCCACAAATTCTTCTATTTGTTTACCTGAAGCTTCGTCCTTGAACAAACCGATCACTTTCTTGTTCACTCCGGTTTCAATTCCGGATGGGTGGTCCTTTGGATAGTCCGACGTGTCAAACATGCTTCGAACATCGGGTGCTATATCAGCGTAAAAGTCAACGGTCTTAATTTCGTACGCCAAAGAATCCGTATCGGTGAATAACAGTTTAGCTCTATCTCCATACTTGTCCTTGATGTAATTATAATGAAAAGAGTACATCAAAGTTTTACTCAAGTCTAGGATGCACATTCCTAGATATATCGGCTTGTTATAGATCAACGAAGTCTTCTTCATGTGAATAGCAATTAAATTTTCATCAAAAATAGTCCGACTGCCGTAACTCGTTTTAGCCGCTAGTTTTATGGCTTGCTTCTCGCTTGAAACCAGTTTAATATTGTAAAGAATCTCAACCCACTAGGGCTGGGCAAAAGACCACCAGGAACCGAGCTCCAGACCCTAGTCGTTAAGGCGATGTCCGTCCGTCGTGTAGTCCGGCGTCAACTGGGGATTGACGACTAGCCAGTCAGGCTTGAAACACTTTTATTCGACTTCAAGAAAACCCTCGTTAAGCTGTCCTCAGCCAACTTCTATAGCGCCAGAGTTCGGAGCAAGTTCGGAGCAAGTTCGGAGCAAGTTCGGAGCAATTCGCGTAGCGCCACTGTCTGAAAACTAATATACCACTGTCTGCAGTAATTGCCAACGCAGAATGCTGAATCGTCGTCGCGTAGAGGACCGCTGCTTCGCCAGCGCACGTCGAAGTCGGTGAAACGGGTCGGGTTTCGAACCAGAGTCGACGTCGTCGTTGCGTAGCGATAAAACTGAACCACTGCGCTCACCCGGTCGGAGATGTTGGCAGATCCGGAGTCGAATGGCGTCGTCGTTGCGTAGCGAGAATCACCAGACTCTCCGTCGACAGCAGCGTCGGATGGCAGAGAGAACGACTGTGGGTCAAGAATCGAACCCCAGCCACCAGCGTCGGTCGGACAGCAAAGGCTTACGAACCTTTCGTCGTCGACAGCGTCGGATCGTAGTCGTCGTAGATTCACGAAAGTCCCCAGACTTTCCGCCGTCAGCCGCGTCGGATTCCAGAAGAGCTCGACTGTGGGTCAAGAATCGAACCCCAGCCACCAGCGTCGGACAGCAAAGGCTTACGAACCTTTCGTCGTCGACAGCGTCGGATTGCAGACGTCGTAGATTCACCGTAGCGCTCTTCGAAGCGTTTTCTCCCGTACGACTCGTAGCTGCACTGCGCCTCGAACCTGTAACACTCGGCTGTCGCAGCTCCCTTCTATCTCACGGCGACCGCGTCGGCTGATCCTTCCGTTCGACGACTGTTGTAACAACTGTGTTCCTTGACGTGACTGTTTCGATCGCTGACTCTCGATGATTTCTTCTCGGTGACTGTTTCTCGGTCGATGACTCCCGTGCCTGCGCACGCACTCGTATATATACGTATGCGCCAAGCCACGCCCATGCATATATTATGTAGACGCTGGACCACGCCCTGCATATATTATGTAGTCGCCTGTCAGGCCCAGGTAGACGCTTAGCCACGCCTTGCATAAATTAAGTAGACGCCATGTAGACGCTTAGCCACGCCTATGCATAAATTAAGTAGACGGCATGTTTCAACGATACACAGGCAGACAGGGACACGGACAATTAATTAAAACAAACTGCAGGGGCCTATTTTTTACAACACGCCTCCCCCAGAAGCAATCCAAGGCCCACCTTGGAGCACTAACAGAAAATCTACCCGACAATCGGAGTAAAATATCCTATAAAACACGATTAATTGTCCAACTATACAGCAAATGCAAGAGTATCTGTACCAAAAGAAAATCTAACAAGTTTTCCAATCAGCAAAATGCTGTACATCAGCTTGCCACAGAAATAACTGCCACACGGTACCGTAATTGAAGACATCATAAATAGCCAAGCTGAATCGGGTGCGAAGTGCTTTTCGCGCACATCCCCCTTTTTGTTCGGCTCTTTTCTTGCGGGTGCGAAGTGCCATCTCGGTCACAACCCCCTTTTATTTATTTTTTCTCGCCTGTTTTTCTTTTTCTTTTTTTTTTCTTTTTTTTAGGCTTATTTCTCTATTTTTTTTTTTCATTTCGGGTACGGTGTGAACTGTTTTGTTCACACCCCCCTTCTTTCTTTTTTTTTTTTTTTTTTTTCAAAACGACATAGCATAAGTACAAACAATTGAATAGCTAACTATACAGCCGGCAATTACGCCTAATCAAAAAAAATAAGCTCGGAGTCAGGCACGACTCAATAATTATTTCTAATTTGCTTTCAGCCGCGTTCACTGAAAGCGGACAGGACGGCCAACGTTGCGTCGTGGTCGACCTGTAGAGGTCGCCACTCCGTACAAATCCTGGTCGTGCGCATCCGTTTCGCGCGTTCCGTCCCCACGGCGGTGTGGCCGTCGACTGGTAGAAGCCGTGCCGCTCCCGGTCACTTTTTGGGTCGACCCTCCGGTCACTTTTTCGGTCGCCTCAGTCCATTCTCCCTTCGTCCTTCCATAACAGTGGCGAAGCTTGTCTACGTGCGCCACGAAGGGTTTAGCCTTCGGCGACTTTTGGAGAAGATAGTTGACCGGACCACACGCCCGCACAATCATCCACGGACCAGTGAAATTACGCTGGAACTTCGGACTACGTCCCACAAATTTCCGTGGACTGAAGTAGTAAACCCAGTCTCCGGCTTCAAATTTCGCTGGTCGTACACGCAGGTCGTAGCTGTGCTTGCGTCGCTCAGCGCCTTTTCTGAGACCTTGGCGTGCAGCGCGATACGCTTTTTCAAACTTTTCCAGCAATTCCGCAGCGTAGGTCGAATACGTCTGCCCGTTCCCGTCTGGTTCCTCGGGTGGACCGTAAACGATGTCCAGCGGTGCTCTGTTCTCTCTCCCGAAGACGAGGTAGTTCGGCGAGAAGCCGGTCACATCGTGAACGGAGGCGCGGTACGCAGCCATTACATACGGAAGATGATCGTCCCAGTCCCGCTGGTTCTCGCTCACCACCTTTCCCAGCATCGAATTGAGCGTGCGGTGGAATCGTTCGATCATTCCGTTGCACTGTGGCCGATAGCTGGACGTCCTTACTTTGTCCACTTCCAAGAGGCGACACATTTCCTGGAACACCCGTCCTTCGAAGTTCGTCCCACGATCCGTCAGAATCTGGAGTGGCGCCCCGTAGCGAACGACAATCGTTTCCACCAGTGCTTTCGCGACTGTGGTCGCCTCCTGATTTGCCATGGGGGCGGCTTCGACAAATTTCGTAAAGTTGTCCATCATGGTTAGGATGTATATGTTGCCTCTCTTGCTCCTGGGGTGAGGACCAGTAACATCCACGCTCACCCTTTCCCATGGCTCCCCACAGTGCAGGGTTTGAAGAGGACCCTGTCTTTGTAGAGCGCCCCTATGGTACTGGCAACATCTCTCGCAGTGCCGGCAGAATCTTTTTACGTCCCCGGACCATCCGACCCAGTAGGCCCGTCGGCGAACCTGCCATCTTGTTCGTCGGACACCCAGATGTCCTCCGGTCACGCCAGTATGTGCTAACCTCAGGTAGTCTTCCTTCAGGTTCTTTGGCACTAGCACCTGCTCCAACTCGTCCGGTGTTCGGCGGCAGATCACATCCTCCTTCAGGTACAGCGAATCTCGCTGGTGCCAGTAGACTTTAACGGCTTCCTCCTCCAGTAAGATTTCTTGTAGACTCGGCATCCCTTCGTTTAGCCAGACTCGGATTAGACTCAGTACCGAATCCTCCTTCTGTGCCTTCACGATGTCGCTGGTGCTGTCACTTCCGTTCGGAACTTCCGTCACTTCTCGGACGAAGTGGTCCATCGCATCGAACTCTTCCCAGTGACACTGGCGACACGGCTTCCGCGACAGCGCATCAGCGTTTCCATGTCTGCGTCCCGGCCGATGCAGGATGTCAAAGTCGAATTCCGACAGCTTTTCCAACCAGCGTCCTTGTTGACCGATAGGCTCAGGCGTACGCTGTAACCATCTCAACGCTGCATGATCTGTCCGGATGGTGAAATGACTCCCCAACAAATACTGACGATAAACCTGAGTGAAGTGCACTACTGCCAGCAATTCTTTTCTGGTTACACAGTAGTTGCGCTCGGCTGCAGAAAACAACCGACTGCCATAAGCAATTACTCGCTCCTCTCCGTTAATGCTTTGAGACAACACTCCGCCGATTCCCAGATCCGATGCGTCACAGTCAAGAGTGTAAGCGGCATCATCCACCGGTAGGCTCAGTACGGGAGCTACAGTCAACGCCACCTTCAAGCGGTCGAAAGCATCCTGGCATTCGTCGACCCATATAAACGGCTGATCCTTTTTGGTCAACGCAAACAGAGGAGCTGCGACCACCGAGAATCCTCGAACGAACTTACGGTAATACGAGCAGAGACCAAGGAATGCTCGCACTTCCTTCAAGCATCTGGGGGTCGGCCACTCGGTCACCGCCTGCACCTTAGACGGGTCAACAGATATCCCGTCTGCTGTCACTATGTGTCCAAGAAAAGATACCGTGCGTCTGAAAAGATGACATTTGCTTGGCTTTAATTTCAGATTTGCTTCTTTAAGTCTTTGAAAGACTTGACCCAATCGACCCAAATGCTGGTCCGCGGTACTACTGAAGATTATTACATCATCCAAGTACACCAGGCACAGTTCAAAATTCAACCCGGACAGAACTATGTCCATTAGACGCTGAAAGGTGGCCGGAGCGTTGCATAGCCCGAACGGCATGACCTTCCAACGAAAGATTCCTCGCCGAGTGACGAAAGCTGTCTTATCGGCATCACCCGGGTCCATCGCGACCTGATGGTACCCGCTGCGCAGGTCAAGAGTACTGAACCACCCGGCCCCCGTTAAAGCATCTAAACATGCGTCGATTCTGGGAAGAGGATAAGAATCCTTACGCGTCAAATCATTCAATCGGCGATAATCAATACAGAATCTCAAGGACCCGTCTTTCTTCTTGGCGAGGACCACATTCGCTGCCCATTCACTCACCGCCGGTTCCACAACTCCAGTTACCAACATTTGTTCCAGTTGCGCATCAATGGTAGCCTGATAAGGAAGCGGTTGCCTCCTCAACGGTTGTCTCACCGGATGGGAGTCCCCAGTATCAATCCTATGCTGAGTAATCATGGTCCTTCCCAAATCATGGTCAGTGGTCGAGAAAATGCTTCCGTACTCGACCAACAAATTCTTCAGACGTTCTTTCACCTCAGCCGAAACATCCTCGGAGACATCTTCCATCAATTTTTCCACTAACTGTGCTTCCGGACCCGTCTGTCTATCACTGCCTTCCATTACTTCAACATTTACGGGGTGCAAATCGCCCAACATCAAGTCAGTAGTTAACATCGCAGGCTGTTCATTCAAATTCACCACACGAATGCACATTTTATCATCATCATCATTCAGCACAACTCTAGCTACATGCAATCCCGGCCGAATCTCTTTAGATTCAGTCATCCACGCTTCAGCTGTGGTCGTCAAATCACGATATTGCGTCCTACAAGGGATATCGCACTGCGAACGAGGAAGAACAGTTGTCTCCTCAGCAACAATAACCCTGCGACACCAAAGTGAACCATTGCCCTTAACCAAAGGAATGCGGCGTCTACCAACAAAGAGTGCACCCTGACCAAAACCAAGTCGACAGCGGTGTTGCCTCAACCAATCCATTCCCAGCATTGGTTCCCCAATCTGGTCAGAGACGAGAAAATTAGTCTCAATGGAAAAACCTCTGGAAATCCTAATTGGGACATCAACCTGACCCAAAACCCTTATCTGTGTTCCGTTAGCAGCCAAGAGAATGCGAGTGCTAGGCTGGAGCAACAACCCATCAACATCAGACGAGGGAACCAGGCTTACCTCCGACCCAGTGTCCACGAGGAACGTTCTTTGCCGTCCGTTGATCACTCCATGGATGTAGATCGCGTTGTTCGTCACGCCAGTTGCTCTGTCTCTCGTTGTATGGTTGGTGACGGTCTCTTGCTCGGTCGTCGGCTGACCCGAATCGCGTGCGTCGTCGTTCCGGCGGTCTGGAAACTGTCGGCGTTGTCGGCACTGGCGTGCGTAGTGCCCTGGGGACCCGCATTTGAAACAGGTCGACCCACGTCCCAGACTTCCTGATGCGTTACCTTGAGACGAAATGGTCGGCGGAGCCATCGGTGCGGAGTTGAAGTTCGTCCTGTTCGAGCTTCGAAGTCCCTCCAGCTGTCGGCAGATTCTTTCTTCCATGTCCTGCTGCCACTTGCGCTGGGCAGTGAAGAAGTCGTCCAGCTGAGACTGAAGCTGTCCTCTGGTGTCGGCCTCCTGAGTTCCTCTTATTCGATTCGCCGGTCTGCGACGATCCTCCAGGTCTGCGGTCTGTTGATACGCCGACAAGCGTAGAGCTGTTCGGTACGCCTCGTCGATCGTCTTCGGTTCCCGTTCTCTCACCTTTAGAGACAACTCCCGGTCACGGATAGCTTCAAGGAAGGCGTCCTTAGCAACGATCTCGGTCGTCTCGTTCGACGGCACCGGATAGGCGAGAACAACAAGTCTCCGGATGTCGTGCAGCAGATCTCCCAGACTTTCATCCGCCCTCTGGCGACGATAGTAGAGTTGCGCACGAAAAGCCTCAGCTTGACCTTCCGCGCCGTATCGTTGACGAAGTCTCTCGACCAGCTGTTCATACGTCACCTCCGTTCGCGCTCCAAAGTCCCACAACAGCTGCGTTGCTGCCTTTTCCAAGGAAACACGGAGGAAGTCGACTTTGTCGATTGCCGTCCATCTATTGTGGCGTGCGCAGACGTCGAATTGTGCCAAGAACGATTCGAGAGACCCAGTCCCATCGAATTTTGCTGGTTTCATGGTCATCTTCCGTTCGCTGACCAAGCGACTGACGCTGTCCAAGACTTTCGTCTCCAAGGCGGTCGAGTCTCTCTCAGGAATCAGCAGACTTCTGAGATCCTTCTTCGGCACGTCGTCGAAATCGATTCTCTCCATGAAGCGGCTGGACTCGACCTCAAAGTCGACCAAGAGGTCCGTCCTTCGTCCCACTGCTGGCGTCGAAGTCATCGGGCGGTCATCAGCGTTCCCGTCCATCTCTGCCGTGTTCCACATTGTCGCTGAATTTCGCTCCACAGGCTGCAATCAGTTCGTAGCTGGGACCAGCTTTGTAGAAGTCCGACGAAATCCAATCACTCCACTTCACGGTACCAGTTTGTAAAGAATCTCAACCCACTAGGGCTGGGCAAAAGACCACCAGGAACCGAGCTCCAGACCCTAGTCGTTAAGGCGATGTCCGTCCGTCGTGTAGTCCGGCGTCAACTGGGGATTGACGACTAGCCAGTCAGGCTTGAAACACTTTTATTCGACTTCAAGAAAACCCTCGTTAAGCTGTCCTCAGCCAACTTCTATAGCGCCAGAGTTCGGAGCAAGTTCGGAGCAAGTTCGGAGCAAGTTCGGAGCAATTCGCGTAGCGCCACTGTCTGAAAACTAATATACCACTGTCTGCAGTAATTGCCAACGCAGAATGCTGAATCGTCGTCGCGTAGAGGACCGCTGCTTCGCCAGCGCACGTCGAAGTCGGTGAAACGGGTCGGGTTTCGAACCAGAGTCGACGTCGTCGTTGCGTAGCGATAAAACTGAACCACTGCGCTCACCCGGTCGGAGATGTTGGCAGATCCGGAGTCGAATGGCGTCGTCGTTGCGTAGCGAGAATCACCAGACTCTCCGTCGACAGCAGCGTCGGATGGCAGAGAGAACGACTGTGGGTCAAGAATCGAACCCCAGCCACCAGCGTCGGTCGGACAGCAAAGGCTTACGAACCTTTCGTCGTCGACAGCGTCGGATCGTAGTCGTCGTAGATTCACGAAAGTCCCCAGACTTTCCGCCGTCAGCCGCGTCGGATTCCAGAAGAGCTCGACTGTGGGTCAAGAATCGAACCCCAGCCACCAGCGTCGGACAGCAAAGGCTTACGAACCTTTCGTCGTCGACAGCGTCGGATTGCAGACGTCGTAGATTCACCGTAGCGCTCTTCGAAGCGTTTTCTCCCGTACGACTCGTAGCTGCACTGCGCCTCGAACCTGTAACACTCGGCTGTCGCAGCTCCCTTCTATCTCACGGCGACCGCGTCGGCTGATCCTTCCGTTCGACGACTGTTGTAACAACTGTGTTCCTTGACGTGACTGTTTCGATCGCTGACTCTCGATGATTTCTTCTCGGTGACTGTTTCTCGGTCGATGACTCCCGTGCCTGCGCACGCACTCGTATATATACGTATGCGCCAAGCCACGCCCATGCATATATTATGTAGACGCTGGACCACGCCCTGCATATATTATGTAGTCGCCTGTCAGGCCCAGGTAGACGCTTAGCCACGCCTTGCATAAATTAAGTAGACGCCATGTAGACGCTTAGCCACGCCTTGCATAAATTAAGTAGACGGCATGTTGACGCTTAGCCACGCCTATGCATAAATTAAGTAGACGCCATGTAGACGCTTAGCCACGCCTATGCATAAATTAAGTAGACGGCATGTTTCAACGATACACAGGCAGACAGGGACACGGACAATTAATTAAAACAAACTGCAGGGGCCTATTTTTTACAACAATATCTACGCGAGACTCTATATTTTCACAAGTCTTACCAAACACACTGTTGTTCATAAGTTTGAAAAAGTCTTTCTCGAAATCGTTTTTGGCTTTGGTCCTCAGGTTAGTATTTAGGTCGATATATTTTTTCAACCAGGTGCTTTCTTCAAATTTAATTCCTCGATGAATTTTGGTAATCTTCAAACCTAGGCTTTCATACTGCTTCAAATTTTCGTAATGGACAATGTACTTTACTTTATCATTCAGGTTTGGAATGAGTTTAGAAACAGTTGAAGTTTCGGGTATGATATTCTCAGGAGCAAGAGGGTAGTCGTTGTGAAGATCGTGTAAATGTTTCGAATATTCCAAGTCCACCTCCAATAAACACGGTATCGATCTCCAGTCGTTTAGCTCATCATCAGTCATCCACTGAAACCCATGAGTTGGAAGATTCTTACACATTGCCCACCCATATAAATTGTTAGCGTCTAAATACGTTATAAATGATGAGGGCTTGCTTTCATCAAACGTGGACATGTACTTGTTATTTGCTTGCCCATAACGATGTGAAATTGTGCTAACACCACCTCTTATCCCATGCTTGACCATTAGTATCATATCGTAATCGCTCAATAATTCTAACTTTACTCCAGTCAACTTTAATGAGGCATCCCATGCTAGACCGGGCGAAGTGTAATACCAGGCAGGATCTAGGTTGTAGTTCTTCATACAAACGTCTCTAAAGTTTTCAAAGACATCGGCTAATAATAGAACATCCGAAAGATTGTACAAGTCATGATATTCTCTGAATGTTTTGAAACCGAATTCTTTCCATACCGTTTTTGCATGCTCGTAGTCTTCATCACTGATGCCCGAGTCGTTTAGTTTCGAATAGAATGCTGACTTTGGTGGTAGTTCTGTTTCATTCAGTTGGTTGATGGAACTAACGTGGTCGTATGGATAAACCCCTTTTCTAAGCAAGAGATCGAGCTGATTGCCGGAGTAGTACTTGTTTATATTTTTACACTGGTCTTTGCTTAGATTCTTCGATAAGGCGTCGAGGCTCGCTGGCATGAATCTAAAACTATCGATGAAACGTAATTCACGCTTGACCTTTTTCTCTTTCCCTTCTTTGTTAATAAACTTATCGACTACGATCTCTCTGCTAAATGAGATATACTTTTCTTCATTGCAGGGGATGCATTTAATCTGTTCATTATTACCACCCCGTAATTTCTTCACGAATAGATGGCTATCGTAGCCGGTTAGATTATGGAATACTACTGGGAAAAACTTGGGGACTTTATACTTTAGATTACAAATCTTATGAGCGGCACCCCGGAATTTACCAGTCAGGTGACAGTGGTCCCTTACTCGTATGTCATTATCATCATCACCATCAGAGAACTCACCCCCACATATATGGCAAACAGTAGCCGAGTCGTATAGCTCCTTGTCGTCCTTTCCAAATATCATTTTCTCTGGAAATTTAAATCGATTATAAATATCTTTTACTTTCTCAACAAGACTGTCAATAAATATCTGCGCTACATCATCGTCTTCACTCTTCGCTGTGAATGTTACAGGAGCTTGCGAATATAGGTCATCATCGAAACATTTTATATGGTAACAAAACGAGCTAGGGGTATGTTTCTGGTATTTATTGGTGTAAGAGGTGCAGGGATCGGGTTGGCATGTATCGATCGGTTTAATGAAGGATTCGAAATCCGCATAGATAATAAAAGGTACTCTCATTTTCCTATAATAATTGTTAAAACTCAACATAGTTCCTGGACCTGGGAGTTCTATTCGTTGGGCGTCATGTTGCGAACAGTACTCGATGTGTTTTTTAAGTGAGTCTTTCGTTCTGTAACCGATTAAACATCTTCTACAATAGTGCATCGAATTTACAGATTTTTCTGTTCGTGCCGCCATCAATCTATTAAAGTTCTTGATCCAACAGTAATGCTTCTTTTCATCGTCGGAAATAAGCAGTAGATCTATACAGGTATCGCTTTCATGTTTCGATATGTATAATGGGTATACGCTCTTTTCAAAGCCGAATACGCTAACGCTAATGTTATTACAGCGCTCAAACTTATTTATAATATTAGCATCAGCAGCAACTGGGAACACGATACCGCTCCAATCGAGTTTCTTAGATTGTTCTATCAGGTCTTTAGTGATTCTTTCAGGGTGTTCATCAACTGGATTCAACGCTCTAGTAATACACCATTTGAAACATTCGTCGTCATCATTTTTCATATTAATAATGGCCTTTTTATTAGCTAAATACTCGGGAAGCTGAATATATGAACTACCTTTCAATGGCTTGTATACCACTGTATCGATATCCAACTTCAAAACGGCCTTGAATCGCCAATTACTACCTCGCATCTGATAACTAGCCATGCTCTCCTTAATTTTATCCACTGCGTTGGTATATATTTCCTTCACATCGGTTGCTTCTAAAATAATATCAGTCTTTGATTTGAAATTAGGCTCAGCCGTTGTTATTTCACCGGATTTTATGTCTACTTTCTCCATTACACACATGAGATTGAGTTGAACTTTTACCCCTCGATTTTTCGCTAACAGCCTAGCTACCTGCGATCTTACAGTCTTGAGAAAAGATTCAACATCGACCCTATTGTTGCCCTCGATCGTGTATCTTTTTGTAAACCCTTTGATGGCCGTCGCAGTCTCTTGAAGTTTGAACCTATGAACGGGTGGTTTGATTTGAGGGGGTAACTGACTAATCTCACTAGTCAACCAATCCGAAAAAGTAGCTTTATTTTTCCCCACAAATTTCCAAGTAGTAGACAAGAATGCCGTAAGTCCCTCTTTTCCTAATTTTGAGTATCCTCTTTGGTGTCTCTTTTTTGCAATTTCTCGCAATTCTCGTACAGTACCTATCTGTTTCGCAATTTCTCGTACCGTGTGGGGAGTACGCGTTGGAGCCTTGATGTCTGGTGCCTGAGCGCCTAGTCGATCTCCATGCTTTATGAACGCGATGAGTTCCGCTTTTGGTAGTTTTGAGTATCCTTTTTGTCCTCTTTGTTTTGGAATTTGTCGCAATTCTTTCAGATTATACGTTGTGTAGTCCATTTTATATTGGATTTTCTTGTCTTTAAGTCGAGTTGAATATTCCATTTTTTCAGTTATTTTATATACACAAGAGAAAAAAATTTTATGATTAAGTGACTCATCATCGAAACTACTGGAAATTCCCCGCATGATGAGTCATAGGCGCGTGCTGGGGTGGTTTGGGTTGGTTTGGGTGGCGAATTTTTTTAACCATGGCTTGGGTTGGTGTATGACTTCTCAAATTTTATTTTTTTGGTCATTTTATATATACCAGGAAAAAAAATAAATTTGTGTGTTGGAAAAAGTTGAACCATGGTTATGGGTTGGCGAATTTTTGAACCATGGTTATGGGTTGGCGAATTTTTGAACCATGGTTATGGGTCGATATATTTTTGAACCATGGTTATTGGGTGATTATATTTTTGAACCATGGTTATGGGTGATTTGGAAAAGTTGAACCATGGTTTGGGTTGAATGTCCCAGAATAGTCTTAATCTATCTACTAAAACTTGTTTAGCATCGTTCAACAAAGTAGAAGGAAATACACTCAGTTCAGGTAAAGATTTTAAATAGAACTCGGTATAGATGGCCATGAAGCACTTGCTGTGTCAGGATAGAGTATTAGCCGAAGACGATCGTGGTTTTCTTGACCACATGTATCCCAAACACAGAGTTTGACCGGTCGTCCGTTGAATGAATGGTAGTGCACTTCGTAATTGTCGAAGAGAGTGGGACTAAACCTACAGAAGACAACAATGCAGCACTATTAATAGCAATATCACAAACCTCATAAAATAAGGAAATTTATTCATTTATTCATAGGTCATAAGATTATTTTTCTCAGATCGTGTCTGTGAGTCTGCTGTGTCAAACAGAACAAAGTTCTATTGCTGTTAGTGGGTCTACTTGCTGGTTTTCGACGATACAAAAACACAGAGCCTCTGCGGAGTTCTATTGAAATGGCGCTATATAAATGTATGATTACAATTACAATAACGCAACAAAAAGTAACAAGTCACATCTCAGATTTTTATCAAATGAACTCGATGTCGCCAGATAACCAGTATTATTACAATTTAGAAATGAAACATGCAGGTAGGCCAATTCCAGGGTGTCTGTACGTCACTGTGACATCATTTGTAGCCTACTACTTGGGCTATAGAACTTTGTTTTAAATAATGTAGAAACAAATCTGGTTATATAATTACACGTTTCTGGAGGTCGATCATGTTACAAAATGTAGCCTAGCACTTACCGTGATCAGCAGAGCATGATTTAAACAAGTAGCCTAATATCCCAATCGCATTCTTCGTATTCCTTTAATTCATTCATGCACTTCAATGGCGCTTCTTCAATGAGACAGCTCAAAGGCGTTCTAAGCTCTGACATGGCAAAAAAGCAGTGGCGCAGTCAGGAATTTATTATGGGGGTTTGAGGGGGGTTATGGCCTGGCCGGATGCCCTTCCTGACAACAGCCCAACGGCATTACAGTAAGTTAAAAGGAAATAAAGTAAAGAAGGGAATAAAGTAAGAAAAACAATTGTTACTACAAACGATTATTTTGCTTCTTATTATTTAAGTGGATAGGCTAAATAACCTTTGTAAAAACTTTTCCTAAGCCAATGGGGTTAACCCCGAAACCCCCTTGCCTACGCCACTGGCAAAAAAGCCTATAGTGTTGTGTTGAATGGAAATGCTTAAGCGAGAGCACAAGAAAGCAGTTGCATGAAGCATTAGTGTCCCGCTTCGATGCAGTTAATGTTGCAGACTTGCAGTAATTGTCATCCAGTCAAGATAACTTACCCTTCTCCGACAAAGACGCACTTGATTGGCCTAGCTTCCATGACAACTAAAACTGTAACGAAAAGTTCATTATTAAAAACCTATAGTAAACTATAATAAATAAATATGTAGCCTAAGCCTACTTCCAATTTCGTTTAACCAAGACTGGTTATCGACATTCGTTTACAGACAGCTATACTAAGTGCTGCCGCTTTCGTTATCCAGAAGCCACACCTCTTTCTCTACATGTATGTCACTGCCTCCAACGGATTGAGGGGAACAGAAGTTTGGTCTGCCCGCGCGCGTTATATAATCTGGAACACAGCGAAGAGCAGAGGCGCAGCTGGTTAAATGACGCTAACAGCTATAATTAGCCAAAATGTTAGTAGGCCTATTAGCTTGACCAATCGCTGGCAATGCAACAACAGTCTGTCCACTGCCGAGTTGCAGACCAAACAAAGTTGTATTTAAAATTAAGTAAATACCTATGCGCAAGCTTGTAAATGACTTGTAGGCTTATTATTAAGCCTAAGGACTTTAATGCAGAACTATGGTATCTGAAAGCATGCACAGTCATAATACGTAGGTATTAACAATATTATTGTATGCTTGGAGAGTATCTAATGACGACACTGATCCTAACCCTAAACGATTCTCACGACGGCTAGCCTTACCCTAACCGAACGAACCAAGGTCCGCGATATTATAATTATGCCCAGTTATCATGTTATGCTAAAAATTTCTCAATAAAGAACAATAAAAGGATATATTAACCTACCTGTGCAAAACGTTCGTCCAAGTGTGAGTCAATTTGCCGCATATTTTAGTAATCGAACCAGAAACGTTTTAGGTTGAATTCGTCCAGTAGGCCTATCTGTAGCTAGGCTGCTTCCTACATAGCCTACGCACAATGTCATATTGACAGTTTACAAAGTGATCGTCAGTAGAAAGAGGGGACTGCAACGTGGCAGTGAATTGGCGATGGTTTGTCGACCTCATTGGTCAAACTGTATTGAACATTAAAATGATCCGCCTCGGGTGTTCGCTATGTTCTATGTTGTATTTACGCCGCCAGCGCACGCTACCAACAGCGCATGCGCGGAATATGTTTACGTTTACGTTTGCGTATGCATGCGTTTATCAAATGAAAATATCACTCTTCCTCTTGGGATTTTGCGCGATTCATAGTCCTACCATATTCAACGCAGCTCCCTACATTTTTCTATTTCTTCGAGTTTCTACCGATAGTCCTTTGAACATAGGCCTACAGCATTGGTGAATCGCACCTCTGAATTCACTGAAGAGAAGCTAGCCTACATGCACGTAAATTCACTAGGCCTAATGAAATCGCAGTCCACTGGCTCTATAGCTAGCGAGCTGAAAAGCGTGCCCGAATAGGTCCTTATAGTCAATTTAGGCCTAATTTAAGTCTTGATCATTGGACTCGTTGAAAGCCTATAAAATCGTCGTCGAAAATTTCTAGTAGCCTACTAAGCCTACATTAAAGATACTTTGACATGAAGAAAGAAACAATAATTAGCGTGATTTGACCTTTTAGTATTATAGGCGCTCTTATTCGGTTGATCCCGTGCCAGGGGCGGATCCAGGGGGGCCAATCCGGCCATGCTCCCCCATTTCAGAAATTTCTTTATTTTTGACCAGCTATTTTGCTCGGAAAGTAGACGTGCCCCCCAAGAGTAGTTTCGTAGGACTTTGCCCCCCTTCGAAAATTTCTGTATCCGCCCTTGTCCCGTGCAGCATTTAGCCATACTGATCGCTGATCTAATCATAATCAAAATAATCTTAGACGTGATTATGAGCCAACCAGATAGCGCTCGTGAATAAGCTGGTGCCCCGCGCTTGGTTTTCGAGTGGTGATTTAGAAATTTCGAGTTTACGATTACGATTACGAGGTCTCCGAAGGTATAGTTCATTTTGTGTAAAGACCTTAAAAATATTCTGAAAATTGTAATTTTTCGTATGTAAGGGTGCGATGAAAAGTGCCGGGGGTTGGCTGGGTTCAACTACCCATGTCTTCTGAGGATACTACAGTTAGGTCTTCACTGCACGCCCAAGCTCCACGTGGAGCAAGACTATCTTATAATAATTATGAATTTCTACAATTCTCACAGCGTGCCGGAGGCATTGTCTAAAAACAAATGTCTATGTTGAATTAGGTCACATCCGGAATAATCAAGACCTAATCAAATATCATATAATGGATCCATATCAATATGATTATAATAATATTATCGGCCTCTGCCATGGCTTCTGTAGAAAAGCCTAGGCAGCCCGAGTGCATAGGCTTAGCCTTCTGCCAGTTCAACTGTATCCTCTTCGGTTATTATATTAACCAGAGGATAGAGTTGAACTGGCCAGAACCAATTATAACCTATGTAACACGATTTTTGATACTGAGCAATGAGCGGTTAATTCCTGTTTACTTAAATGTATGACTCAAAGCATTGGAAATGGTTGTTGTGAAGATTACGATCGAGTCACGACTAAGCTAGGATCCCGGCGATTTGGGATCGAATGACTCAGCAATTTCGGTTAAATTGATCGTTTTCTTGAATCTTGCTTTTCATTAGCGCCTGCGTGTTTATGAGAATTCAGATGAACGAAAATGTTCCACTTATAAATCCTAGTGAGCTTATTAAGCTATAGGCCTATACAAAATTAATGACAAAAGTTCGTCACCTAATTTTTTTAATGAATTTCCGAATTCAACAGAACATTCGTAAAGACTGGTAGAAACCGAAACTATAATAATTGTAGGCCTATTATAATAATCATATTCGGCTGTTTGGAAGTTTTATATCCACTTAGTAGGAGCACAATATCTGCATTTCTGCAAACTCAGGCTATAGCCTATAGATATGGAATACGCATAGTTAAAATCGCCTGTACATGTAGGCCTAGGCCTAAATGACGAGCAGGGCCTTATCTATGACGAATTTCTCACCAAACATCAAGGCGCGAATAGTTGTTGACTTTAGCAAGCGTTCTCATCGAATTTTTCAGGGTTAAACGCTAGTTAATAAAGCGTGAAAAATTTCATGGCCGTCGACTGAATAAGCATGTTGGAAAACCATCTTACGAAAGAAACTTAATCGCAATATGCACAAATGTTTGAAACTATTATAGTCGAGATCTATTTCTCCTGAGTCTTTTGTTATCTGGACCCAGTCACTCCACCTCCTATGGATTCAATAGCCAACTCGACGATAGTTTAATAGCCTAATGGACGGTCGATGTAACAGGCCTTTAACAATATTACTATAGGCTAGTCACTCATTATGGTCAACTAATAAAATTATTAATGCACTGTTGGATACGTCCACCATTACGAAATTTTTACGAAGTTAGTCGTGTATTTGAAGTATTTCCTTTTCGTTTGATCATGAATGTGGCAAGTCAATAAAATAAAATACTATGACTATTTAAAATGTGGATAGGTGCCTATAGGCCTACCCTATATCGAAGGCCTTAAATAGCATAATATACACACGACTGGAAAACCTTGTTTAACGTGGTTCTACTGATAAAAATAATTGGTCACGAAAATCTAAAGTATTGCTTACCCAAACAAATTGACGTATTCAATTAGTTGCATACTTACATGTATTTATTAAGGCAGACTGGCTAATAATCATGTATGCAGATAAAAAAAATGTTTATGGAGTCTTGGAACATCATACTAGATATTATAAATAAATAAAGAGGACCGACACTTGTGTTTGAAAGTGCAAACGGATGTAGCCTACACAATTATATAATTATCATCAAGAATGTTCTTATAATTATGCAGATTCCACGATCGTTTACGTAGGCATATCGACACGCGATGGAAGCAGCCATTTACAGTCATGGAAAAAAACATGAAGCACAAGTAGCCTACTTGCTATTTTTTTATAATAGATTTGAGGACTCGGGCTTCGGGGCTCCGGAGCAAACCCGGTTGGATGGTATTAACAGGGCCGGATTTACTATGGGGCAAATGAGGCAGCTGCCTCAGGGCCCCCACCAATTCCACCAAACACAAAAAAATAGATAAATAGAAATAAATGAATGTAATAAATATTGTATATAGACCTACAAAACTAAAAATAGTAGATATTAGTCATATTACTTGTAACTTATTGTCAGCGTCTCGATATAAAAATGTAAGCGCTATATAAATATATTATAAACTGAGTCTGATGTTGATTTCCGGCAAAACTGTGAGTGAAGTGACTTCAAGTGAGTCTGTCTGTAGTACAGTTACAGATGTAACTTACCTACAGACTACAGTACATTAGTTATTAGTTAATAGTTAATTATAAAAAAGTATTCCATACTGTTTGGCTTAGTGTTTGCCTCAGGGCCCCCACCAACCTAAATCCGGCCCTGGGTATTAAGACAGCTGGGCGTTAACGTTTTATAAGCCTATAGGCTAATGGGTTGATCAATACGACGAGAAGTTTTTTCGTCAACCAGCAATTTCACCGTGTAGGTCTACTTTGACAAGAGCACTCTAAACAGCTGCATGAACGCATCATCAGTAAACAGTATGGCCGACACGGTCGTTCTTAAGGCCAGGTCCATACATGTATGTAAAAGTCCTATAGAGGGGCACTTGATTCAAGTACAATCAAGTACCCATCATCAGCTTATTTAAAACGAATCGTGCTTTACATTTTGAAATGGTAGTGCCGCGGAGTTGGGTATTCCCTGGACTTTATTCTTAATTTTCGAGTAGATCTACAGCCTTGGACACTCCATAAAAATTAATGTTAAATACGGCAAATAATCAACGGCCTCTCATAGGACCTTACAATCATTATTTTGGCGTTCCATTGGATGCCATTGCCAATTTCGCAACAGTAGCCTAGCTAAGAAGTTACTGAGCTTAACCCAGACCCCCTGCACAATAATACTGAAAGCATTGTAGTCTTTTGCTGATACAATTCCTTAAATTTTGGTCTGTACCTTCTTCCATCGAGGTTTTCAACGACCCAATTGCATAGCCTAGGCCAACTGTATCAGGAAGAGGAAGTGCAGACAATAATTGTGCCGCCACATAATATTCGGTCGCACCATATTGACTGTCTTAATCTCAATTGCAATCAGATGAACAATTGTGGGTTTCTTACATAGCATCTCTGACTCAGTTCATATGATAATTACAATGGGAGACGCCGTCGTCGAACCAGGCAAATTGATGCAAGAAAACGATGCAGTAACATTAATAGGCCTACGAGTAGGGGAAAGGCTTATAATATGGGCTAGTGTGTAATATGGGCCTCGACTGTTTCTCCCACCTACCATGTCTGCGGAGGGCTCTTACTGTGGGATACAATCCGTCCACCGATTTCAACTTCCTGTTTTGAATGTGTCCCTATGCTCATAACCTCTGCATGAAACTATACAATGTTTTAGTTTTTATGTAGATTTCTTATAAAAAATTTCGAACTTCAGCAGCTGTTGTGTGGCTTAATATTTGAGTTATGCTATGCCTTTTGGTCTCAGAAGGTCGGGAATTTCTTCATCATGTAAATACGCAACTATCTTGATATTTAAAACTTTCGTTGATCACGCTATAACGGATTTTCCCTAAGCATACCAGTGTGTGTAATATGGGCCAGTGATCGAATGTGTAATATGGGCTTCTGCCATTCATACAAGCACACAAAGTCATGTAATATGGGCCACTTTCTGCACTAAGAAAAAAAATTTCAAATTTACCATGGCGGTCCATATTACACACAGGGTTGTGTAATATGGTCCATTTTTCGTATTTATAAAAAAATTATTAAAAAATTTATTTGAACAGATTAAAGAATAATTTCTTCATAATTTGATCACAATTCACGCCAAGTAGTGCCTGGAATAAACGAAACGACGCATTCAACTACATCTGTACCGCAAAATAGTAAAGTTCCTTAGGGGCCCATATTAGAAGCCTTTCCCCTATCAGTTGGGAACTTTCGATACAAGTCTCGTAGAAATCGGAAGGAAGACGGACAAAGTATAAGCTTATTCATTACTTTGTCGAAAGACAAGAGAAGGAGGCTTTTTATTTAGCAAAGCAATGGTGGGATTAATCCTACGTAGTTTCCACTTGCATTCAAGTCGTTAGCATAATTTTATACCTCTCTGAGAGAATAAGATAATGTTAGCATCCTGTCACTCAAAAACGATGGGAGCAGCTTAACATTAAACTAAACGATCAATCAACACGAGCGTTGGAGACAGCACACAGAACGTTCTACATGTAAGAGCTGGTTCATAAAGTTCATAAGGAACAGTGTTGCGTCATTTCCGAAAGAACAAACAATATAACAACATCAAAACATGAAGGATTTTTATATTCGAATTGATTGTCAACAGAATCTGCATGCGTTTTCTAAGTGAGACTACTTAATAAAATCTCAGTAACAATGTAACAAACCTGTAGAAATCTAAGTTGGAAATGAATATTTACAAAAAAAAATATTATTCATGTAAATTATACTAAAAAATATAAATATATTTAATAACAACACCCAAACTGAACAAATCACATAGAGTCGTCTTGAGCGACTTAATGTCGCACAGCCGCCTCTAGTTTCAAATCGTCATTCGTGAGGTGCAGGTCCAGTACGCACGTGTACACGAGGGTCCAGTTCGACTCTATTTTGCACAATTGCACATCTGAAAACTGCCATTTTTAGCCATGTTGTACAGTCGGTATCTCTATAGAGTATAGTCGGTATCTCTCTAGAGTATAGTCGCCTTGAAGGTGCGCTATAGAAATCTTCGTAGGCCTAATGATTGAAGAAAGTCATTATTCAGGGATAGTCATATTTGGTTATCGCGCACCGTATCAGGATGCGGGCTCATAATCTAGGAGCACCTCTAAAAACCCCTATAGACCTACTCATTAAGTGAGGAAAGCAAATGCAAATTTTGCATATGACGTGTACACAACATAACTAGTGAGAAATATATTTACGAACAGTTCAAGTTGCATGATGTATTGAATTCGCAAACGTAACATTTATTCAGCCATTGAATTTTTAATACATTCACTTCGACCTCCGCAGGAAACCAATACCAGAGAGTGTGCACATGGCATGACCACTTTCGTCACATAATTATTACTGAGTTGATCTCATTAAAATAATGACCTACAACTGTTGTCGGTCATTTCACGATCGCAATAGCAGTGGAAAAGTGTATAGATAAACAATGCAATGGCAAATACAATGGGAGAGGCCCGGTAGATTAACGTGTGACACGCTGGCGTACAGAGCGAGAGGTAGCGAGTTCGAACCCCACCCCCGTTGGGCGGATATGCTTTGTAGTCTGCTATTACCGCCGCGTAGGCCTAGGCCTACTGCAGGCTGTCTGTTCACTGTGTTCAGTTTGATGTTGATTAAGATTACTGCATAACATGTACAATCATGTAAAGAGCAGTGCGTTTGAAGGCGTTGACTTAAAGAAAACATATTATTATTAGTAGAATAGGCCTATTGCAGGAACTAACCTAGAGGTCCGTAAGTTATAAAACTGGGAAAAAAAACCATGACTTCAGTATCACTAAGGGCAATATAATATTTCGGTCATACATTCACTCTGCATGATGTGCAAAATAAGGCATGCACATGGTTGAGGACACTTAAAACAACGCACACTTCAACTTTCGTTTCTTCTTTCCACAAATTGCTGCTCGAATCGCCTCCTCGAAAAGCGGTCTCAGGTTAGTTTGATTTTTGGCTGAGCATTCCAAGTATTTGACAGCCTTGATCTTCTTGGCCACTGCCAAACCCTAAACCGTCAAAAGAATTAAATCTCAGAACTTTGAATTCCAAAAATTTAATGATTCAATTTTTATAGAGATTTGTATAATGATTAGAACTAAAGTTTGAAGTTATCAATGGAATAAACTATAATTGTATATATAAAACCATGCCTGTATAATGATTACCATAGCCTTAAAGTCAAGTAGTATTATATACTATATAGGTCACGCGTATAATTCCACATGAGGCACATAATAATATAATTGAGGGACTTGTGGCCATGACACAAATATCTAGGTCACAAGTGACATGAATATTGAATAAATACTTGTGACAAGTGGTT
>OX457051.1:40770946-41093446 GCA_949752735.1 Lumbricus terrestris
ATAAGTTACAATATGTCCTTAATGCTGCGACTCGCATGATTGGCGGCATGCCAAAGTTTGGGCATATGTCAAATTTTATACGGGAAGAACTGCACTGGTTGCCTATGCAAAAACGTATTGAATTTAAGATTCCAATGTTCATGCGTAATTGCAGCTCTACATTGGGTATCCAAGGACGTCGTCAGCTACGCTCTGCTGATAGGGGAGTCCTCTTAGTTCCTTTTGCTCGTACTACTACCATGAAGGATCGAGCCTTTTCTGTGGTTGGACCAGTGGTCTGGAATGGCCTTCCTTTTCAGCTACGCCTACACCCTGGGACTCTACCAGGATCCTTCCTTACTAAACTTAAAACTGTTCTTTTTGTGCGCGCTGGAGTCGGGAGCGCCTCTGAGTAGTTTTTTCTTGAAGGAGCGCTATATAAATGTCCGAATGAATGAATGAATGAATGCTGTGTAACTGTGCTATCCATTCCTGGTCGTAGATTCTTTCGCTCTGCTACGCATGGCGACCTGGTTGTCCCTGTGGCTCGATCTTCCACAGTGCTGCACAGAAGCTTTGCTACAGTCGGTCCGTCTTTCTGGAGTAAGTTACCTATTTATATAGTCTCCGTAATGAGCTTCTTTGCCTTTCTTTGCCCCTTTCCCGCAAGCGTTTGAAAACCATTCTCTTTGATTGTGGTTTGGTGTCAGGTCGGGAGCGCCTCCGAGGAGTTCTCTTCAAAGGGCGCTATGTAAATGTACGATTACAATTACAATTACAATTACAATATGCAGAAAATTAGATAATTGTGCATGAGCTTATGGTGCACTGGTTCAAAATGGAAATAGAGTTGCGCTTCAAATCTCAGATTCATGCAATTACGTTTGAGTAATATTTATAATAATAAAGGCATACAGCAATGCGCTTTTATGGTAACTTATAGCCCCTTGAATGTTCTTTAAAAAAATTAAAGTATTTTCGCTTAAGTTATCTTCCATCAAGGATAGGCTACATTTTGGCTGGTGAGACTTTGCATTTTTAAAACTAACCTTTTTGGACCACCCTAATGATCATGTTTCACTCAACCTTGCCACTGCATGAAAGCGTACATTCAGTAAACTTATTTTCATAGTCTAGTTCATGGGTCACACATGCAGCAGAAACATCAGCACATCTTGAAGGAGATTCTAACCTCGACCTCTGCATTGACACCATATCAAGCCACTCACAAGGCGATTGAGACATGACATTAAAATAATTGAGAACAGGTCCCAACCTCTTCATGGGTGATCGGCAATTGCCCCTTCTCCGAAAGTCTTTCAACGGCATCTCTGTCATCTCGCAAATCAATCTTTGTCGCCACAAGAATAACTGGTGTGGATGGACAGTAGAATCTCACTTCTGGGTACCACTAGAACAGTTATTCAAAAACGAATGTCACTAATTATAAACATCACTGTCTTATGCCCATGGCAGGCAAAAATTAAAATAATATCCCGACTAAAGCTCAACACGGACGTAATGACGGCTGGTCTGATCAATATTGCAACAACAGAATAACTTAAAAGAGCAAGAGCAAACTCAGGATAGCTATTATAGGCCTAGTATATCTATAGGTCTAAGGGTTAGACTGTCTAGTCAATTGACTGTAAAATTATGGCATGACAACATAAGATAAAAAGCTAACACAAGCGGGACGTATTTATGCATGTACAATAATATGTGGCTATTTATATTGCGCCTTAAATAGAATCTCAAGACGGCGTTTAAAGTAAGTAGTCACCCAGCTACTAGGCAACAACTATATACACGGTGTCCCAATTGAACTGATACCCTTTTTGTTTTGGTGATAAACTTGTCAATTCTAGATGAAACTCTATAAAATTTAGGAGAATATAAGAGGGATAAATTATCAATGTTCCCTGAAAATTTGATCCAATTCTACCAACAGAGTCCGAAGTTATGCACATTCAAATTTGGGCAAAGAAAATTTTAAGTTTCCAGCATGTAAAAGATAGGAAATTATTGTTTGCAACTGCTCGCCTTATTTTCTAAAATAATAAATATGACGTCATATTTCCGTCATTTCCATGTTAGGGGACAATAATAAAAAATTGTTTTCAGCAAAGACGATTTGAGTTTAATGAAAATTTTAAGAGAAGAAAAACATTACGGTGCAAAAAGGTTTTTAAAGGAATTTCCAAACAGAAACTGGTCCATCGCATGCAGCCTTGAATCGAGATTGCAAAAATTGACGCTACTGGATCTGCAGATAAACGTTATGGTGGTGGTAGACATCCTGCTCATCGAGCCAAAGAAACTGTTGGTCTACTTTCAAGAGAAACTCCAGAGCTCATTTCACCAACTCTTTGACCCTCCAACAGCCCTGATCTTAATCCACTGGACCACAAGATATGGAGCGTCCTTCAAGAACGCGTTTATCAAACTACCTGTACTGTAATATTCGTCGAGTGTCCGTAACCAGTGCGGGGCGTAACACTTGTCTCGTCCCTCAATTGCAATGAACACATTGGCCTAATCTAGCATGACACCTTCTTCCCTTTCAACTGAGGCGACGCAGAATCATCAGACGATCACTCTTTGTCTCTCTGTATATCTATCTTTTTGTCTCTCTGCCCATCTGTCAACGTCTCTGTCTGTCTGCCGCAGGCCCGGCCCTAGGGTTTACGAGGCCCAAGGCAGCAGCGGGTCCTTAAGCATAAATATACGCAGGTGATTTTCTGTCAGTATAGTTGCTATGCGACGTAACCATTGTCAATCTTATCAAAGTAAAAAATATATAGCCAACAGCGCGGTGCCCTGGAAGCGCGGGGCCCAAGGCGGCTGCCTCGCTCGCCTTGCCAAAAGGCCGAGCCTGGTCTACCGTCCCTCTCCTCCTCCTCCTCCTCCTCCTCCTCCTCCTCCTCCTCCTCCTCCTCCTCCTCCTCCTCCTCCTCCTCCTCCTCCTCCTCCACCCCCACCTGTCTATCTGCATGTCGGTCTTTCTGTCTGTATGTCTCTGTCTTTACTACCATAGTTCATGCATTTGTATGTTCCTGTCAAGACTGCTGAAACTCACTTCTTATGGCCTCCAGAAACAGAGTCTTTCTCCCCTGCAATCGACTAAAATGTTTCGGCTTGGCTCATAAATCAACTCCCTCGCATTGAGCGTATTTCCACATAATTATGTGCTTCAAATTTTGTTGGGAGCGACCCCGGGTAGTTTTCTATTGAAAAGGCGCTTTATAGATTCTCGGATTAAATTGTTGTCTATCAAGTCAAGCTCCGATTGTTCTTAAGAAGCTTTGCGTGCCAGTGATGTCCAGTCAAGGCCGTGGATTCATTCACAAAATGCAAGGTGACCTGGATGTCCATGTGGCGCGAGCTTCCGCTTTATAAAAGTTTCGCTTTGGGTGGTCACTGGTCAATCTTTCTGGAATAAGTTATGTAGCAATCTACGAAATTAACTTCTTGGTCTTTCTTTGTCCCTTTTCTTCGATACAATTTTAAAATAATGCAATACAATACAATTAGTCATTTATACCGCGCTTTAACAAAACAAGTCTTGCACAAGAGCGCGCTTCACTACAAATCTAGTTATAATACAATGAAAACAAATGAGTTTTTAACTTTGATTTAAATTCTTCAACAGATGAGCACTGGTGAATGGAGGTTGGAAGACTGTTCCATTCTTTAGGTCCTGATGCTGAGAAGGCACGGCTTCCAAGCTTCCGGTATGTGCGAAGTGTAGCAAAATCACTTCGCGAGGACGATCGAAGTCCTCTGGACTTAGAGGCGCAACATGGCGTGACCATCGATGCCATGTAGGATGGAGAGGTTCCGTAGTGGATATGAAACATCGGGAGGGATATTTTAAAAAGCGTTTGAAAATTTCGATCATGGTGTAAACATTTCCCCAAGGCATCCAGAAATAATTTCAACCTGGATAATCTAGTCAACCTAAACTGATCACTTGGAGTTCTTTCTTAAATTCTGTGTAAATATTATTGTCATCGTCTCACTATAGGCAAGCTTACTTGTTTGACAAAAAAACATACCTTCTCTGTGACGTTCGCAAAGGACCAGTGTTTGGCGATTGAAAAACATATAAGAAACACATCCTATAAAAAAACAGTTTTCAATGTGATCAGTTGTTAAAATTGAATACAAAGACTATTGTTGAAATATACATCGCATTATCATCGCTTCGAGACACGTCTAAAATAATGTTAGAGTATATAAACAATAATTATTATTTCAAATTTTAAGCAAGTACGGAGTACTCCATTGAAGAGATGATGAACAGCACAGGTATCTATGACATCTGGTTAGATTTGGATCTTATGGATTGAGTGACAATTTAGAGCGAAAAACAATTATTACAAAGCTATCGCACATTCGTGCCTGTGGTGCCACTCATTATTCATATTTATTTACATTACTAGCTGGGGTACCCGGCGTTGCCTGGGAAATTTAGGAGTCGACCCGCTCCGGCCACAACCCCACCACACCAAACCTTACCACACTCCAACCTCCACCGGTATGCCACCCGAGAAATTCCCCTTCCCCTTCCACCCCCGCACCCCCCCCGCCTCCACCCCTCCCCTCAACCCCCTCCCCACCTAAACCTAGATTTCTTAATTTAACTTTGTGTATCATCAGTATAATTAATTCTCTAATGCGAAAAAATAATTAAAAACCTAAAAGTAGTAGCTAAAAATAAATCTTAGTTTTCCCGGGGCAAGTGTACCCTTTTGCCCTTAAGTGCGGACGCCCATGATGGTCTCACCTGTGAAATCACTCTCAAGCCGAGCGAAGTCGGGTACGAAAGCAAAATAATGTTATAGGTGTTTGTGTAAACTTAGGCACTCTATTTAGGCCTAGGGCAGGGCTGATTATGCTATTCCATCTTTGTCACATACAAAAAATGCTGGTTGCTAAAATTGAATCATTTCCCATGTCAGGTCGAGAGCCAAATGACTCGTGAGTCAATGTCTACGTACCTGCACAGTGCACACTCAATATCATATGGAATGCTCTAGTTCAGTACAGGTAAATTAATTTCAATAGAGTTCCGAAGAGGTGGCCATAACACACATACGGTGCCCGGATAGCCCAAAGGACGAAGTTTATTGTAATCTTCTTGGCCAGCTGTATCCCAGAGACCGAGATTCACCGGTCGACCATCGACCGATTGGTTTGTCGATTGATAAGTCTCGAAGACAGTGGGAATATACCTACAGCATACACCAATACAGTGTTTAAACATCAGGCACTTCAGCATAATTTATTACAGGAAATTATAGCCAGCCTATCCAGTTTTCTATTCACTGAACGACAACCTAATTCTCAAACTGCGTCATTTTGTTTGTATATTTGTATGTTTGGATAATTGTCTATCTGTCCCATTACAAAATTTGCCTGTCCCATTAAAAACTCAAAAAGGAAACGCTCTAGCAATACAATAGACCTACTGCTAGTTACGCCGCACCCAGTTTTGCGCAAAAAGAAACTCAGGCTAGGAAAGGTGGGCCTACTCTTTAGGCTATAGGGAGACCACTCTTAGTTAAGCTACGTTTGGATGTGCACCTCCAAACATCGTTGCCGCAGAAGTTCGTGGACGTCCTTCTTCCGCTCCTCACCGTCCTCTGCAATCGCTCCATCCTTGAAGGCGTCTTGCCGCCGTCTCAAAAACGATCAATCCTGGTTCCTGTTCTCAAGTGCGAAGAGCTCGATTCAAAGAATTCAGTCAATTTCCGACCTATCGCTAACGCTTCATTCATCTCGAAGCTTATCGAGAAATGGTCGCTCTCCAGCAGACATCATATCATACCTTGAGACACACAACCTATTTCCAGAAATCCTGACTGGCTTCCGAAAAGTTCATTCAACTGAGACATTATACTTTTCCTACTCCTTTCTGATGTCCACGGAGCCATCGATCGTTCTCAGCTGACTCTCTTACCCCTTTTTGATGTTAGCGCAGCGTTTGACACTGCCGATCATGACATTTTAGTTGAACGGCTGCATGTATCCTTCGGTCTCTATGGTACGCTTCTCCTCTGGCTGAGATCCTTTATTAGTGATCGTTCCTTTTGTGTGGTCTATGAACCATCTGAATGGCCTTGGTTGTGAGCGGCGCTATAGAAATTTCTAATTACATTACATTACATCTAGGTCACTCTGGGTCTCCGCTGTTCTGTCTCGGGCTCCTTCTCTTCATATCTTGCCCCTCTTCTTGACTCCCATGCTATGCGAGACTATCTGTATGCAGATGATGTGCAAGGCTACCAGCACTGCCGTGCCTCTGACTCTGTTGCGGCTGTCCGGGCTACGGGTTTTGCCATTAAAGTCTTGGGACTTGGATGCATACCCAAAATCAGCCACATCTCCAGCTACATGTAGGCCTATATGCGTGCCGTTCTCTACTGGCTCCAACTCAAGCAGCGAATTCGGTATAGGATGTCTACTCAAGTCTGGCGCTGTATGCTAGGCCTTCCTCCTGCCGACCTTTGTGAGCTCTGCAACCCTACTCTTAGTTCACACTATTTCCGCTTCCTCCGTTCGGCTGAACAAAGTCTGCTCTCAGTCCCTTTTGCTCGAAACTCCACTATGCAGAACCGTGCTTTCTCGGTGGTAGGACACTCAACCTGGAATGGTCTTCATCCGACGCGTCGCTCTTTGTAAAAATCTTTAACAGGGTTTCCTCTCTCATCTTAAGACAGTTTTACTTGACCGCGCTGAGGTTGGTAGCGCCTCTGAGTAACACCTTGAAGAGGCGCTATATTAATGCATATAATGAATGAATTAATGTTATGTGTCAAGCTTGGGTTACTGTAGTGGCCTAGTGGCAAGGACCATTTATATACAGGACCGGAATCTTCTTTTTTAGCAGCCTTGTACAAGTTTTTGGATGATAATCTGAGTTCCGGAAAATTTCACAACGTGAAAACACTCAATTAGATACATATAGGCCTATATGAAGACAGATTGAGGTATATTTATGCTTTCAAAATAAAAAAATGCCTTTGGAGATTCAGAACACAATCTTTAGCATTAGAAACTGAATTTTATGTGGGGCGACATCCATCATTGAGAGTGAAATGGCTGGCAACAAAATGCTTACGAGTAAACCAGTCCTGTAATAGAGTCGATTTACACCGTACAGTACGTGTACTGTGAAAATAATTATAGACTTTTTGTAAAAGGGCGTGGCCTATGTGGTCGGCCATATTGGTGTACAGCTGTGTACTGTTGTCAACGTAGGCTACACGCCGTTACACGGTGAATTGTTAGTTGATGGAATAAAGTTATCGTCATAGGCCTATTGATCTATCCATAGGCCTATACCTTAATAGATATAGCGGTCTAAACACCATCCAGCCTGAATCGACCCGAATCCCTGAAGCGAATTTCGGCCGGAGCCCAAATCTGCAATAATTAACAAGCAGGCCTACAGTAGGTCTATGCTTTTCGCTGCTTCACGGACTGTAAATGGCTGGGTTTCTTCCAACGTACATAGGGTTGCCAGCCGTCCCGGATTCGCCGGGACAGTCCCGGAATTGGCCCTGTACGTCCCATGTCCTGGACTGATCCCAAATTTTCCCTGAATTTGCTGTTAAGACCCACATTCCACAATATTGTTCTTATTTTGCACACTAAACTATAGATTGTTCGATGAATTTGACGTTGTTGGCTGAACATCAAATGCTGAACAGCGCTGGTTTGAAGTCTTCAAAACTTTACAAACCTCTGATACTCAGTAGCCTATAGCATATTTTGTCCTTCGTAGGCCTGTATTCTCTCATTCCGTTTTAATGCTTTTTGCGAGAGAGCGTTCAGCATTATGGACGACCTAGCTGTTGTCTAGCAATCGCAATTAACCCATTTACCGCCGCTATGAGAAATAGCCACCGTATCAAGCTGCAGCTGATAGTATATCATCAATATGATGCCATTAGACTTCTGAGAGTGCAATTTTATTTAAATTATTTGCAGTGACCTAGTTTCAGGACGTTGCGTTTTCGCAACAACGGCAGGAAAGGTGAACTTTATCTATGCCTATAAAGGCGAATGTGACTATGTATGTATATGTGTTTTCCAGATTGCACGCCCACAGTTTCGCAGCTATTGACCTGAAACCTTGCACCTGAACAGAGGACCGCCAGGGTCATTAAGTGGGAAGGCTGGATTTTACCCCCTCACTGTAGGGGGGGAGTTGGTGGCCGGAAAATAGCAAAAAATCGATGTTTCCACATCTTCGCCATAGTCTCACATAATATGTTCAGATTATATAATAATCTCAACCTGACAGCTAGACCGAGTGTCCCACGGTGACCTCGCGCCCATTAGGACACACCCCGCCCACCAAGGGTTGGGGTGGGCGCTGGGTGAACCAAAACTTCCACCTCGAAATTTCATGGGTAGCGCCGATTACTTCAGAGGAGAGGATGGGGACTCCGTGGGTGGGAGCGAAGTAGGTGGTGACTGGTGAGGTGGGGTGTGGTGGGGTGGTGGTGTAGTGGTGTGGTGGGGTGGTTGTGTGGTGGGGGGATGGCGGTTGGTGTTAGTAGTCACAAACTTAAGTGTACTGAATAACACTATTGACAGCAGAGCGGTGGAAGCATGTTAGGACGGGGGCAGGCGTAGATGGTAGGGGTGGGACTGGATGGGTACGAAATGACGTGGGGTGGGGGTGGGAGAGCCTGGAACTAGATGGGGTTGAGAGGGCGGGGTAGTGAGTAGAGGGTAGTAGCGAGGGCGGAGAAAGTCGAAGCTTTCCGAGTTGCGTCAACGCCGGATACTCCAGATAGATAGGGGCTGTCTGGAGGCTGGGTGTGACACTCCGCCCCGTTGTTGGGTCTGGTGGGGCTGGTGAAGGACTGGAGGGAAACCCGAAATTTACTCGGCAACGCCGAGTACCCCAGGTAGTTTTTTGTGTAAGCAATCCAAAGTTCATTATAAGTTTATATGCGTTACTACATGTATTGTACGTGCCATAGGGCGTATAGCGTATTGCGCCGAAGTTGCGAAAGCGCAACATAATTCGCATAGCGCATTCCGCCGATGTTGCGATAACGCAACATTAAAATTTCGCAGATTACGGTTTCAGCATACATTGAGATAAACATTTAATAAACAAATGACGTTAATTATTCACATTAGTATTCCAATCGGACAGCTTCGCTTCTCGAAAATATTAACGTGTAATGAGAGAAAAAAAATATTGAAAAAACCCCTAAACAGACGCAAAAAAGACCAAATTTTGATAAATTCCAAAAAATATAAGATGATAATAAATAATATTATATTTAGTAACATCGTACTTAGTAAACACCCATTAAGCAATAAAAAATGGATTTGTGCAGTTTTCTCGCGTTGTTAATTTTTTCACAATTTTTAAGTAGTACATGTATGTTGCGTTTTCGCAACGTTGGCGGTAAATGGGTTAAACCTAGCTGAGCATCGACCTTGTAAAAGCGGAGCTGTCAATAGGCCTAAGCATCAATTTTGACATGACATGTGCTATTTTCTACGACTTTTGTGACCAGTGTTCTGGAACTGCTTAAAGCTCAGCAGAAGTAAATCGTTTGGGCTAAGTTCTGCTGTCCGGCAGCGGACCTAATAATATCATAAAATTGTCATTAAATTTTGTAATCTGCATGAACGATGTCGCTTATAATTTTGTAGGTTAACTTTCAACATCGCTCGTGCTGGGCTCATAAGTCTGCTTACACTGGTATACGTAGGCCCAAGTTACTGGAACTTACATTTATTTTTTTTAAATCCCTTCTTGACGTTGATTCTAATCCTAAATTTAGGCTACTTGTCTTCTGGCAATTTATCTACAAAATTATTAACTAGGCCTACTCTTTTTGTAGAATTTAGGTTAGATCGTATAATTGGACTGACACAGCATTTGCTACATTAGGCCTATTTTGCTTGCGATAGATTGCATGTCTCTGGCTGTAGTTTTTAGCCGCCGATGCTCTTCTCACGTTAACCTCGACATTCAAGCTCGTGTACTTTGGACTTCTCTAATTGAACCTTTATCTCTGTCAGTAAGTTTGCCGCAGATAAAACAGTAAAAACACAGAAAATCATTTTTATAATAAGCGCCATTCGCATACGTATCCAATGTCAACAAGCATTGCCTGCGAACCAATATGGCGCAGGCCATTATGCAAATGAGCCGTTACGTCATTAAGCAAGGGGTGAATAGGCCTAGTTTTAAACTACCTGAATGACTTTTCCATTTAGGCTCACTCCTAGACAACTTGCTAACAATAGGCACAATTTGGGAGTTAACCATTGCTGCTCATAATGTGGTACGTTTAAAATACTAATTATGGTTTTAAAAGCAAACAGCAGTTTAATACATTACATAAATTGGTTTACGTGATGTGCCAATGACACGGAAAACCAAACATCCCACTGTATTGAAGCACAACATGCCACTCAAAAAAACTCAGAATCGCTAACTTACTCCTCAGGAAATTGACAGGATGTGTAGCTTATCAGTAAACATGTCTTCCCAACCGCACTATAAACAAAACAATATGTTCCTTCCGTCATAACATTTTAAAAGAGCAGTTAGAAAATTTTAGTGACCAAATATTAAAAGCATTAGCTACATTCCTATCGTAAAGTTTTCGATACGGAATGAGACTGGCCACCAAGCAATTCATATCACAACGAAAACAACGTCAACGTCGAACGAGGCGCTTAAGAAACTCTTAGCTAGCATATCTGCAACTAATAGTGTGGTCGATGAATGGGAAAACCTTTGGAAAACCTCCTATTAGCCTAACTTAGACTTAGTAAGCTCAATATAAACAACTGTGACTACAATTTAGACCTGTGGATTGTTCATTATAGCCTATTTTTCGTATTTTAACTGACAAGACTGGTGAACATAAAAGAAGTAAGTTTAAAGAATCACTATCCTACATGTATGCCCTAGGTCTACCGGTATGCATATGTTGTGAAAAGCAACATCACCACGCAAAACCACTTAAATTTACTGCTGTTTGAACTCCGTTTGACCTCTTTTAAAACAGTATTGCTCAGCCTCCTCTGTGTGCATGCTACTTAGGCTACAAACGCAACTTATTAACCAACGCGGTAACCTGCCAGTTGGAGTATCCTACTTGCATAAATAATGCATTGCAATATAATGGGCCTGTATTACAAGTTCACTGTTCACATAAGCTGCAATAATTATGTTCAACTATACGGGTTCCGATATATGCGTTTACAGATTACGTAGGCCCATCACCTCCTCTGTTTGCCTGGCATTTAGGCCCGCCTCAAATGCGACAAAATGGCCTAATGGTGCTGCCCACCCGTCTATAAATAGCAGGCCTAGACTTAATGAACTGCCGGATTCTTCGAGTTACGCTAAGGTTGACATAGTTCACATACAGCCAAGATGTCTTACCCGTCTCCAACAAGGACACACTTGATGGCTTCCATGGCACCTAATACTTTAGCAACAAGTTTGTCATTAAAAAAAACTATCGTAAACTGTGAAATTATGACCGTCCAATTGCGTAAATCTACTCCCTATCGAAATTCTTTTCATGTGAAAGGTCCACTTTCGTTATTCGGAAACCACGCCCCTCTGTCAGCATCCTCGTCTACTCAGGTACAGCGTTGCCACTCTAAAAAATGAAAAACCCAAGTTGGAGGTTCGAAAAAACCCAAGAAAACCCAAGTTCAGCAAATCTTTCGAAAATGTCAAGAATTTCCCGTCCG
Source organism: Lumbricus terrestris (assembly GCA_949752735.1). Classification (NCBI taxonomy): domain Eukaryota; kingdom Metazoa; phylum Annelida; class Clitellata; order Crassiclitellata; family Lumbricidae; genus Lumbricus; species Lumbricus terrestris. The sequence goes on from OX457051.1 coordinate 40,782,683, forward strand.
AAAATTCTTTTTTCAGTCATCCGGCTCAAATCTTTCGAAAAATGTCCCAAATTTCCCGTCCCAAATTTCTTATGACTTTTTTTCTGATGACTTTTTAGTCATCCGCCTCAAATCTTTCGAAAAATGTCCCAAATTTCCCGGAAATGTCCAAAATTTACCGAAAAAGGTCCAAAATGCACAGAAAATGTCCAAAATTTTCCGTTTTCTCCCGTCAAAAATAACCCAAAGCAAAAAACCCAAGTTCCTCCAGAAAAAACCCCATTTCCCAAGTTCGGATCGAAAAACCCAAGATCTTGTGAAAAAACCCAAGGAGTGGCAACGCTGCTCAGGTATGGAAGCTGCAATAATTGACTAATAATATTTCGCTAGATGGCGACGTCGTCGCGAATAAAATCACCTATTAAGCCTAGTATATGGATAAAATTTTGTAACACACTAACTCACACAAGCATGAACAACAAGAAATTTTAAGCACGGAAAAACACGAACTCGCCATTGCTTGTCCGCTCCATAGTGCCAGTCTCGAGCCTAGAGATGAAGAAGGAGGCGACCAAATGCTTTTTTTAATCACACAGTATCGTTAAACGAAAACAAAATAATTCCCAGGATCGTTAACCTGTTTCGACATAATTATTATGGGATTATCGAATCGTAATCCTTGTCTCCAAACTTCTAAAGCGCCGCCCAAAAACCCAGGGCTGTTTTAAAGGAATTTTTAGAACCGCACAACCCTTTCTTTTCCTTCCCATCCTCCATGGTAAATTACTTCTAATCGGAGAACAATAACAATTTTTTGCTAGTTTTAACTGTACAGAAGTGCTTCTACAACTGCACAAATCCATTTAGAACTGCACGTTTTGTGTACAACTGCACGTTAAAAAAGCCCTGCAAAAACCAAGCGCGGAGCACCAGGCTAATCGCGAACGCTGCAGGAAATAACAGTTGTTGTTAAGAAACACATTAATAATAATAATTAATAATAATAATAATAATAATAATAATAATAATAATAATAATAATAATAATAATAATAATAATAATAATTATTATAATAAATTAAATATAATAAATTATAAATTCAGGGCACCTTGTCTGGATTTCCCGGGGCCATGGACCGGCCACCCTAAACAAACTAAAATTTATATGTAAAAACTAAATCGTAACTGTATAATAATAATAATAATAATAATAATAATAATAATAATAATAATAATAATAATAATAATAATAATAATAATAATAATAATAATAATAATAATAATAATAATAATAATAATAATAATAATAATAATAATAATAATAATAATAATAATAATAATAATAATAATAATAATAATAATAATAATAATAATAATAATAATAATAATAATAATAATAATAATAATAGCCTAATAGCATGATCTTCCTTAAGGGCAGGTGCACGACACATGTAGGCCTAACTGTGATTCATATGCAATACTGCAATAATGCAATTGGCCTATATTAACACTTGGGAATAATATTATGGATAACCGGTATCCACAGTCGATCGAGTTGATCGATCATAACTAGACCAAGTCGAGTCGATCGAAAATTTGTCGAATCGATAGACTTCCAAGTCCAGTCGATCCCTATTTTCTCGACTCGCCGCTATTTCCCTCCGAAATATTTTTCTTGCTGTTTTTTTGCGGCTAGACCACAAAATCACTTGGGTGATAGTTATAGCCTATTGATCGAAGTAATTCCGTGTTAGTTTAACGCACAACTGCAAAAAGTGAACCGTTTGGTCGCAGGCGCTTTCGCATTAGAGGAAAATGATTTAATTTTTCACCGTTTTGCGGTGAAAACAGACCGACTAAGATCCGCTAGGATCAGTGGCGTAGACAAGGGGTGGTTTAGGAGGTTAAAAAGTACCCACTGGCTTCGGAAAAAGTTGTTTAAAAGGTTATTAAATTTTGTCCACCTAAATAAGAAAAACAATTGTCTTTCTTATCTTATTCCCTTTGCTGCTTTATTCCCTTTTTATTTACCGTAATACTGTTGGGTTTGTGTGAGGAAGGGCATCCGACCAGGCCATACCCCCCCCCTAATAAATTCCTGGCTACGCCACTGGCTAGTATGTCCTAACTTAAGGACAGTTTCAGCTGTGCAGTCAGACAGTCAGTACCGACGATCACAAAACGTTTGATAGTCCGAATGACATATTAATGCATGTACTGATTCCGACATTAGGCTATTTTTTCCACTGTGTTTGTAGCAGAGAGCGTCGGTGGGAGCCGCATGATCCGCACACAATTCATATGCATACATGTACAAGCTTAGCTATTTGCCCAAGTTGCCCTATCCTTTTTCAAAACAAAGAAACGCGTAGGCTATATTGTATAAATAATATGAATATACATACAAACATACATACATACATTGTTGCCTCCCATATGGGAATGCCATAAAATGAAATCAAATCATTGTCGTAATTGAAATTATTCATTAGTGTCATTGTTGAAATATAAAACCAGTGTCATTAGGGACGGCTCTAACGTAAGTCGCGGCAGGTTATATTTACCTGCCTATTTTACTTTTTACCTGCCTTACAACATGCCTAAAAAATTGAAATTTGCAATATCTGTATTACATTTAATTTCTCCGACCTGCTGAATAAAATGCTCAAGATTCTCACGCAATCTGCTGAAATTGTTGTAGTCCATAACTGGCGGCAAGTCCATAACTCTCTGTATGCATTCCTACTATTATAATGTGCGCAAACATAGATTTCTGGTTTCACGGCTCGGCGTTCCAATCATCAGATAGCATAGGCCTAGAGTCCTAGACCTACTGCACCACACTCATGCCATAGTCATTATTAGGTCCATAATAGAATATTTGATTGATTGATTGATTTATTGATTGATAACCTGTGTAGCTCTTATAGAGCAAGCAACATACATGCACGTGCATAGTCATAGGCCTATAGTTATAAATGTTTCTCAAAGTACCATCATATTGATGAACTTCTATAGGCTACGTTTGACCAACAGGCTATTATAGCACGCTGGACATATTTCAATGTCGCCACTAAAACCAGCATTGTAGGCATAGGCTTACACAGATTAAGTTGCGTCACTCATCAAAGACATTAAATCCGCAAATGATGGGAAATCGTTTTATTTTCTTGATCTCGTTGTCACGGCTGTGTCGTATAAAACTATAATTATATTATCAAATACTAATATTCAATCATTTCCACTTTACCTATTACCCGCATATGCTATTACTCAGTTTTTCTCAATTGGAGTTCATTTCTAGGTCGCAATAGCAATGCGCGAAAGTGCATCCATAGACAATACAACATTGACAGTATTGCAGGAACTGAAATATGAGTCTGCAAGTATATCATCTGTCCATATTGAAAATCATGATTATAGCATCAAGAAAGGCAACATGATTTGACCATGCACTCACACTAGTGTGAAAAATAAGGTAAGCTAACAAACGGTTGAAGACGCTTAAAACAAGACACACTTGGACTTTCGTTTCTGCTTTTCAACAAGCACTGCTCGAATCGTATCCTCGAAAATCGACCTCAAGTCCTTTTGAACCTTGGCTGAGCATTCCAAGTATTTGACAGCATTGATCTCCTCAGCCACTGCCAAACCCTGAACCGCAAAAAATCAAATCATAGCTATAAAACGATGTTCATGTTATATCACAGCCTAAGAACTAAGTTGCAAACATGAGTGTGATTCTATTTTTACGATGAATTTACAGAAGACCATTCTTGAGAGACTTATGACACAAATATCAAGGCAACAAACGAAAGAAATTTTAAATAAATCCGCGAGATAAGTGCATGGTTATAGACCTATACAAAATAAGACAGTCCTTGAGCTAACAAAGCCATGCATGCTAGTAATTTCCATTTTCTGAGATTCGGCTACTGAAGACGGGCGATTAACTCACCATAATTAATGTTGTTATTAACACCATAAAATTCAGGGTGATTATTTCACAATTTAGTCCAATGGACCACACACGCAGCAGAAACATCAACATTTTTCAAGGATATTTGAGCTGCAACCTCTGAAGTGATACTTCAAAAAGATAATCACTTAAACTATTTCGTCAGTTGAGACAAGATCTATATAATTTTATTAAGTCTGAAAGTTTGCCATCTTTTGCATTTTGACTCTTCGCCCAAAAAAAGGCTCGGAAATGACAGCGCGTCGGTTTAACACAATTTTTGCAATTGAATATTACCCAAATTTGAGGTCAACGCGACTATTTTCAGCGTTTAATTCACTTTAAAACCAGAGTTATTAGCGCTTTAAGACAGATTTAATTCGATTTTGCTGCCGCATAGTAAGAGCCAAGAGTCCGCATGACGTCATTCCGTTCATTCAACAATCCGGTTGGCAAACCAAAACCGAAACCGGCTACAATAATGCGCAGATCACAGAACGCCGGGTCCCACATCAAAATTTCACGTGTCGCGTACCGGTGGAGGTCGGAGTGTGGTGGGTGAAGGTGGCGGGGTTGGGGGGTGGGGTGGGATGGAGAGAAAATTGTCCCGAAAACCCAAATTTCGCGAATGGCGTACCGGTGGAGGTAGGAGTGTGGTGGGTGGGGTGAGGGGTGGGAGTGGGGGAGGAAATTTTCCCGAACAAAAAAATTAACGAACGGCGTACCGGTGGAGGTCGGAGTGTGGTGGTTGGTGGTGTGGGGGATGGAGGTGGGAGTGGGTAGGAAATTTCCCCGAAAAACCAAATTTCACGAATGGCGTACCGGTGGAGGTCGGAATGTGGTGGGGTGAGGTGTGGTGTGGTGAGTGGGGTGGCGTCGGGTGGGAAAAAGTTGTGGTGGGTAGTAGGAGTGCGGATGGGGTCAAGTGGATGTATGGAAGTAGGAGATTGGCTGGGAGCGGAACGAATCCTAAATTTCCCGGGCAACGCCTTGTAATTCAGCTAGTATACGATAAAAAGAGAAAAGTTTCCACCTGGTCATAGGTGACCGGCGATTCACTTTTCTTTCCGAGTTCGTTTTCTCTCAAATCGATCTTTGTCGCCACAAGAATAACGGGGGCTGAAGGGCAGCAGCTTCTTATTCCAGGGTACCACTGAAACATTTATTCAAAAAAGAAATGTCGCTAATAAACACCACTTCCGCTCAAGGCAGGCAATCATTAAATAATATCACAACTAAACCTCAGTTCTGACAGCAATAACAGCTGGACGAATCCGTGATTCACTCATTCACTGCTACGCCCGTGCTAAATCCCTCTCATGTGTGACTTTCTTCGTACGAGCATAAGAGTGGCTTTTGCTAGGACTAATTCTCGGATGGTTCATTAAAATGCGATGATCCCCGCACTTGGAACAATACAGGTTACCTATCACTTTACGCAATTTAACTAAGCTTATGCCATCTCGCTCTTTACAATTATTATAGTAAATAATAACATTGTGATCATCAGAATTTTATCACAATAACAGTTCATGTAATAGGCCAACAATAATGAAAAGAGCAGAGAAACACTATTATCAATTTGTCAATTTGTTCGAGAATGTCATTTATTGGGAGAGACTTCCCCCACCACTGGAGATGTCTTGATTAATTACTGCACCATGGATAATTCAACCGAATTAAACTGAACACTTAAGTTATTTCTTGAAATCTGTATCACTTTTAATTGTCTCACGCTAGGTATTTGTTTGACTAAAACAGACCTTGTATTTGACGCTCTCCAAGGAATCGGGTCTGTCGATTGAAAAACATATAAGGAACAAATCCTACAAGAAAAACAGTTTTCAATGCGATAAGTTGTTGAAATTGAGAAGATACGGAGACTAGATTATTATTGTAAAATATTATAATTATGGCTTCGTTTCAAGACACGAAAAAGATAATTACGTTAGAGCCTTTACACAGCGTATATTCCAAAATATTGTGGCGAAAATTGAGGGTGCCCCATTTTCTTTTGGAGGCCAGCCTCTTTGTTTCCCGCCTGTTGCCTTTTTTGGAGGTCAGCTTCTTCGTTTCCCGACTTTTGCCTCTTCGTTTCCCGCCTTTTGCCTCTTCGTTAGAGGCCAGCCTCTTCGTTTCCCGCCTTTTGCCTCTTCGTTTCCCGCCTTTTGCCTCTTCGTTTCCCGCCATTTGCCTATTTTGGAGGACAGCCTCTTCGTTTCCCGCCTTTGCCTCTTTTTGGAGGTCAGCCTCTTTGTTTCCCGCCTTTTGCCTCTTCGTTAGAGGCCAGCCTCTTCGTTTCCCGCCTTTTTGCCTCTTCGTTTCCCGCCTTTTGCCTCTTTTGGAGGACAGCCTCTTCGTTTTTCGCCTTTTGCCTCTTCGTTTCCCGCCTTTTGCCTCTTCGTTTCCCGCCTTTTGCCTCTGGGAGGCCATCCTCTTCGTTTCCCGCCTTTTGCCTCTTCGTTTCCCGCCTTTTTGACTCTTCGTTTCCCGCCATTTGCCTCTTTTGGAGGACAGCCTCTTCGTTTCCCGCCTTTTGCCTCTTCGTTTCCCGCCTTTTGCCTCTTCGTTAGAGGCTAGCCTCTTCGTTTCCCGCCTTTTGCCTCTTTGGGAGGCCATCCTCTTCGTTTCCCGCATTTTGCCTCTTCGTTTCCCGCCTTTTGTCTCTTTTGGAGGTCAGCCTCTTCGTTTCCCGCCTTTTGCCTCTTCGTTAGAGGCTAGCCTCTTCGTTTCCCGCCTTTTGCCTCTTTGGGAGGCCATCCTCTTCGTTTCCCGCATTTTGCCTCTTCGTTTCCCGCCTTTTGCCTCTTCGTTTCCCGCCTTTTGCCTCTTCGTTTCCCGCCTTTTGTCTCTTTTGGAGGTCAGCCTCTTCGTTTCCCGCCTTTTGCCTCTTCGTTAGAGGCTAGCCTCTTCGTTTCCCGCCTTTTGCCTCTTTGGGAGGCCATCCTCTTCGTGTCCCGCATTTTGCCTCTTCGTTTCCCGCCTTTTGCCTCTTCGTTATAGGCTAGCCTCTTCGTTTCGCGCCTTTTGCCTCTTTGGCCTAGCCTCTTTCGAAGGGTATATATAAGGGAGGCAGGAGGTAGAAAGGCAGTCAGTCTCGGCCAGTCGTGAAAGGAAGTCAGTCAGTCGAGTCGGTCAGAGTCAGTCGTGTAGAGTAGAGGCAGTGAGTCATTCATTCATTCATTCATTATTAAAATTTATATAGCGCCCCTTCAAGAATCTACTCAGAGGCGCTTCCAGCCCAGCCACGGCAAAAGAAAAAAGATTTAAGGGATTTAAGAAATAAAGACTGACTGGTCAGATGGAGGAGATGAAGGTTAGGAGGGAAGTCATTCCAGATTGACCATTATCATTCATGATAATAAATTTTATTATCATGATTATTTCATTTGCTGTTTCCATTAAAACCCAATGCCCGTTTTAGATCGATTCCAGACAACTGTCAATTTTGCTGGGTTTATCAATTACGCTACTCTAGACAGACTTTGATTTATAGTAGCCTATAGGTTATGTAAAGATCATGTGTTACGCTGAAGATCTTGTTACATGAACTTACATCTAACAAGAAGTGGTCATCCTGAAAGTACATAATCATGAGACTGATGGACAGATGGTCCATATTCTAAACAATGATAAACATAACCATTTCATGAAGTTAATTACTGTCACTTTCATGCTTAGTAAGAACTCGAATTAGGCTATTATAATAGCTAAAACTACTTGACGATACGAGCTTGCGTATCCTGAGAAAAAAATATGCATAGACCTCTTGTTCAATAGTGCCAATGTTATTATTTCAGAAAGTCTATAATGAAAATTTGTTCAAGACAATTATAGACTGATGATGCTAGAGGCCAAAATTTAATGGCTATGTAAGCTTCTGGCACTGCCCCACTTCTCTGCGAGTGTGGAAAGGGTTTATTGCAAAGGAAGGCGCTTATACTGTGTAAGTCTTCGACTGCTCGACATCGGCTGTTAAAGCTGTGAAAGAATGGCGGTGCCATAAATGTCATACAGAGAAACTGGAAAATACGAAACTAAAGTCTAACTTTCAACCTAAATCGAGGTCTGTCCTGTTGACTACACCATTGATAGACCCTGCCAGCAGGGATGCCACTCCTAGCTTTTTCCACCTAGATCTAGGTATTTTCGGTCTTGTCTAGGTTTCTAGGTTTTTTTGGTCAGGATCTAGCCTTTTTTTCTTACGGCGTTTTTTCGACTTTTTACATACAAATTTGTTTTTTTGAACTAAAAATGCACAAAAGACGTGAAAAAATCGAAAATTTTGTGGATTTGGACCAGAAATTGTAAAGTTTGGAGCGAAAGACTAAAAAAGAAGGTCATCAGAAATTATTCGGGAAGGAAAAGAGAGCAAATTTTAGTCATCAGACGACAAAAATATGGTCGTCAGAAATTTCAAGCTGGAAAATTGGAAAAATCCATGTATTTTACAGGAAAATCGTCAATCTAGCCTTTTCTAGCCTTTTTTCCGACCGGATCTGACTTTTTCAAAATCCAGAGTGGCATCCCTGCCTGCCAGTATCCAACTCTTGACCGCTGCAATACTATTTTTTGGCAGGCATGTCTTTTGAAGTGGCTGTGTTTTTAAGTGTCCTTTTGATTATAAATAATCATGTAGAAGATGTGTATTTTACCTACATTTCATTAGCACTTTGGAAATATTCCAGGTATCTCTCAACGTAAACCGGTCTAGCTTTGTCTAGCCATTTCTTTTAAACAGGCCAGACCTTTATGAAAAATTTATAATGGCATACCAGGTAGGGAGCCAGAACCCAGTACCTCGAGGGGGCAGCGTGGTCAGAGACTGGTCCACAAAGACTGGACAAGAATAGGCTAATGATGGAACACAATCAAGAATGCATCAATGGCATAACAGTTAATTAATTATATTAACTTATTAGAATAAATTGAAATATTAGTAAATATACTTAACTGAAATTCCTACCAAAATGTAATAGTTGACTTCAACTGAAATGCTTGCATATCGCAAGAACAATATTACTAAATTGAATAAAAATTTGGATTGTAACATCTACAAGGGACGAAATAAGAATCAATTTGACTTCGAAAGAGGAATGCACATGGGCGGAGTTTGGTTTCCGTTCTTGGAGGGCTGAAGCCTTCTTGGGGGGAGGCTAAGCCCGAAAAAGATACCATTTACACGGTAAAAAATGAATTTGGGTCTTCTTGGGGGACTTAGCCCCCCTAGTCCCTGATAAACAACGCCCATGAGAATGCATGAAGCACTTACGGTGTTATCATATGCCGGAGGACGACGTCGACGGTAATCGTCTAAACCACATGTATCCCAAAGACCGAGATTCACCGGTCGACCATCGACTGATCGCTTGATCTTGAAGAAATTAAAGCCGATAGTGGCTTCGACCCTACAGCAGACAACGAATCAGTGGTCATAGGCTACATTAAGTGGTTAAAAATTATCATTCACCTCAACAAAATAATTAAAGATAATATAATCAAATTACCGTTATCAAAACTACAGTCTCATTGTCGAACTGTGTATGTATGTCTGTCATTCTGTCTGTCTGTAATTGTAATTGAACATTTGTATAGCGCCGCTCACAGATTCAGTAGCGCTCTGTCTGTCTGTCTGTCTGTCTGTCTGTCCGTCTGTCTGTCTGTCTGTCTGTCTGTCCATTTCACTTGCGAAAGGAACACGAACAATGCAATATTTTCATAAGCACAACGTCGAATCTATAACAGGTGAACGCAACTAATTTCAGCGAAAAATATCGTTTCAAGTTCGACATGTGGACATTAATTTGAAGCTTTCAATTATCCGTGGAAAATCACCGTTAGTTCGCAGGCAGCGCTTCCAAATCGCATGGGAAGACACGATACTATTGCAGGACCTACCATGCGAAATCAGGCTCAAGCCGTGCGAATTAAGGATACGGAAGCTAGCGAAACATGAAACAAAATGCAAAACTGTAGGCCTATAAATACATCGGGGCAGGCCCGCCGAGAGGGGGACAGAGGGGCAAATGCCCAGGGGCCCGATAACTTAGCTAGTCTGTTAGTTTATTAAATAGGATACCATGTCTGTGCACCAAAATGCGGATAGCAATTGGTCTATTGAAAAATAGTCTTATCTTATCTTATCTCATCTTATCTTTTCTTCTTGAAATGACATATTGTTGCGAGCCTAACAAGTCTACATGAACAATCAAAGGGTTGTGGAATGCTCTGATAGGCTCTTGAGATAATAATAATTTATTATGTATTTTTATACATTTTAAATTGTATTATTATGCATTGTATTGTACATAAACATTTATAAAGCGCCTCTTAAGACTATAGGCCCTATAGCTATTCAGAGACGCTCTCAGCGTGAAAACTCCGAGGAAATAAGAACAACTTCAAGCAGCGAATGACTGAAGATGACACCCCTACTACGATTGTACAGTATGGATAGTGGGAGGGATCACGGTCATATTCCACACAGAAGGGTCTACAATGGCAAAGTCGCGGCTTTGGGCCATGGCAGTCCTTGCCTTTGGAACCATTGCAAATGATCAAGTCGATCAGCAGACCGGAGACTGCGTGAATTGACTGCAGAGAGATTTAATGATAATCAATGTTTCTATAAGAAGCAAGCAATAGTAAGCCTAAACATTACATTACACTGACCTACATGCTTTGAAAGTAACTCTGAAGACCAGACATCCTACCGAATTGAAATATACAACATGTCACTCAAACTACAAAATCAGGTAGGCCTAATCTTTTACTTACTTCCGTGGAAATTCATTGGATGTGTAGCTTATCAATAGACATGTCTTTCCAACCGCACTACAAAGAAAACAGCATCTTCGTTAATTGTGTCATAGCCTATAAGTTAACAGGTCTGTAAACTATGTATTTGTCTGTCTCAGTGTCTGTCTCCGGTCCCGGCTCCGGCTGTCTGCCTGCCTGTCTGTCTGTCAGTCTTTCACTCACTCATCGTGCACTCACTCACTCACTCACTCACTATCACTCACTCACTATCACTCACTCACTCACTCAATGTGAGTGTCTCTCTCTTTTTCTCTCTCAGACTCTCTCTATGCATGTGTGTGCGTGTGTCGTGTTGCGCGTGCGTGTGTGCGTGTGTGTTATTAGCAAGAATCCCTTTTCAAGGTAGCTTACCAGTCTCCAACACAGACGCACTTGATGGCTTCAGCTTCCATATAATAATAATTATGACACTTAAAACTTCAACGATAAGTTTATTAGCCTACTAAAAGATTACAGGCCTAGTTAATTTTAAAAAGTGTGTACTTCCATTTTCGCCAAACTATAAGTCACCATCAAAATTTACTTAAAGACAGGACAGTAGGCCTACGTAAGTCTACTGTTAGTCTACTGTGCCATACAGCTGTTAGCCTGCAGTACTAGCCTATACTATGTACATGCACTCACATTCTTTATTATTAGAAGGCCTAGGCATAGCCTATTATAATTATAATCCTGCTCATGAGTGCTGACTAGGTGTGCCGGTATGATTGGCCTAAAGAACTGACACTTAGGCAGGCCACGCCCACAGCTGCATGTGGGGTGCCCGAGTGCGGGCACCACGGCAGTGGAATAACACATGTACTTAAGCAAATATGCTGTCTTGTATTATTATACCCTGTCTCAAACGATACACTATGCGTCACATGCATAGACATCTTATATTTACTATAATTAGGATGTCTATGGTCACACGGGCAGGGTTTTCATGCTTTGGAAGTGCATATAGGCCTAATATTCGCCAAATCTCGTTGAAAAAGTAGCCTAAAAGTCAAGAACTGTTCGAACGGCTAAAACAAACTTTTCTACGCACCTAAATAATTATAGCCTATAGGCTATAATAGGGCCTACGATATTATACATCGTTAGAAATAGTAGAATATTCACGAAGTCATGCAAGACTTGATTTAGGCCTAATTAAGTGATTTTATTTTTCGTTTTCAATTTCGTCGAATATCGTGAATTGTCTTTATTTTCGACAATTTTTATGATTGGCCTAGGCCCTACTTAGGCCAACAGGCCTATTACTATCATTTCACCACAGCGTCAGAGTGTTCACAAACAATATCTCGATCGGCGGAGCACGTAAATAGGCCTGATGACGATTGTCTACATATGAATTATCCTCTGCTAGCATATAATTATTACACTTTCGCAGTTAGCCTAAAACTGAAAACCGGACTCTTTGAGCTAGGCCTATCCTATCCCGATTCAACTAAGGTTCCACCACACGACCATGGTGCACCATCATCATCACCGACTACCACATTCGAGACCGTCGCGTCTATAGCTAGCCTAAGAAGCTAGACGGGGTTTTGGGTGCTTGAACAGCCCCGATATGAAAACTGCAATGATGATAATTATACTGCAACCAGGGGCGGATCCAGGGGGGGCCAATCTGGCCATGGCCCCCCCATTTCAAATCACCATGGGACGTGGCCCCCATCCATGGTGGACGAAAAAAAAAATTCAGGGTGTCAGTCATGCACAGGAGAATTAATGTATAAATGTAATAAAAATCTATAATAGAAATAATATATATAAATGTAATCTAAGTCTCTCACGCAATTGCATTGTCTTAATATAAAGCAACGAAATGAAACAATCTTATAACAGTATCCAACTATGATTTATGGCATACAATGTAAGTCAATCGTGTATATATTCGTAGTAAATTTTAAAAACATTAACACAAATAAACACAAGTATAACTAAGTACAACTAACTATTAATTACAAATCAAGTTAACACGAACAACAGTGTTTGGGATGTAATTTATTTTTTGCAGATGCCAAAAAATTTCAGGGCGAAACATGTTATGTTTTTAGTGTAGTCTACATGTGCAAGAAAGTGCGGTGAATGATAACACATGTTTACTTTTTGTTTTTATTTATATCTTACTATATTTCATTCAGTAGTGGGAGTATTTTATTTATTTTAGCCTTAAAACGTCATCACTCTTTTTAGACGAAAAATTAAACACCTTTTTTAAGATTTCGCACGGATGACTACAAAAAGTCATCAGTTTATTGGGATGCTAAATTGAACACCTTTTTTTGAAAATTTCGCACGGAGGAATAAAAAGTCAACACTCTTTCTAGACAAAAAATTAAACACCTTTTTTAAGATTTAGCACATATGACTACAAAAGGTCATCGTTTTTTGGGATGCGAAATTAAACACCTTTTTTTTAAAATTTCGCACGGAAGACTAAAAAGTCATCACTCTTTTTAGACGAAAAATTAAACACCTTTTTTAAGATTTCGCACGCATGACTACAAAAAGTCATCAGTTTTTTGGGATGCTAAATTAAACACCTTTTTTGAAAATTTCGCACGAAAGAATAAAAAGTCATCACTCTTTTTAGACGAAAAATTAAACACCTTTTTTAAAGATTTAGCACGGATGACTACAAAAAGTCATTAGTTTTTGGGATGCGAAATTAAACACCTTTTTTGAAAATTTCGCACGGAAGACTAAAACGTCATCACTCTTATTAGACGAACAATTAAACACCTTTTTTAAGATTTCGCACGCATGACTACAAAAAGTTATCAGTTTTTTGCGATGCTAAATTGAACACCTTTTTTTGAAAATTTCGCACGGAAGACTAAAACGTCATCACTCTTTTTAGACGAAAAATTAAACACCTTTTTAAAGATTTCGCACGCATGACTACAAAAAGTTATCAGTTTTTTGCGATGCTAAATTGAACACCCTTTTTTGAAAATTTCACACGGAAGAATAAAAAGTCATCACTCTTTTTAGACGAAAAATTAAACACCGCTTTTAAGATTTCGCACGGATGATCAAAAAAGTCATCGGTTTTTTGGGAAGGAAAATTGAACACCCTTTTTGAAGATTTCCGGCGGATTACTTAAAAAAATCTAGTTTTCGGGAAAGAAGTTTTTAAGTAAAGTCAATATTTATTGAGATCTTATGGCACTCTTATAAGCACTGAAAAGTACAGCTATTTTGTTAAGAGAACAGCTTAAAATGCTACCATTGCAATGTGAAAATTCAAAAAGTTTCTGGTGGGGAGGGGCATATCCCCTCCCCACACGTACCCCTCCCCTACCACTCTCGGCGCTACGCGCCTCATGATTGTCTTCAGACGGTGAATTATGTAACCCTCCGGAAACCTCAATCCCCCTAGAGGTGAGGGCTAAATTAAACTCTGGTTCCGCCAAAAATGACTAAAATAGTTAATCAGATTTCCAGCGAAAGATCAACAAAAAAGTTTCCGACCCCAGCCCCAAAATTTGTTGGCCCCCCTTCGAAACGTTCTGGATCCGCCACTGACTGCAACTATAGTATAGCTCATAATGTGAGAACAACAGAATGCAACGTTGGCCCATAGGCCTAATTGGCCGCCCAGAACCCGCAGAAAATCGCGATATTAGGCTAGAAGAAAGCACGAAATTAGATAGTTTTGACGCCGCGCGGTGAACGGTTTTCGGGCGAAAAATCCAGCGAAAACATGTGATAACCAGGCTAAGAAATCAAAATCAAAAAGGTCATCGGAAAATTCGACGACTAAAAAAAATCGTCAGAAAATTTGGGGGTAAATTAAAGTTAATACCCCTAAACACCCCCAGAAATCAAATTCTTTCTACGAGCTTAATTGACCACGGTGTCCTACGTAGCGCCAAATGACCTTCGTAATCGTCATCGTGATCGTAATCTCGGGACTTCGGATCTACAGCGCCCACAAAAGCCAAGTCGCGGGAACCAGCTTATTCACAGGCGCTCAATCAAAACAAAATCGATAGGCAGCGGGTCAAGTCCAGAAAGTCAGGCAGGCAGATAGATGGACGGCTAAGGTGGGGGATGTTTAGAGTTGAAGTGGCGGGGGATGTGAGGAGAAGAAGAAGAATCAGGATAGGATTTTTGAAAGAGCAATGTTTTCAGTTTTGAGTGAAAGACCTGTGGGGAGAAAGACCTTCATGGTTGCACCACGCTGTCTCCTCGACTTGACCTCCTCGTGTATTGACCTGGCACCGGAACAATTCTGGCTATTTGCGGACTTCATCAATCATCATCTGTGTATTTTATCCGCAGAGAAATTCTCTGAGATTTTCATCACAATCATTACAATGTCATCTTCAAAATATAAATTAATGCTAATTGCTAGCGACGTCATTAAAGTTGAATCTCGCTGGCGATATGTAATCTGTGATAATGTGTAATGGCCGATAGTCAAGTGAGTTGATTCTAATGCTCTTTTCTGTCTTGTGCACATGATGTTTTTTGTCCGTTTTCAGTTTTTTTTGGCTAGAATTGATGCATAAAAATGCAGAACTCAGGAGAACAATTTGACTAGAATCGAGGTTGAGTCTATTGCATGTCGACAATGTAGCTACCGAGATATCTCAAAGGTTGTTTATGTAGGTAAGTAAGTGGTAATTGAGGTCTGTTTTGGTTTGGACAGCACTTTCATTCATATGACCTGCCACACGCGTCAGGCAGATAAAAATTCATGGGTACACAATTACTATCAGGTGGCGAAAATTACTTATTTTGCGGCAATCATGAAACAATGTTAACACGACAGGTTCAAAGGTCGTTGTAGGATTATAAGAATGATGATCAATGATATCTAAGTGTATATTTGCATTTATCTGGCTTCTATTTAAGCAAGATGTTTTTCATAAATCCCAATTCTATTCGTATTATTATTCTTTTCATCAATGAGACTTCTATTTAGCAAAGATTCTTTTCCATCTATCCAACGTGGCAGACTGGTAACGCGTCCGCTCACGGAGCGGGAGGTTGCGGGTTCGAATCCGGGTAACGACCTTGGGCAATTTGTTCACGCACGCGTGCCTCTGTCACCAAGCAGTATAATTTGGTACCAGCGTAAGCCGGGAAGTAAACAGCAAGTCCAGCGATACACTGGTCTCGTGTCCAGGACCTTGGGATTCATCCATTGCTGGCTCAGGGTCATGGAAAAGGAGATGAGCGCCTCCCTATGTTCCTCATGGAATGGGATAGGACATTACTTTTTTTACTTTATCCAACGTTTAGTTTTGACCAATGCTGAAACACATGCAATAGCAAATAAGTAGATGCACTAAAATGCACTTTTAACATGCTTAGTTATGGAGGCAGTGTCATATATTTCTGCAGCAAGTTGCTTACTGCCATGAATTGTTGGTTTTTTATAAAAGTCTACCGACGACATGGCTCGACTTCCGCCGGCTCACTGCACCAAGATCTTCGTTCAGCGCGACTACAGCGATGGCACAGCCGTCAAATTTCAGACGAAATTTCCTCAGGAACTCGAAGGCAGAGTGAGACGGATGTTGCATGCAAATATGCATAAATGAATAAATAATTAAATAAATAAATATTGAATTAATGGATTAATTAAGACTTTTCAAAATGAGAATTTGCGCAGATACATGCATGCTCACTGTAGAAATATGCCTACTATCTAACTCAGTGGTTCCCAACCTTTTTTGACTTGAGGGCCATTTTTTCTAAGTTGGAGGACACGAGGGCCACTTTTTCTTAGTTGAAGGACATTAGGGGGCCACAAGGTTTAAATTATATTAACTTAAAGCATATAAAATTGTCATAATTGATTCAAAATATAATGTTTGATGTTATTTATCGACGTTAAAATACAATAATTTGTAATTAATATAAAATAATAATGTGTTCTATGCTGTCCAAATTGTAAATTTTTTCATATATTTTTGATAATTCTCTGAGATTTTCTGAGGCCTGGCGGGCCATTTTTTAAGGCCTGGCGGGCCACGGGTTGGGAACCGCTGATCTAACCCTTAGCACCTGGAACGAGTCAACAAAATTGTTTATTCAATGAAATTAAGTTATTAAACTTCAGCTTAGTACGTGAGGAAGGAAATGGAAAGTAGACTAAACTATCTTTTGCGGTGAATTCTAGGCTTTGAAAAAGAGTTTTTTACTGGTTCCTAAAACTAACACTGCATACAGTTGTGTGGCACGGTGGTGTTGTGGTGGTTTCCGTGTCATGGAGATGTTCCAGGTTCGAATCCACTTCAAACCACCGTGTAGGCTCTCTGAGCAAGTCCTTTACTTGCAATTGCTCGTGCGCTTAGGCGTGAAATTCTGATGTAGCGAAGGACAGCTATAGCAAATGCAAGAAATAAATTAATAAGTTCGAAAAGGTACTCGATAGATGAAGTTAAAATCGTCTTTCATGGGTAGCTCAAAGTCATCCAGTCTGGAGCGTAGAGCATAGAGCCTATGAGCAACAGGTGGAAATAGGCCATGCAGTACGTTAATTGTATAGCATCTGACATCGTCGAGCCTTCTCAGTTGTTGGCCCGTCCACATGGAATGGGCTCCCACTTGCACTACGCTTACTACCTCGGAATAAGTTGCCTGCTTTCTACAAGTTGCTCAAGACCTATCTTTTTAGCTGTGGCTAGGCTGGGAGCGCCTCTGAGTAGGCTTCTTGAAGGGGCGCTACATAAATTTTTGGAATGAATGAATGAATCTGAGAGATGGGGTTCAAAGAGACAAGTTTAACAGACAGCTTCGCGGCCTGTTAAAATAGTTGTTTGTTGGAAGTGTATGTAATTTCTGTTGCAGATTGAGAGACACATTTTCGAAGCGACTGTTCATGAGTTGAACGCGTTCTACACAGAAGCAGAAACGTTGAGCACAAGGATCTGCTGTGAGAATTGTCTCGCGTGTCTCACAGCTTACGTCATCTTCCTCTGCATGGATACGCACTACGAGAAAGTAATCGTCGAATTGTTGTATCTTATCTAACGTATTGTATTATCTAATCTTAACACATTGTGTTATCTAATCTAGTCCTTTGTCTGATCTAATCCATCATTGTCTCATCTATTCTTACCCATTGTGAATAATGGTGGTAGTAGTGATTATGTGAATAATGGTGGTAGTGATTATGTGAATAATGGTGGTAGTAGTGATTATGTGAATAATGTTGGTAGTGATTATGTGAATAATGGTGGTAGTGATTATGTGAATAATGGTGGTAGTGATTATGTGAATAATGGTGGTAGTAGTGATTATGTGAATAATGGTGGTAGTGATTATGTGAATAATGGTGGTAGTGATTATGTGAATAATGGTGGTAGTGATTATGTGAATAATGGTGGTAGTGATTATGTGAATAATGACCGTGGTAGTGATTATGTGAATAATGGTGGTAATATTTAATGATAGCTCAGCTTGTGCTGGTTGTCTTCAGGTTATTTTCATGTCTTAAGGTTAGAGAGATTTTATATACGACAATAATTCAAGTTGTGGCATAGTGGTGGTTTTGATGCCTTCGAGCTGGAGGGTTCCAGGTTTGAATCCACCTCAAGTCGCCGTGTAATGACCTTGTACAAATGTCCTTCACTTGTAATTGCTCAGCGCTTCGGCGTGAAGCTCCAATGCAGTGTCCGCTCTGCAGTCCGGACCGCTTTTGAGTAGATGGCTTGAAGGGGCGCTATAGCAAATGCGGGAAGTAAATAAATATGTAAATAATAACAGTAAAATTGAGAATAATATTAATTAATGTGGCCGTAGATTCTGAAGAAGATTGGTCGCTACATTCAGGAGCAGAACGACAGTGTCTACATCCCGAGGGGTCTTCTCCTTATCGACCCGGTCGAACGCGGCTTACGAGTTGTATCCTTGCAAGGAATCTGCCATAAGATCTTTTTTATGAATATTAAATAAATTTTTATAGCATCTTTGAATTCAAAAGGACTGCTCATAGGGGCTCCCAACCCCAGCATGGCCACGTAAAACTATGCTAAGATGAGAATGGAATGCCTGGGAAGAAGTTCTAGAAAGGGAGCAGACGGTCACGGAGCTATTCCGCTCTCTTTGTCCGGCATGCCATTCCAGGTGAAGGGTGCTACCACCGAGAAAGCACAGTTCTGCATAGTGTAAGTACGAGCAAAAGGAACCGAGAGCAGATTTTGTTCTGCCGAACAAAGAGAGCGGAAATGGCAAGCACTAAGAGTGAGTTTTCAGAGCTCACAAAGGTAGGCATAAGGGAGACCTAGCAAGCAGCGCCAGAACCCTTGTGTACATATGAATTAGCTTTTCTGCATCCTCTTACAAAGTTGATTGGTTAAAGTCTCCATCACCGCCTCATCTTCGCAGTGTACAGTCAGTGCGCTCATTACATCTGAGTTGTCTAGGGGTTCTAGTGGAGAAGAAATCTTGAGAAAAAATCTCCTGTTGCAAGGATTCGAACTCCGACCTCTTGGCGCTAAGCACTACACTATCATGCAGTTTCAAGCACTCCTTTTAATGATGATACTAACAATAATACTTGCCATATCTTAGTTGATCTATTCTCTGAATTATACGACTGATATCAAACTTTGGAGTTAGCTTATCTAAAATACTCTCATGTTTAACTTGATTATTTATATGCTTAGCTTACAACTTTACAATTGAGGCCTTTCAATGTGAGCAGTGGCATTTTGGAAATCGTGACCTGACCCTGCTTAATCTGTTGCTATTGTATACTTCCGTTTGTACTTAATGATTGCTTTTTTGCTTGATTTTAATGATAATATGAGTTTCTCGTATAATAGATATTTCAATCATTAAATTTCTTTTTGTGTTAGAATTTCCTCTTAACTCTATTTTTTCCACCCAGCTGGAAGTTTGTATCTTGGTGGAGAACAACTGCAGATGATGGTAGTCAGATCTTATGTCAGCAAATCCTAAAGATGTACATAGATGATGGAATCTGAATCTTGACGTACGATTTCTGCTCTGAATTGGCAGCAAAAGTCAATTCCTTTGTCATAAACAGTTTCTCCTCTCCTTTTCTCTTGCAAGAAATCTGTATTTAATGGCTTTTTGTGCCACTGATCCAAAGACGGGGCACGTTTCTATCTCACATATTTATCCCAAAGATGTTGGCAAAGCAAATGTGATCTCAATCAATAATGGCCAATCCTCTCCCTCGCCGTCTCGTCTCCACAACGACGATGTACCATAGCCAGTCAATTATAGAGGGAAGCAGTTGGTTAGAGCTCTCGCATTAGACACCTTTGAAACTGTACCAATGTTGTATAAAGGTGGGCATGATGGGCTTTTAATTAAAGTTCTCTCTTAGACACCTTTATTTGAGAATGTCATCAGTTTATAAGTACAGTCGGCTGACTATTTGCGTTGAGTGCTAGGCGGACACCTTTCAAAAATTGTTGACCAATGATATTTAAAGATGGAATGTGTAAATTACTTCACATAATTATCTTTGTTTAAAATGTCTTTTATGGGCGAATGTGTAAACTGTGTGTTTACTGAGCTGTGTTATGCCAAACAATTTTTTTATAGTGCATAAGCCCTAGTCAATTTTGGATCCTTCCATCCAACTAATTTGGTTAGAATATCTAAATTTAGACACCTTTAAACCGGTGTTGACCCATGGTATATAAAGGTACTGTAGCCATTTACTAAGCATAGTTTTTGACATGGTAACGGTTAACTGATTTGTTAGACCTCTAGCCTTATAATGAGGATTTACAAGGGAGGTTTTATCCTCGGACATTAAAACAGTTTATGAACAATGAGCAACTCCTCCAATTCACAGTTGGTCAACGCCATCGATTTGATGCATTATTAGCAGGTAGCGCAGCATTTAAATGCACAATAATTATGTTTGCCATCGATGACCCTGAATGAACAATGATGTTCATGGAATATTTCCATTTTTCAACTATTGTATTTTCTTGTAAGTTCTTTTAAATGTGTAATTATGTGAACGTTTTTCCTTTTGTGATTGTATGGCGTCGAACCTTTAGATTTCTCAATTATTAGTCGGTTGATATTCTTCAACACCGCTGCCCCTTTGAATGGGCAATACGTCATTTCTGTCACTACCCTCCCCAGATCATGATAAAGTGACAATTGTGGCTTCAATCATTGACGTGTGAGGCTGCTTGGCATGTGGAGATTGTGGATGTTGGACAGGTATTCCCTTGCTGACAGGTGCTTTGATATATGCTTTAATCCAAGAGTGTCAACCCTTTTTTAATGGTGGACCAATGGCAACATTTTCTGGCAAGTTGGGGTGCAGAGGTGAGGAAGTATGGTGCTGAAGAGGAAGACATTTTTTGCAAACTGAATCTAAATTTTTTAGGTTACAAACAATCAAAAATGTTGTCAGTCATGAACATCGCAAAAATTCATTCAAGCTGTTTAAGTTACGAATTTAATCTTTTGTTTTTTATTGTGTAATTTTTAGTGATGGCTCTGTTGGCCAGAAAAACATATTGTTGTTCGGACAGAGAAATGTGGCACCCGCCTTAATCTATGTAGTTAACTGGTTCGGTTTACTGAGGAGATCATTTGCTGCAGAATGTGTGTTCTTATATTTATTGCAAAAGTCGTTGCACGTTTATTGGTTCACTGTGGTTGACTCTATCAACTGTTTGAGCACTGAATTACACTGTAAGTATTTATTGTATTTTCTGTAATTACGATTTTTAACATTATGATTACACTGTAATTATTATTGTATTTACTGTAATTGCGATATTAATCAAATTGTGAATTACACTAATTTCTTGTATTTCTTGTAATTACATTGTGTATCATTTCGTCACAAATCATGAATCCACAGTTGAGTTAGGTTTTAAATTCTATACGTGTTTCAGCACTTTAACGGGCGATATTATAAATGTGTTCGTGCATTTGCTTGCGTGCATATAATCCATTTAAAGTTACATGTACTTAATTTCATGTAAATGTTTTGTCGTGTTGACAGACTTGTCTGTTATATTTGAAGTGAATATTCGTTACAGCGCAAGTAATAAGACAATCTGTAGGTCGAGTACAACAGCAAAGATGGTGCTGAAGAAAATGTAGCTGTTTCTTTGAAGCCAATGACAATCAGATGAAAGTTTAAAATCGTTTTAGCTGTGGAACTACAACCATGGGTCATATGAGTTGATATTCATTGCCATTTGGTTCTGTTTTAGCAACACTGGACGGTGCTGTGTGCATGTAGTTAGGCAATCCAAGCAGGGTCAGTAGTTGGATGTAAATCACGAGGCCACCTTTTTTATCAGCTGATATTGGTTTTAGCTCTTCTGCATATGCAGCTCCTTTTAGATTGTTTGAGTTTTCGATTTGTTGTAAATTTGTTTTGTAAGCATTCTAGTCGGAACCTGTGATGTCTAGCCTTGAGATTAAATTATTTCAAATTTCCAGTTCTTGCTTGCTGAGGATGGCTTTTTGACTACTGCAATGCAGAAGTCATTGGAAGAGTTCAATTTTTTGGACTGGTACTAATTTAAATAATTTTTATCAATTAATCTCCAAAGTTTAATTGCAGTTAACCGATTAAATTCGTTCATTTTTAGTCTCCTTGAGGCAAAGGGTGAAACTGTCAAAAATGTAGCCGCTGAGTTAGAAACTATTCTTTTTTGCAGTCGAGTTGTTCATTGTCATTGAAACAATAAAAATTGTCATTGTTCACCACACTGTTTGGTCTGGAAATGGCATAGGCAAAAAAATTAATCAAAAATTAATCGATTTGTATTTATGCACTGCCATCAGAATCATTTACTACCCAGCCTTCTTAATGATTACTTTATAACTATAAAAAACACTTATGCAAAACAGCTGATAACTAAAGCTATAAAGAAACTCCAGCCACGGTGTCGATTCTTGCTTTTACCTTTGCTTCCTCCTCCTGTCTTACCATGTTGAGGATGACCAGATAAGCTTTGGCTTCTTCTCCTCATGAGTCGACTTATCAACTTATTCCTTGATTATCCTACACTCTCATGCATATTTAATTGTATCTAATGAAATCTTCACTGCATTCTTTGCTCTAAATGTGCATTCTGAATTGTCAAATGTTTATATTGAATCGATTCCAATAAATTTGATTTGCTTTAAATTTGATTTAAATTTGTGATGATTATTTGATTAATTGGCTGCAGTCCTAGTCTGTTTATTTAATCAATGTTATTTAAATTGATGTGACGGTCTACATCAGCGTTAACCATGTTTCCCTTTTGTTAATCTGTGGCTTATAATTATGGTCAGAAATGTATTCGGTTAATATTTCATCTTGTGCTAATCATGATTTTTTATCCAGCTCAGGCTTCTGTAGTTTGCTGATGTTGTTTACGGTGCTTTGTGGTTTATGGCTCGACATCCGTTATAGATGATTATGATTACTTGTCAATTTGTGGCTAATTTTTATATATTTATGGCTAATCGTGATTAATCCGTGACTAATTGTGATTTTACCGTGGCTGAATTTAGGTTCGTTGTGGCTAATTCTTGTTTATTCATGGCTTTATGTGGTTGATTTGTGGCTAATTTTGATATATTTATGATATATTGTTGGCTAACTGATTTTAATAATGACTAAATGTATTTTTATCTGTGGCTAATTTGGTGTATTTATGGCTAACTATAGTTCATTTGTGGCTTAATGCGGTTTACTTATGGCTGCTTGTGTCATTGTGGCCATTTTATACCGGGTCATTACCTAATTGATCACTTTCCGGTTAGAATCTTGGTTACCTACACTCTGTTGGTTACCTAGTCTTCTTGTGTTTTGACCATAGGAATAATATTTATGGCTAATATTTAAGGCTAGTGAAATGGAAACTGTAAAACTAAATAACTTCACTACCATGCAGACAGTGATGTCGCCTGCCTGACTCTCCGGACTTGACCCGCTGCCTATCGATTTTGTTTTGATTGAGCGCCTGTGAATAAGCTGGTTCCCGCGACTTGGCTTTTGTGGGCGCTGTAGAAGTTTCGAGATTACGATTATTTCTATGTCTGATTGTAAACATGATGCTTTAAAGAGCCACGGACAATGTCTTGCTCTGCAAATTATATTATGTAATCGTCGATTTTCATTAATAAAGATAAATCAGATGTTGTCGTTGTTTGTATGAGATAGCTTTCAGCCGTCAAACCATGGACGGAGACTTGGGCGGCGCCATGGGCAAAGACTTGGGCGGCGCCATGGGTGGAGACTTGCGGGGGACAAAAAGAAATTTTCCATAGTTTTGCAGGGCAAAAATTTCCGACGACCTTTTTTAGTCAATGTCGATGAAACACCCAAATTTCTTTCAGCTTTGCAATGCTAGGCTGCACTTTCAAGCGTCATCTTGTAAGTAGCCTAACTTACATGCAGTGCATAAAGTGCGGAAAAATAAGTGCCTGGACGCCCCTTACCTTTCCAGTCTGTGCTCGCCAATGGTGGCTGGACGTTGTTCAGATTTTAAAACAAGTGCATGGACGCCGTCCATGACCGTCCAGGCACACTTTAAGCCCTGCTTACATGATGACGCTTGAAAGTGCTGAGTCATTATACGCAGCCTAGCAGTGCAAAGCTGAAATTAATTGGAATTAAAAGATTACAATTATTTTAGTTGCCACTGGCGTTACCGTCGATAACAATAATTCTTATTAGTGCCGTCTCCGGGTTTATCGTAAAATAATTGAACTAAATCAGTATTTATAGGATGCGAGAGAACTGATTTTAAGGTGTCGATGCCGATAATCATTAAAATTCTCAGCATGAAATGTGTTCAACGCCATCGTGCGGAGCCACGGCCGTAAATGTCAAACTAGCATAAAAGATGCTCAACCTTCGGGCTACCGATTGAAATCCACTCCCTAGGTTTTATCCATCTCAAACTTTTACGTATGGAGTAAAAATTTGACATTAATTTTTTAGCTAGCTTTCGGTGGTTCATTTACAAACATTTTGAGATATTTGTCTTTTGACAACCGGAAGTGCTCAAAATATTAAAAAAAATTGTGAAAATGAGTGTTATTATCTATAAAATTTGCTTATTTTTTCCGAGTATGACGTATCTATAATTTATTTTGAAGACAAACATGAGTTGCACAGGTGTTTATTTAAACCACTTTCGATCAATCACTTTGTTAATCCACTTTTTGTTTATAGCGAAACTTCATAAAAGTGCCAAAATAAACAGACGCGCGGTTAAGATCAGACCTATCATGCATGACCTTTGGTGAACTGACCTAATTACATAGGAAATGGTGTCAAGAGTTATAAAATCATGTCAAGTTGCCACAGTGGAATGTTGCAAATAAAACAAGAACGTAATATCGTAGAGTAACAATTGTAACAACAAAAGTGCTACCTCGAATTACGGAAGTATTACACTCGATTGCAAGGCAAATAAAAGGATTACATAAGATTACACAGTAAACTAAAGGATTACACTGGATTACATGCTAACCTAAAGGAGCACAAAGTAAACAAAAAGATTAACTTAAGGTTTACAATGTAAACAAAAGGATTACAAAGTAAACGAAACGATTAGGCCTACAATGGATTAAGGATCTAGATGACTACACCAGATTTCACTACAGCAGAATGAAGAATTACACTGTAAACTACAGTAACACATTGCACAACAAATTATTACGCCGAGTTACGAAAGAGCAAACGAAAGGATCATGTGAATTACTTGCAGCTATTCCAGGCTCTACGTGGAATCACATGATAAACTGAAGTATAACGTTGACTTAAATTGTAAACAGTTTTGCAATGAATTATCTAAATGCTGTAAACAAAAACGATTTACACTGACAAACGTAAAGTAATTAAAAGATTGTGCCCTGCTTGGAAATAACAAACTTTCTTTTAGACGAATGCTTACAAACTGAAGTCATAGACGGCTTCTGATCTCTTTGGAAACTGATATGTCATCAATGAGAGAGCAATGGGAACAAAACCACAAACCTTAAACACCTTTCTCAGTGAGAGAGTAATGGAACAAAAACCTTAAACACCTTTTTCAGCCAGTGCATGAGCTCTATACAAATAAGCCCAGTGAAATAACATTAGTCTTCTCTTTGCTCCGGTGTCACGAAATAGAGTATCCCCCGTATTAATTGTATCCCCCTAAATTAAAAAAAGTCGAAAAAACCGCCTCCGCGTTTCTTTTTTTGGGCAAATTAATTTTCATTTGCTTTGTTTTGAACAATGACACTAATATGTATGTTTATTCCTACTAGATAATTTGTTTTGCCCTGTTTTTAGAGCACTTAAAACATTCAAAACACTTAAAAAAACTCAGAGTCACTAAATAAATTCGAGTTGCCTTTATCTGAGCATTGCTTAGGACATTTAAAACAATTAGAGTCACTTAAAATTTTAATTACAGCCTAAAAATTTTTATTGTGCGCATTTTTCAAAAAAGGGGATAGAATTGTTTATCCCACCGGATAGTATAGACCTGTTAATTCCATCCGGGGGGATAGATTAATTCATCCCCCCGGATAGCTTTCAGGGGGATACTCCATTTCATGACACCGGCCATTAATTATTATACAAGGCCAGTCCCAAAATTGCAGAAATAATGAAGAAAATATAATCGCCCTAAATCTATAATTATAATTAATGCAGGCCCACGAGGTCAGTTGCACACCCTTACTAAAGCTAGCCTCAGAGTCTGCCAAAGATTGCAAAATGCAAGTGGCTTCATTTTCATAAACCCCAACATACAAGTCATCTCCATTGCCATCTTGTCTTTTCACTGGCATGGGTGTAGCAGAAACCTTGAACCAAATTTCTGCCCTGGTGGAGATTTGAACCCCACCACACACCCGTCTTCTCAATTGACTAAACAATCAACCACCTTTTCCGCCACATAATTATCTAATCAGCATCATAGCAAATTGAGAATCGATATGAAAATCGCCGATGCATGCAGGCAAAATTATTATAAATACTAAGCGGCCTATTATTTAATTAATATTTGTGCGGTTTTGATTACGAAAACAGTGGAAATGTACAGAATAAAACACCAGAACAATATGCATTGCGGTAGAATTATTAGTCATAATAATAGCAAAAATTACGATAAAAATAACGATAATATAATTAATAATAGATAATCAAATCAAATAATAATAAAAAATGAAAAACAATAATAATAAAAATTATTATTAAAATGATAATTAAAAAATAAAAATAATAATAAAGAAATAAAAAACAAGAGAAAAACAACAAAAAAGTATTATAATAAACAATTATAATGTAATTAAGAGAAATAATATAATCAACAATGAAAATGCAATTAATAAAAAAAAATTAACAATAAAATAATTAATAATAAAAATAATGTAATCCAGAAAAACGATAAAATTAATAATAAAAAATAATACAATCAACAACAGTAATGTAATCAATAAAGTAATAATACTAATCAAAAATAATAACAGTAATATTAATAGCAAGAACATCACGCACCAAGGTTCCATGCATCGAAATGCAAACCAAACGTCCTAAATATATTTTACAATAATAAATACAACAACAGCATGTTAATATGAATTTTAACAAAAATCACAGTTTTCTAGATACAATGGACCTCTGAGTAACAGCCGCCGCAAAATCATTCACAGGTCTGCTAAAGCACTCGATATATTATATCAAAAGATATCCATTGCAATGGCTTTGAATATTACCAAAGCACAAGATTCTTCATTATGTAAAATATCGCAGTGCATGCAACACTGGAGAGCACAGAACAGCTGAGCACAGCGCTCACACTTGGACGGGTGAACTACAAGGCTCATGGGCGGAGTTTATCAGAGGTTAGTGGGGACTAAGCCCCCCCCAAGAAGACCTAGATTCATTTTTTATACCGTGTAAATGGTATCTTTTCCTGGGCTTAGCCCCCAAAAAAGGCTTTAGCCCCTCCAAGAACGGAAACCAATCTCCGCCCATGACAAGGCTGTCTGCGAAATAAGCTATTTCCATCGGGCGGACGGTTACCGATTACCGTCATGGAATGGTGGAAACTAATTACCATCACGTAAGGACGGTAAATGATAACCGCCACGGGAAGACGGTAACCGATTACCATCCCTAGATTGATAATCAATTACCGTCATGTGAGTGGTAACCAATTACCGTTAGGAGTTTGGACGGTAAAGTACGGTAGACAGTAGACTTCTCGTGCACACCCAAACGTAAAATATGACACGTAAAATAATCATAGCACAATTACCGAGAACAAGAATGTGAGAATTTGTGCACAGAATAGCTTATCTGGAATAGAAGTGGACAGAAGGAGTACCAGGCTTGCACAGCAGGAGGGGCAACAAAAGGTCACTGTTAGATTGTTTAGCAAGAAATTGTTTAACAAGAATAAGGAGGAAAAAAATAACATTGGCATTTTTCAAAGGGGCTTCTAAATGTAAATTTCTCAGTTTCACGTCGTGAATTGTTAGTAATTTAATGGAAACAAATTGGTTGAAAATCAAAAAGTAGTAGCTATAAAATATGTGTAAATTTTCCAGTGGGTGCTCCAATGTGCAGGTGCTGCTGGTGTCAGGGTTGCCATGAACCCCAGTATGTACATTACAACCTGCAATCAAATTTGTGCAAACACTGGGAACAGCCTCAGGGAATTGCCCCGAGTCAAGGTCCTGTAACGAAGTGGGCAGTAGGGTGGCAGCCATTATGTGTCCAGGGTGGTCTCAAAATAGCAGGGTGGCAGACACTAGTGTGGCATGACCACAAACAACAAAATCATCGCATATCACATATTCATCTTAATATAATAAACAAAAGACAACAAGACAACAAGACTTCATTGCAACGTGAAAAAGACAACACGACCAACAACAACAACAACGACGACACCGATTCTCCGCCTGCAAAAGCGTCAGTCATGATATGGGAACGTATGGATATACACATATATATATCACCACCGGAGCAGGTACCATGAGTCCGCCCTCCGTTCAGCCAAGCAGGGAACCAGCACATCATTACCATGGAAACTGCTGAACAGGGAACCAGTACATCACCACGGAAACTGCCGAGCAGGGAACCAGCGCAACACCACGGAAACCAAGGATCAGGGAACCATCATTTCGTCACCGAAACTGCCAAGCAGGGAACCACGAGCGCTTCGCAGTTGGTGTCACTGGCACTGGTTGCGTGCGAAGACCTGCGTGAAGGAGCACTTGTTGGACGATGTCATGCGGATCTGTGCGATGCGGTGGAAGAGGTCAACGCCGGAGATGTTCTCCGGAAGACGGGTGAGGAACTGAGCGAGATGGATGAAGTCGAGATGGAGGAGGATGTCTTCGTACAACCTCAGGATACCTACAATCAATCAATCAATCAATCAATCACAATCAAATAATCAATCAATCAATCATGATTAATCAAAAAATCAATCAATCAATCATGATTAATCAAAAAATCAATCAATCAATCATGATTAATCAATAAATCAATCAATAAATCAATCATGATTAATCAAAAAATCAATCAATCAATCATGATTAATCAATAAATCAATCAATCATGATTAATCAATAAATCAATCATGATTAATCAAACAATCAATCAATCAATCATGATTAATCAATCAAACAATCATGCACAATCTATAAATCAATCAAACACAATCAATAAATCAACCAAACAAATCTATCAATAAAATCAATAAATCAAGTCTTAACTTAGACCTTAGTCATCCCTTGCATGTCTGCACATCGGGCGACGATAAATCAGTGAAATCAATCAATTAAGCACAACAATCAGACAACAACCTTTTCTTTCATGGTCCACTCAACCTTCCATTCGGCAGTTGGCTTCGTAAAATGCGTGATGGGCTCCTTGCATGGTTGCCAAAAGTTAAATTCGAATCTTGAAATAACTGTTCATACAATCAATAATTGTAATCATACTGCGCTGCCAGTTTGAAATAAAACCGAAAAGCAATTTTTATAATTTGCTTTATAGCGCCTAACTTCACGGAAGGCAATGTGTAGTAGGGTGGAGTGAAAAAATGTTTTTCTCGAATTTCCAATTCCAATAGTGATCAAAAGTTGTGTATGGTATCACAGAATTGCTAAAAAAAATTTGACCTTCCTGTGTTGACGTCTTCTACCCTGTACCGGACGATTTATGGACCCCCTATTGATTTTCAGTACTTTTATGCATTTTTAGACCAGGCTTGGAATCTGAAAATTGCATTGTTAGAAGAAAGTCATGTAACAATTTGCTAACTGGCGTTTCTGGACTAATTTGACCCTCCTGAAAACGAAAATCGCGGTTAGCAAGCTGGATTTTAAGCGGTTCCATGGGAAAACAAGATGGCGGACAAAATGGCAGCCATTGCATCAAATGACTAAAAGTAAACTATTGTATGTGATAGGAACACGGTTTTAGACTCTAAATTAAGATTATAGGGTTCAATGAATGCAATGGAATCAAAGACATATACACAGCACTGCAAAAAATCAAAATGGCGGACAAAATGGCGGCCAGAATCTTGAAATGGCTACAGGTGAAATAATGTATACAATGGAATCATGATTTCAGGGTCTAAGTCAACATTTTTGAGGTCAAGGAGTGCGATGGAACCAAGGTCACATGTGTAACACTGCACGAAAACCAAAATGGCGGACAAAATGGCTGGCACAATTCTAAAATGGCTATTGGTGAAGTCATTTATGCAATCGGAATTTGATTTCAGTTTTTTTTACCAGGTCTTTGCAAGATGGCATCTGGGGCTGTGCTGTGAAATTTATCTACAGTGTTCCCTAATTTTGTCAGATATGATCATTTAAATTATCACAATTCCTTCAGCAGGTCTTAAATCAAGGAGCGCTCTGCAAAACAACACCGACAAAGTTATCATGCAGCACCTTGTCACAGCGTATCAGACTGGCTATCCCATGGATCTGGCATCAATATCGTGCCATGAGCTTCCCTGAAAATCTGTGGCATTGGATGCCTTGTGAAAAGTAACTTGTCCAGTCAGCAACTTTTTAATAGAGGCTAGCATTTATTTATTTAGAATATTTTATGTAGGGCCTTTTCAAAGTAGGCTACTAGGTATCACTCCCGACCTAACCACAACTGAATAGGACAATTTTTAGATTCTTAAGGAGTGGAGTGACCCATGGGCAATAATTTATGTAATAATAATAATAAGCGCTGTGAAAATGAGTGGACATTTCAGGTTGTGGAACCAGCCACAGAGAATGTACGTTACTGTCGAATAGCAGAAGCTCAGCTGGATCCGCCAACCGAGGAGTGTATCGACGATGGACACCCGAGTTGAAAAACAGAGTTCTTGCCGATAAGTGGGGCTCGTCCCTCAAAGCACCGCCTAACCAGCACACAGACCCTGTAGGCAATACGCTGCTGGAAACGGAGCCAATGCAACACATCTGCATACAATATGAGATATGACCAAATTTTTCCGATATACCCAATAAATCGTGTCGCAATTCTTAGGACCAGTTTCCAGATAAATTATTGGATGGACAACAATGGTACAAGCAATAGGATCTGGCCGCCATTGTGTCCGCCATTTTGATTTTCGTGCAGTGCTACGTGAGTGACATTGGCTCCATCACATTCCCTTGCCTCGAAAATGTTTACTTAGACCCTGAAATCATGATTCCATTGCATACAGGACTTCGCCAATAGCCATTCTAATATTCTAGCCGCCATTTTGTCCGCCATTTTGGTTTTTGTGCAGTGTTACATATGTGACCTTGGTTCCATCGCATTCCTTGACCTCAAAAATGTTGACTTAGACCCTGAAATCATGATTCCATTGTATACATTATTTCACCTGTAACCATTTCAAGATTCTGGCCGCCATTTTGTCCGCCATTTTGATTTTTTGCAGTGCTGTGTATATGTCTTTGACTCAGTTGCATTCACTGAACCCTATAATCTTAATTTAGAGTCTAAAACCGTGTTCCTATCACATACAACACTTTACTTTTAGTCATTTGAAGCAATTGGCAGCCA
Organism: Lumbricus terrestris; assembly: GCA_949752735.1. Lineage (NCBI taxonomy): Eukaryota > Metazoa > Annelida > Clitellata > Crassiclitellata > Lumbricidae > Lumbricus > Lumbricus terrestris. Next base: position 40,814,439 of record OX457051.1, read on the forward strand.
TTTTGTCCGCCATCTTGTTTTCCCATGGAACCGCTTAAAATCCAGCCTGCTAACCGCGATTTTCGTTTTCAGGAGGGTCAAATTAGTCCAGAAACGCCAGTTAGCAAATTGTTACATGACTTTCTTCTAACAATGCAATTTTCAGATTCCAAGCCTGGTCTAAAAATGCATGAAAGTACTGAAAATCAATAGGGGGTCCATAAATCGTCCGGTAGAGGGTAGAAGACGTCAACACAGGAAGGTCAAATTTTTGGTAGCAATTCTTTGATACCATACACAACTTTTGATCACTATTGGAATTGGAAATTCGAGAAAAACATTTTTTCACTCCACCCTAATGTGTAGGGCTAGATAAATAAAGCATACACTTACGTATTTGCAAACATTCAATGCTTCAGTAAAAGAATTCTTCAATCAACACTTTCAGTAAATCAATAATAAGTCAATCAATCAATCAATCATTTAGGTCAGGCAATAAAACAATAATCAACCAATCAGGTCCTGATGTTGCCACTCAAATCAAATCCAATCAAAAGAAAAAGGCAGTATATAAATTCGCACCCAATGCTGTCCTGAAGAGGAATTCCTCCCCGTCTCGACAGAACACGTCCCACACACGACTGGCGACATCTAGCGGCAGAGACTTTGCGAACAGCGTGTACATCCTAGAAAAGACAGCACCAACGTTAACAGACTGGCTATGATTATAGAAAAGACAAAATCACTTGAATCATTTGCGCGGTTACTAGGAATGCTCTTCTGGTGAGATGTACATCTTAGACAAGACATCATGTGTAACATCAGGCCACAAATTAACTTATATAGCAGCACTTAAACCCGTTTTTGAAGGTGTCTAATATGAGCGTTTTAACCGAAGAATTATTGGTCTATTTTAAAATTCTTCGTATTTTAGTCTAATTTAAATGAAACACATGCATATCTCAGTATGATAGATAAATTTTGTATTTTTTCAAGTTAATAATGAATCATTTATGTTCTCTGTGACTTTACATAAATCACAAAGATCACTTTCATGTTCCTTCATAACAAAAAGTCTTTCATTTAAAATTGCTTTTCCTAATCTTAATCTTGAAATCTAAACCTCTTTCTTTCTATATAATTAAGGTCAGCTCGATTGTATTTTCAACTTTTGAGATATCAGTGTATATATGCGTGTAATTATGATTTGTTCCTTATGTTCTAATGATATAAGATGTAGGAGTTCAGATTTGTCGAATTTCTTACTTATTTCTTTCTGCTCACCGTACCATTATTAATATTGGATGAATCTTGAAACCTTTATAGAAGATGTGAACCGTAATTAAAGGTGTTTGAATATCAATGTAATTTTTTTATCAAGGGAAGTCGTCGGAAAGACGGGAACTTGAAAATGGAGATGAAGAAACGCGTTTTTACACAAGTGGATTGTTTTTTTACCAGATGTTCTGAACTCATTCGTGCGGTTGATAAACAGATCCCAGTGGATGATTTGGACTTCCAAATATTTCAGCACCCAATTTGAGGGAATTTTGCAATCTTATCACTTGCAGAGGCATTTCACCGCACGAGCTTAGGCGGTACTTCCTTTGGCAGTGCCACAGCAGAATCTTAGCGCTGCAGTCTGGATAGATGATAATTAACTTATAACTTATCTAAATATGATTTAGGTGCTGAAGAATAAGCTACATCGCCATAGTCAATGACTGATCTAATAAGGGCTTAGTAGATGTGAACCAAGGCTTTCTTCAAAACACCCTAGTGGCTGCCAGTGGTTGCCAGATAGTGCTCTCATAAGATTCATCCGGTTTTTACATTTTTAATAACATACTCTATAATTATGTGGTTTCCAAGATAGCCTATTGTCAAAAATTACTACGAGGAATTTAGTAGTTTTTAAATTTTAATGGGTTCACTCCCAACTTCTATGTCAATATTTGATATCCTACATTTCTAAGTAAACAAAACTTCTACAGTTTTACTGATGGAGATTTTAAAACCATTCCTATTGCACCAAGCATCAATTACATCTAATGATAACTGAATTCTTTTTTGTAATTTATTATGGTTGCAATGGCTAGGTTAAATTAGACTGTCATCAGCAAACAAGGTCATTTCTATCCAATCTATCTCACTAGGTATGTCATTAATCATTATAAGAAATAATAAGGGTAATAATAATATAATGGACCCTCAATGTGTACTATTTTCTAAGATATCTTTGTTGGAAAGAGAAGCATCGAATTTGACCTGAAATGTTCTATTCGAAACAAAGTTCACTATCCAATTCTATGTTTTATCCATAATTCCCATAATTAAGAGCTTTTTCAATAATAACATTGTAATATGCGGCATGCCATGATCTCCTCAAATTCAAAAAATAGTATCACAAAAATCAATAAACACAGCCAATACGCCGTTCTTATTTTAGTCGTTAAGACCGTTTAAAAGGTGTCTAATGAAAGCTCTCAATTATTGCTATCAACAACTATCTAACGTGACACAAATCACGCTTATATAGCACCCCAAACTATCGATTTTGAAGGTGTCCAAAGAGAGCGCGCTAGCCAACTTATTCTGCTCGTAACAATAGCTTACCAGTCGATGATGTAAAGGTCTGGGGTGATGTGCTGCGCTTCGAAATGTGCATAGAGCTTCGGGAGATTCTCCTTGAAGAAGACCTGGTACGTATCAAAGTAGGCCTTCATCTGGAAAGACAGGACACACACGTAACGTAACGTAATATTCATTTCATGCATTTATGTGATACAAACTCATGTGACGTCCTACTAAATGTGAAGTATTAACATGTTCATACAGCTCCAGATGTGAATTTATTTGACCTGACATTTTGGGTCAGATTATTATTTGACCTGACCCAATTCATTTCATGACTTGAATTTGACTTGAATTTATCTGTGATAAATTTCCGTCTTGTTCACATTATGTAAACTGATTGTACACCAATGCAAAAAGATTTCAACAAAAACAACAATAACAAACGTGCCACAAATCACTCTTATATAGCAGCGCTAACTATCGTTTTGAAGGTGTCTAAAGAGAGCAAATTTAATCTGATCCAACAATAGCTTACCAGTGAATTTTATTTTCATTCTATATGGTTTGATTGATGCATTAAGTGTTACATGATGTTACATTACTCTGTTGCAGTGGAATAAACATTGCTATTGTTTTAACATGCTGAAACATAAATTGATGTTTGACTATGTGGAAAACTAACCTTGAATAATTGAGATATATATGTATTGTATGTATGTATATATATATATATATATATATATATATATATATATATATATATATATATATATATATATATATATATATATATAATAATAATGACGACAATTTCTATGGCGCCGTAACACAGCACATGCCGTTACAAAGGCGCCTCTACAAACACAAACATAATATATTCAGTCAAAGGTACACCTTGGAAAACAGATATGTCTTCAGTTGAGTTTTGAAAACCCCAACAGAGTTGGCAGAACGAACTGTGGAAGGCAGACTGTTCCAGCAGCGGGGGCCAGCAGTTGAAAAAGCACGCTCCCCGAAGCGTGTCTTCGTCCTTCGCACATACAGATCTCCTTTCACACTGGATCTCAGCGTAAGACCAGCACCTGACGCCGCCATCTGCACGCAGTAGGATTTGAGGTAGTCCGGTGCTAAGCCATGTAGTGACTTGTAGACGAGCAATGAGAGTTTGAATTCAATGCGGTACGGTATTGGAAGCCAATGCAACACGTCACGCAGTAATGGTGTCACATGATCAAACTTCCGCCGATTACAGTGAGAGGATAGCCCAATTCTGGAGGCAAGTCTCTCAAGATCGGCCGTATACAGCAGGAAAAGCAGTGGCCCGCGAACCGACCCCTGAGATACTCCGCTGGTTAGAACGTGCACCGACGAACGCACCCGATTGAAAAACACCGCGTTGATATGATCCAATCTAGTCAGGGTGGAGATGATTTAAATCGGTTGATTTAAATCATTGATTTAAATCGGTAATAAAAATCACGATTTAAATCGAAAAGTGAAAATAAATTTCAATCAATGCTTTTGTGCCACACAACTTGCAGGTTTGTTTCCTTTCACTTAGCTGCAGCAGTGCAGCTGCCAGTTAGTGCATTCAGCATGCCCAGCAGGCTGACTCATCTGGCTGCACAGTGTAGTGCTAAAGCCTAAAACACGTGTCACCTGCTGATATCACTACTGGAAACTGGTGTTTCTTTTCAAACTTATGAACAAGAAGCCATTAGCGGGAGAAGATGAACACTTGTATTGTGAATAAAATATTTTACATCTGAATGACAACAGTTACTGGTGACTAGCACTAGCAGTGACCTAATAATATTAGTACCGTAGTGTTCTAGTTTGCAAGGTGTGACTGACTCAGTGACTCAGTAACTTAACCAATAACCACTTACATAGCGATCTGATTTCACAGTTTCACAGAACATTGACTTCTTCATTGGATTTAACTGATTGTTCATCGATCGCACTAAATAGTATTAAGTATATATACCACTTCAAAGGTGTTAATTTGTATTGTATAACTGCAAAACTAAAGAAGGTAATAATTGTTACCGAATACCAAATATCAGTTACAATAATGCATAGTGGCTTGATACCCACATGGAGACAGTAAATCCAAACTTAGAACTAGTAGAAAGAAATCGGATTTAAATTTTAAAAATCGGATTTTTTATTTTTAGTTAAAAAATCATGATTTTTATCCACCCTGTATTGTATAGCTGTAGAATTAAAGGTAATAACTGTTACCTAATGAAGCATGTGACTTGATACCCCAAAAAAGGCACTACATACAAAATATGAGCTATAAGAAAGAAATCCGATATAAATCAAAAAAATCCGATTTAAATCAAAAAAATCCGATTTTTTTATTTTTATTAAAAAAATCACGATTTTTATCCATTCTGAATCTAGTCCAGCGCTACCGAGAGTACGTCGTAGGTCCAGAAAAGTCACTCTATGATGATGCAATTATTACTGCATTTTTTTCTTATATTACTATAAGATAAGAATGGTCCATTAAAGAATATTCTTATCTTATAATAATATTGCTGCATTACTGTTTGTGGGGCACGGTGATGTAGTGGTGGCGTCATTGGGTAGGGAGCTTGAAGGCGCGCTACAGAAATGGAGAAATAAATAAAAACAAAATAAATAATTAATGCTACTAATAATAATAAAATAAATAGTAGAAATATAAATAAAATGTAATGAAATAAAAATATAATAGTAGAATAAACATGAAATAAAAAATAAATAATAAAATCATAATAATAATAATAATAACATATCTAAATATAAAAAATACAAATAACAAAACAATTGTAACAGTAAAATAGGTTTTGTCTACAGAACAAATAAAATGCCTATAAATAAAAAGAAATAATAACAATAGCAGGTCTACAAAAATTGAAATAAAATAAAACCAACAATAACAACAGTGTAACTAAATTCGAATTAAAATACAAAACAATACAACTATTGACATTAATATCTCAACGTCTAAATCTTGGATGGTAGGGTTACAGGAAGCCAGTGCAGCAAACAGAGAGGTGGAGAGAGAAATGCCAATGAAGGTCATTGAAGGTCACCTACCAGATTCTCGTTGAGACGGAAGAAAGCGACCTCGCACGGTTTGTTGAGGAGATTTGCGAAACAGATGAAGCTACTGACGTCGTCCATGTTGAGGAGAAGAACAGCGGCCAGGAAAGACATTCCTTGGACCTGGAAGAAAAGGAGCAACACAAATAAAAGATTCCATGTAATGTATCCACAATCTACTGTACATGTATCCGTTTAATTTTGTTCCAACTTGGCAAATAAATCAGTAATAGCAGAATTGAATTTGCAAACTTTATATATTTTGGACCACCTAACACACCTTAACACACGTATAAATGCAATCAATGCATGCAAAACTATGTCATCTATATGCAATGTATTTGTGCAAGAAATCAAAGCATGCAATATATATATATATATATATATATATACACATACATATGATGTGCCTACTCTATGTACGTGTGAGTGTGTATGCATAATTATGATATTCATAAATAAGGACAAGCAAATTTAAGTCACAAATTGAGTCAGGTCAGAAAATAATATGACCCAAAATGAAGACGGGTGAAAGAAATTCCTTCAAGTCATAAAGTGGGTCAGGTCAAATAACAACCTGACCCAAATAACGAGAGGTCAAGCAAAGTCAGAGTTCAACGAGAAGAACTCACGTAGCCAACATCCGGTCGATAGCAGACGTACGCGCCGAGTAATCCCTGAAGCAGTTTGTGATATGGTCCACCCTGAACAACAAAAATTATGATGCACCCTGAGCAACAAAAATTATGGTCCACCCTGAACGAAAAAAAATTATGATCCACCCTGAAAAACAAAAATTATGGTCCACCCTGAACAAAAAAAAATTATGATCAGCACCACTTGTGATTTGTCACACAATAAAAATCCGATATGATCACCTCTCTCGCACACCAACCTCACTCTTGTAGACTTCATTTCAGAACGTGCCAACAAATTGGTTAAAAAGAGAGATAGAGCAATAACCATCTATTACAGGACACCACAGCTATAAGGTATGTTGGTAATATCAGTTTAAGAAAGAGAGCTCTGTGATTCGTCATCAGAGGCGAGCATATGTTCCTGCCCTGGTCACTGCGCTGAACCCCGTGCTTTTATCACCTTCTCGTGCCCACTTGTGACCTTTGGCTGAGGGTCAGCCGTCACCTCAACGCACCGGAGTCTCATTTGGGACACGGTGTCTGAGTGTTTAGAGCAGTCGACCTATAATATGGAGAGAGAATATAGGCTCTACACTGCCTCTAATGCGGTTACTATGCATGGCTCGCTTGATGAACTTCGACACCTTTTAAACGTTGTTGACAAATGTTATACAGGAATAGAACAGGACAGGCTTTTAAATAAGCTACTCCAGACATCATTATAATAAAGACCTTGTGTGGGTGAATGTATAAACTATGGATTAATTATTATTTACGAATTTGTTAGATTGCTGGTATTAGACACCATTAAACTGGTGCTAAATGAAGATATGTAAAACGTCTATAAGCGTCTGATCAACAGATCGAGTGTATACACATAATTATCACAATTTCAATCACTCATCCTCCTCATACGCTTAGGCCTAAACTGTTTATGAAATTTGATGCATCAGACACCTTTTAAACATAGTCAGCCAATGTTATTTAAGCATGGAATGCGACAGGCGTTTAAATTGTAATTGATGGATGGATCCGATTTGACCAGGGTCTATGACAACTGAGGCCGTTACCCTGGACAGAAATTTGCTCGGCATATTACAGCAGGGGTTCTCAACCTTTTTCGTCCAGCGACACACTTAAACTTGGTATCAAATTTGGCGACACACCATTCAATCGTCATATGTAGGCCTAAATGTTGTAGAAATAAAAAAAGTGCCAAAGTTAAACATGTCTATTTATTTCAAATTTGCTCTCAAACTTATTTATCCTTCTACAATGCTAAACTGCTGACATTTTTAAATAAATGAAAATAATTATATTGAATTTCTTTCCAATTTTTATGATTCTAAAATTCTAAATTATTCTTCTGATTCCAATCTGTAGTCGTTTCTACAACTCGACGTCAATTTAGTCACCTAATTATTACTAAGACCTTGTAGTCATAACAGCTAATGAGATCTTTGTTCTTGGAATTTTCTTTGGATCATATTAAAACGCGGTTCCACAGTTTTTGTAAGTGCAATTCGTAAGCAAGCTGAGAGGGCACCTCCAACAAGTGTGTTCCGATTCTTGTTCTTTATGTTGATCATCTGAGAAAAGCCCTGTTCAGATAAGTAGGAGCTATGAAAGGAAACCAGCTCCTTGATAGCTTTGCTTGTAAGTGATTTGTAATGTTCTTCCTTGTACGTCTTTGCCCAGAACTGAGTTCTTGATAATTGCTTAGCCTATACGTGTCCTTCATTCTGGAATCACGTACAGTGCAGCTCAACAAGTGTTTCCTGTTCATTGTTGTTCAATTCTGCTCCTTTGATGTTTTCTCTGAGGAATGGGTTCAACATCCACCTTGTCTTCTGAATATCACCATCTGAAGAGGATGAAAAGTATCTTCTGAAATTCAATGACAGAATATCCAAATGTTCCACAGCAAGTGCAAGCATGGTGTCTGCCAGCTTATCGTCTGCTTCATCACTCTCTGTGTCTTCTGATAGAGCAGTTTTCATATTAGGGAAATCAGTGACATCACTGGATAGCACACGATTCTAACTTCTAAATTACCTGCAGGTAAAGTATGTCAGTGTATAATGCAAGAACAACGGACGTGTGCTGTGAGAATTTAGTAGACTGGTGTTATTTAGGATTATCGTTGTTTCATTTTGGAAAAGAAAGGAAGATAATTTATTATCATTATTATTAATTCGCGACACACCAATTCTTCGCGACACACCAGCGACACACCACTTTTACGCGACACACCGCCGGTCAAGTCGCGACACACCAGTGTGTCGCGACACACCGGTTGAGAACCCCTGTATTACAGCATTTAGGAGCTTTCTTCTTTCGATTTATTTTTTATTTTTAAATTATTTTTCTTATAAGCTCAACAATGCAGGGACTATTTGGGGACTTTTGAGGCCATCAGTCAGTGGCACATCAAAAAAGCACAGCATGATCAACAGTAATACTAATAATGATAATTAATAAGAATAACATTATTAATGACAAAGATGATGACGGCTGCAAAAGAAAAAAAGCAGATGTGAAGAGAGGTCATGCTAAATGGAGAACCCTACAACTGAAAAAGTTCGGTGTTGTTTGACAGCTTAGTCCATAATAGTAATAATAATAATAATAATAATTAGGGACACTTTCACCAGCCAAGAAATCAACGATTAGGGTAATTCTGGACTGGTTTTTAAACAACTAGTTAGTAATAAAGTCCCTGAGGGATCCTAAATACCTCGGGGTAGAAAAAAAATAATAGTAGTAAATTGTATGGTGAACTAACTTGGATCAGCAACAACAAAACTCCAAGATCCGATTACATTAGATGAACAAGATATTGGCGAAACCCTTAGGAGTTTTTTTTGGCTCATCCTGTATATATAATCAATTACAGAATTTTATATAAAAAATTGCTTACCGCCTGAAAGATACAAAGTTGTGGAAATGTTCGTGAGACGTCAAGCTGGATGAGATCAACACTCGACTCACGGTTGCCAGTTGCATCGGCTGGAAAAAAACAGACAAGGAATCGAGTGAAGCAAGAAAGAAAGTAAATAACTCCATATCAAGTTATTATGGGAAAAAATCGTCTTTGTCGTGCATAAGAATAAAAACAAAGGAATTGATGTCCAACCCAGATAACAGAATACACAAGTCTTAACTACTAACAGAACACAAGGCATCCAATAATCGGCAATAATAGCGGCCTACAAAGCACGTCCACCCTGTACAGGGCACGAACTCATTAACTCTTGCTCTCTACACCAGCATGTCACCCATTACTCTACCGGACTAATTCAGTCCTCTGCCATCTCATCTTCTTGTCAACAACATATCTGAATTGGGTGTTGGCACATGTGAAACAGAAAACTCAAACCAGATATCTGCCTGGCACGGACATGGACCATTGAACTCCAAACCTGACGATTGAGCACAATAACTACCAAACTATTATTTTTGCACCCAAAGAACGACGTTCTTGAAGTAACAACAGAACGCAAGAACACGTACTTGAGAACGATGATAGACTGTCGGTGTCCGATCCTGCGGCCACGTCTCGTAATATCTTCAGTTTCTCGGTGGCACGCACAAGGCAAATCTCGTAGAGTTCTGAAAGGAAAGCGACGTCAATGAAGAATTATTTGAGACAGTGACTGCAGCAGGACATTGGAATTGGCATCAATTAATAATTAGACTCATCTTAAACACCTTTTTTATCGATTATCTCAAATGCTATATAAATTCCATATCTAACATTCCGGTAAATTACTCATAAGCAAGAACGCCACTCATAGCTTTTCTCACCTAGATATAGGTTTTTGTCGAGATCTAGTTTTTTTCGACGGCGGATTTTCTGACATTTTCTCGAAATATAGACATTTTTCGGGGAAAATGTATGTAAGAGTAGTAAAACGAAGGAAGATTTAAGGAAAATTTATAATTTTAGAGTGAATGACAAAAAAGTCATCAGTAAATTTCAAGCCCGAAAATTCAATGTATTCTTCAAAAAATTTCCGATCTAGCCTTTTCTAATTTTCTAGCCTTTTTTCCAGCTGGATCTGACCTTTTTTTTAAAACAGAGTGGCATCCCTGCAACCTGGAATTGGTTTCTTGTGGATCTTCACCGATAGCGCCCAGTGGCGGCGCCAGGGGGGGGCTGGAGGGGGCTAAGCCCCCCCTAAATGCGGCTCAGCCCCCCAAAGCAAAATGCGGAAAATGTCTATAACGGCTAATTTCGTAATAAGAAAACTAGACAATCATCAACGGCATCGAAATCTATTTCTTAAGCCTCAGTCTATGAAAACGGGTGACAAGTTTGCACCCTTACCTTTTGACCATACAACCGGACAGGGTTGTCGAAATTGTCGAAGAAACATCATGGCTCTTAGACACCTCGTATCAGATTGAAACCGTTTTATAAGTATTAGACGTATAGAAATATCGAAGTTGCCTAGTCCTTCAAAAAGTGGTGCAAAGCTGTATTTTCTCTTGATTTTTCTCCCTCCGGCAATCAACTATATAATCCCAGCGTAGGTGCTTACGCCATTGGCGTCGTCAGAGGGCTAGGGGTTATAACCTCTCAATGCGGCTCAGCCCCCCAAAGCAAAAAGCAGAAAATATCCATTACGGCTTATTTCGTAATAAGAAAACTAGACAATGGTCAATGCCATCGAAATCAACTATATATACAATATTATATATATATATATATATATATATATATATATATATATATTAACTTGCATAGGTCATTTAATTCGTTGCATAGCAAATGCTACAAATTTAGTGAACCAGTTTTGTTGCATTTAGTAGCTGCCTACTGTAAACCGTTTCTTCTTTATGGAATGGAAGCTGTCAGCCCTACCAAAAGTGAGCTGAACTAGTTAAAGTACACTTACAGCACTGCAATATGTAAATTTTTAAAGTCTCCCATAGTAGTGTTGCATCTGTACTGCACATCATGCATGAAAATAATATTACAGACTGCTGGTTATCCAGAGTATTGCGTTTTATCCAGAAATGCCTTTGACACAACAATGTAGTTGTCAGATTTGCGTCATGTTTCTCTTACACACCTCAAATGTGCGAGCTCTTGTTATATTCGGTAAAAAATTATTATATTCTTGTTGTGTATACAACCACTGTCTTGGAATGTAGGCCTACGTATGATATAATTATAATGGTCAACTAAAAAGTCCTACTGCTATTAGCATATACATTATACATGTAATACATTTGTGTTCAGATAATTATATATATATATATATATATATATATATATATATATTTAATAATTGTGTGCAAATATCTAAGCATGCATATTTTTGTATTAAGGAAACTAAAACTGTTTTCTGTCATTAGTAATATGCAGGCAGATAATTATAATAGTGTTCTGTGAATGCTGTTGGACACCTTTATTGTGATTTATTTGTTATTTGTGATTATTTTAATTCAATGTCAAGGGTAACGGTCTCTGTTGTCATAGACCCTGGTCAAATCCGATCCATTAATTATTGTGATTACTTTTTTATTGTAAAATTTCTGAATATTAATACTGTGTTGGACACCTTTATTGTGATAACTTGGAACTCGAGTCCGTGTCCATGGTCGACTTTTTATACGATAATACTGAATTGCACACTATTTTTTTGTAAAATGTATGAATATTAATGCTGTGTTGGACACCTTTTATTGTGACAACTTGGATCACGAGTCTGCGTCTATGGTTGGCTTTTTAAACGATTATACTGAAATGCACACCATTGTATTGTGGAATTTCTGAATACTAATGCACTGTTGGACACCTTTATTGTGATTTATTTTTATTTGTGATTATTTCAATTGAATGTCCAGGATAACGGCCACTGTTGTCATAAACCCTGGTCAAATCGGATTCATCCATTATTGTGATTACTTTTTTATTGTAAAATTTCTGAGTAATAATACTGTGTTGGACACCTGTAGTGTGATAACTTGGAACTCGAGTCCGTGTCCATGGCCGACTTTTAATACGATAATACTGAATTAAACACCATTTTATTGTAAAATGTATGAATATTATTACTGTGTTGGACACCTTTATTGTGATAACTTGGAACTCGAGTGCAACACTACAATGGTCGACTTTTTATAGGATAATACTTAATTGCACGCCATTTATTGTAAAATTTCTGAATATTAATACTGTGTTGGACACCTTTAGTGTGATAACTTGGAACTCGAGTCCGTGTCCATGGCCAACTTTTAATACGATAATACTAAATTACACACCATTTTATTGTAAAATGTATGAATATTAATACTGTGTTGGACACCTTTATTGTCATAACTTGGAACTCGAGTGCAACACTACCATGGTCGACTTTTTATACGATAATACTTAATTGCACACCGTTTATTGTAAAATTTATGAATATTAATACTGTGTTGGACACCTGTTATTGTGACAACTTGGATCACGAGTCTGCGTCTAAGGTTGACTTTTTATACGATAATACTTAATTGCACACCATTTTATTGTACAATGTATGAATATTAATGCTGTGTTGGACACCTTTTATTGTGAAAACTTGGATCTCGAGTCTGTGTCCATGGTTGACTTTTATACGATTATACTGAATTGCACACCATTATATTGTGGAATTTCTGAACATTAATTCGGTGTTGGACACCTCTTATTGTGATAACTTAGAACTCTAGTCAACGTGGTTTTTGAGTGCTTGCATATCGTTATGTCAAAGACAATAGGGACTTTACATTACCTCACTGTCTTCACCACATAGCTACTCGGGCTGAGGACCTCCAATTCTCTTTTGCCACGATTGTTGGACACCTTTGTTTATGATAATTCGGAACTTTATCTAGGATTGCGGCCGGATACACCAAAAATCAAAAACCTCAACAATTACTGCTGACTTCGTTTAAATAACCCACTCAATCTCCAACTACATCTTGCGATGTGGAGCGTGTTTTGCCAGTGCACAATTTCTAGTAAAACCCTTGGTCGGTATGTGATTCGTTCATGCATTCGGCACTCGCAGCTTCGCGCGATTGCAATATGACCGCCCTGGGAAGAAAATGTTCTAGTTGCGTCTCTGGGAGGGAGGAAGGCTTGGGGCTTCAGCCCCCCCAAACCTGAAATCCTGGCGCCGCCACTGATAGCGCCCATGGATCACTCCACCATGTTCTTCTCCAGCCTTAAGACTATCCTATTTAGCCGAGGTGGGTTTGGAGCGCCTCTGAGTAGGACGCTATATAAATTCCAACAATAAATAAATAAAATAAATCTAATGTACCTGGAAAGCTTATTTAAAACAAAACGCTTCACAACACAGAGCAGCATTGGCAGTGAACTACGCCTCATGGAATTATCACATATTTATCTGAATTTGACTATTTATTACATCCATAACATATGCATGTACCTGGCATATAAAGCTTAAATCAATCGTTAGTAGAACCAATTGATGAAGTCACACCACACAAGAGATGCTGTCCCACCACACAATGGGCAATGACCCCCTCCGCCCCCAACTGACCTGATGTCACGTTAAGATCGTTTCCGATCGCCAGCTTCCAGACTTTTCCGCGGATGCTCGGTGGAATTCCCTTCCACCAAAGGTCCTGAGTCCGCTTAGAGTTTTTCCTACAACGGAAAGACATTTATGTGGAGCCACTGTCTTCAGTATTTACTGCTATGTAAATTTTCAGTGTGTACTGTAACAGTTTGGGTGTCCTGTAATTGCTGGGGTGTCCTGTATTAGGTATGGTGCCCCATGGTCTAATAGCTGTGGTGTCCTGTAATAGTCATGGTGCCCTGTAATAGATAGGATGTCCTGTAATAGCTGTTGTGCTCTGTAATAGCGGGTGTCCTGTAATAGATGGAATGTCCTGTAATAGCTGGGGTGTCCAGCAACAGATGGGTGTCCTGTAATAGATGGGGTGTCCTGTAATGATTTGATTATTCTGTGAAGTTTGTTCCTCCCATTGCTCTGCGCCCTTATGACCTGTAGCCCATGCTGCACTATTTAAATCCTATGATAAAGATGACACTAACCATACACAATGTATATACATAGATTACTTTATAGACGATAACTTCTGGCTAACTTTTATGCTTATAATTCATCTCTATGGTTACAGACTGTGGTTTATCCCTCAAGATTTTTAATAAGTTATGAAAATATTTGTATACAGTACAGAGGTGGATGTAACTCACGCTGTCTCCCAATAAGGCAAGATGTCAGTGTTCCAGATTCGAACGGCAGCCAACAATTCTTCTTCATGTCGTATCTGCTGTTCTCTCTGCTTCTTCTTCAGCTTCACTTCCTTTTGTTCTTTAAGCAAAATTAATTCTTCTTTAAGCAAAATGAATTCTTCTTTAAGTACAATGGATTGTTCTTTTGAAAAAATGAACTGTTCTTTAAGTACAGTGGATTGTTCTTTAAGTGCAATGGGTTGTTCTTTAAGTACAGCAAATTGTTCTTTAAGTACACAGAATTGTTCTTTAGGTACACAGAAAATAATTTTTGTTCTTTAAGTACACAGAATTGCTCTTTAAGTGCAATAAATTGCTCTTTTAAGCACAATGAATTATCATACCTGTAGGCACAAAATATTTCTACACAAAAACCACCTTATCCAACATAATTGTTAAGAAGTCATTCCAGACCCAAGACAATGCATTCATAATCACTTTACAAAAATTGGACAAAGTCAGACATTTCTCAATTTGGCTTTCAAAGCACATGGATCTCTAACTGCAATTTCTCTGGGTGACTGACTATCTACACCTCAGATTCACAATTCAGTGACACCTTGCACGTGATACAAATTTATATCGGTCTAATAATAATTAAGATTAACATCAGAATGCAGTTTACAATATTTAATCAAGAAGTCCTTAGATCCCATTACATATGATTTGATCAGATTAGATTAGATTAGATTAAATTAGATTAAATTATATGCATACCACTTTTGCGTGCGGCGTCGACCATCTCATCGTACATCATCTGGTGCCTCAGCTCCTCCTCCGGATCTTTCAACGGCAGGCCGCTGCAAAAGATAAATTAATAAAGATAAATTAATAAAGGTAGATAAATTTTTCAAAACAGCATGTATAAAAATTAGTCGCTGGTAATTTCAATAATTAACCGTATTTAGTACTGCGATCAGTAACTTTTATTGAAAATAGCAAAAACTGATCTCAAATTCTAATTCTAGCTAAATTCCTCTAAGTTCTAGAGCTCTGGTAATTCCTTGTCATCATTTTCTGTCTTCAAAACCTTTTTCCTCTCTCACGGCCTTGCGCACTGGAAGCGCCTCTGAGAGTTGCTTCATAAATGGTTTAATACAATAAAATAAAATACGATTAGAAATTTAATGATCTCTGCCTGAAAGTAATGTTCAAGGCTGTTTTTAAGGAATTTTTAGAACTGCACAACTCCTTCTTTCCTTTCCCATCCTCCATGGTAAATTACTTCCAATTGGAGGACAATGACCTTTTTTTACTAGTTTTAGCTGTACAGAAGTACTTCTACAACTGCACAAATCCATTTAGAACTGCATATTTTGTGTGCAACTGCACGTTAAAAATGTCCTGGAAAGTAAGACAATAAAAAACAGTTGCATTTTACCGCAGCTCTATACCTTTTGAAAACAATACAATGCAATACAATGTACAATATTTGATGTTGATACCTTGGACGTGGCTGAAGAATAAGAGCCGTCGTTGATGGAACCTCTTTGTCCGATCGCCGTACGACGACAAGCTCCCTGTCCGCAGTTGACCTTGGAGAGACCTTGACCTTGTATTCGTTGAGGATGTCCGTGAGTCCACCCTGAGGCGCCTGCTTTGGCGGGACGCGGCCAAAGAGTTTCCAGCCGAGAACGTCGGACGAGGGATCGACTTCGTCCTTCTCACGAGATTTCCTCAATGTGAAGTTTCTGAAGAAATAAATAGGTCAACAGAAAAGCTGAAGATTAATTGCCACAAATTTTAAACAATTACTTTTTTACTGATTTCACGATGTCAAGTGGCCATTTCCAGAGTGAAAGACATTGTGAACAAAGGTAAATGTGAATGCATAGAATGAATGAATGAATAAATTTGCATATATACTGCGTAAAACCAGAACGGCATCGAAATCGGGTCAACATTTTGAAAATTTCAGCAAATTCAGAGGCAACTGCTGAATTAAAGAATATTCAATATGTTTAACCGATTTCGGCTCACAAAATCTAGGAAGCAACAAGCGACATTTCTTGAGTTATTTCAAGCAACCACAGAGAATCCGTAAAAACATTCAATCATTTGGGAATTTCATTAATACACGGACTCATAATATCAGACACACAAACAGATCCATGAAGAGACAATAAAACAACGAACCTCGCCAGGAAGTTCCCAAGTCGCGAAGACGTCTTTGAAGCGTAGCTGGACACGGAATTCGAATCTGCAGACGCGGTTCGATCGCTCGTCGCCCTGCTCTCCGAATTACCCGACTGCAGGTTGATCTCAACAAACTGCGTCTCGTCAAGGTCCACGTCATCCCCGATTCCCCCAAAGCTGCTAACCCTACCGACTGGCGTGCTGGACCCCGGACCGCCCTGTCCAGAGAGAGACATACTGGACAGTCGGATGCTGTTCGGTCGCGTCTCCCTCCTCCGCAGCACGGCATCGGCTCCATCTTCATCGTCCATCTGCTGTAAGATGCTGTCAACAAGCTGGTCTCCGATTATACCAGACATTGAGCTCTTCAACTCGACGGTGGACGCGGTGTTGCTCTCGGAAACTGGTCCACTGCTGTCTCCGTCCAGCTTCGAAATCTCGCTTGCGGAGTCCGTCGAAGAGAGCTCGATGGCCTCCATGTCGTCCAAATCCAGGTTCTCGGCCGCGGGGGAATGCTCGGTGGGTTTTTCCCGTCGGTTTTCCGTGGATTCGTTCGGGGTGCGGTGACTCTCGTCGGACGCTAAAATGTCTGACGTGGCTTCAACCGACGGATTCGTATCTACAGAAGACTCCAATTGGTCCAAACTACTTGACTTCCCGTGCGGTGTTTCGATCTCCGCCTCGCAAGAATCCTCCACGACTTCAAAGTTTTCATCGTCCTCCGTGACACTAACTTCGTCATTGTCGATTCCGTTTTCGACGACACCATTCTGGCCGGTAACAACTTCCGTGATTTTGTCGTCGTCGTCGTTGATTCTACCTTCGTTGCTGGTCGTCGACTCACTGCCTTCCGACAGCGTGACAGAAAGTCGGTCGGTCAGCGATGACTGTGAATACGACAGAGCGGTAGTGACACCATCGAGCATGACGACCATGGAATCAAACGAGTTATCCGATTCTAGTTTTGGCACGTTGTAAGTTTTTCCGGATGTGTAACCATTGTTCGCGTGATTTTGATCGAAATCTTCGAGTCCCAACGAAGGATTCTTCTCATCGGAAGTGGACAGATCCACTTCTTCTGAGGTGGGATATGTCTCCGAAGTGTGCTCCGCATTTGGTGTTAAATGGTGTTCTGGAACCGTCGCGCAACTGTTATCTACCGGCATTTTGCCTTCACCGAGTGGAAAGGAATTGCATTTTTCGGTTAGCACGGAATGTGACGGATCTGTTGAATCGATGAATTCATTGGAGTGAATGATGACAACCGAGTCTTCCGGTAACTGTGACATCAGAGCATTGAGACCAAAGAGCGACCATAAATCTCCTCACCCCACGATCGCCAGTTCATCTATCTTTCGTTAATCCGAGCTGCACACACTCCAACATTTCCGCAAAACGACCCAAATCTACCTAAAAATCTCTTTTTGGACCAGTCATTCGCAAATGAGATATGAATGTTATGCCGTTTGGCTTATAAAGGTGAAAAGCGTTCAAAGTACAGCAATGACGATGAAATACCTAGGCACACATGACCGAGTACTTGATGCAGAAGTGCTTTCTATGGATGTGGCAAGTGACATCAGAGTAAATCACGGAATCTGCTAAGTTTAAATCAGATAAATCTGCCAAGATAATCAGAAACTGAAAGACAGCAATAAATATTCGATCTTCTCCGATTTCCTTAACTATATTATTCAGATAATTAAACCATCGATTAGACGCGTCAACCTATGCGGAGATGATCAACAAACTATGTTTGTCCGCCATGTTTGATAGGTCCAGGTAGAAATCAGAGGTGTGCTCCGATATCCTCAAGCGGGTAAAACGTTTGTAGCGCTTTTTTTTCAACGAAGCGACCGGCAGATTTATTTACTCGTGCCAGATAAGTGGCTGAAACAGTTTACTATTAATTACAATAAATAAAAACACTCAAAAGATAACGCATGATGGTCAAAAAGTGTTGATGAAGCTTTTAGTACTTCACTTTAGAATATTTCATGAATCGTTATTTTAGTCAAGTGTAGGCCTAATATCGTAATCGTAATCGTAATCTCATAATTTCTAAAGCGCCACTGGAAAGCCAAGCGCGGGGCACCGGCTTATTCACGAGCGCTGCGTTGAGTTAGAAGGGTTGTCCGTGAGAGTAGTCCGTGGTGGTCAGGGTCGAGTTACCATAGGATCAGGATCAAATGCGTTGAGTCAAAAGGGTTGTCCGTAAGAGTAGTCCATGGTGGTCCGGGTCGAGGTACCGTAGGATCAGAGGTGTGGAACAGCTACTAAGGTGGGTGTCGTCTGTGCCGGGAACTGGAGGGTGGGGGATCAGATAAAACAGGATAAGAGTTCTTGAACAGGAGTGTCTTTAGTTTCGAGTGAAAGGCCCGAGGTGTGATGGATAGAGGAGCCTGAGGAAGGTGATGGTGTGTGATTAGTAATGATGGAGGAAGAACTGAAAAGGATCGGAACTCAGCAGGCAGATCATTCCAAAGGCGTGGTGCTGAGTTGGATATGGCTCGGTTGGAGAACTTGAGATGACTTGTGACCGGCGGTCGAGAGAGTGTAAGGCAGGCGGATGATCGGGTAGAACGGGTAGGCTGGATGGTGAACAGTTCGCGAAGATATCTGGGCTGGGAGCATTGTAAGGAGTTGTATGTTAAGGAGAGAACTTTGTAGTGAATTCGCTCTGGGATTTTCAACCAGTGAAGAGACTTGAGGATGGGGGTGATGTGATGATGTCTGGGTGTTCTGGTGACGGCTCTAGCAAGAGAATTTTGTATGAGTTGGAGGCGCTTAAGTTGTGTGGAATCAAGGTTTAAGAACAGGGAATTGCAATAGTCAAGCTTTGAGTGGACGATGGACGTAGCAATGGTGGAAGCAGTTTTGAAATCAAGCATGGGTCGGATGCGTCGGAGGTCCCGGATGTGCATGAAGCAGGAGCGCGATAGATTAGAGATGTGGTTAGAGAAGGAGAGGTGTGAATCAAACATTACACCAAGATTGCGGACCGGAGCATCAGAGGTGAAGGTAAGAGATGAAGAGTTAGTCGATAGGTGTATTGAAGGGTCAGGGATTTTCTTGATTTGGTCAGGAAGGCCTAGAATAATGAACTCTGTTTTGGAGGGGTTGAGGCAGAGGAGATTGGACGACATCCATTGAGTGATCAGATTGACCACATTGAGAAGTTCAGCAATTGAGGTGGAGAAAGAGCCTGGGGAAAAGGATATGAAGAGTTGGGTGTCGTCTGCATAGAGATGGTGGTCAACAGACGAGGATTTTATGAGATGACTTAAAGAAGTGGTGTAGAGAATGAAGAGGAGTGGACCCAGGACGGAGCCTTGAGGAACGCCGCAAGATAGTGGAAGAGGTTTCGAACAGTGACTGGAGGCTTTAACAGAGAAAGATCTGGAAGACAAGTAGGACTCGAACCAGAGTAGAGCAGTGCCAGAGACGCCAAAAGAAGAAGAGAGTCGATTAAGAAGGAGACTGTGATCGATGGTGTCGAATGCAGCGGAGATGTCAAGGAGACAGAGGCAGGAGACTTGCTGATGACTGACGGCCGAGACCAGTTTATTGTAGAGAGAGACGAGTAGAGTTTCTGTGGAGTGGTGTTTAGTAAAGCCAGATTGGTGGGGATTGAGGAGTGAGTTAGAAGAGAGGTAATCGTTTAGGCGGGCAAGGACAATTCGTTCAGTTAATTTCGATAGAAAAGAAAGGTTGGAGATGGGTCGGTAATTTGATAGGTTTTCCTTGTCAAGATTTGCTTTTTTCAGAAGAGGAGTGACGAGAGATTGCTTGAAGACCATTGGGAAATTGCCAGTGGAGAGTGAAAGATTGATAATTTTAGTGATTATAGGAATGAGGACGGAGGCGCAATCTTTTAGAAGAGCAGTTGGGATTGGATCTAATTCACACTGTTTGTTAGGAAGAGAATTTAATAGGAGTGAAACTTTAGCTTCAGAGGCGGGATGGAGTATTGGAAGAAATGACTGAGAGACAGCAGGAGCAGGATTTGGAAATGGAGGTGGAGATAGTGTTGGAGGATTGTGAATCAAGAAGGGACTGCAATGTGAAACGAAGGGATGAGATTTTGTCCGAGAAGAATGAACAGAATGTATCGGCCATAGAGGGGGGTGGAATGGAGCTCGGTAGTGGGGAGGGCGATTTGCGATGAAGAAGAGAGTTGACAGCTCTCCAGAGGTGGCGAGGGTTGGAGGAGCTGGAGTGAATGAGTGAAGAGTAGTATTTCCTTTTTGTAGCAGCAATGAGTTTATGGTATCTGTTTGTGGCTGATTTGAGGTTGGAAAGGGCTTTTTCTCGGGATAGAGCGTCAGTGGCGCTCTTGTAGATGTGCTGAAGTCGCCTACGGAAGGTTTTAAAAGCCTGGAGGTAGGAGGTGAACCAAGGGTTAATGGCATGTGAGCTGGGTTTGGTGATGAGTGGTGCGTGAATGTCAAGGAGGTCGGAAAGAGTGGAATTGTAACAGGACAGAAGGTCATCAAGTGAAGAAGGAGGATTAAGAACAAGTTGAGAACTGCGAATATCTTTGATGAAGGCCTGAGAGTCAATAGAACCGGTGTGACGGAAAGAGTGAGTGGAGGGAGGAAGCCGAGCAAAGGGCTTAATTTCAAGGTCAGCCATGATAAGATAATGGTCAGTTATGTTGAGAATAGAGTGTGATAGCTTTGGAGATAAAAGGGATGTGTTGGCAGTTATGACAAGGTCGAGGGTGTGATTCTTGATGTGGGTCGGGAAGTTGACATGTTGGACGAGATTGACTGATGAGAGGAGGTTCAGAAAGTCAGTTGCATGAGAGTTAGTTGGATCGTCAACATGGACGTTGAAATCGCCCGTAAGTAAGAATTCGTTGGGAGTAGTGGCAGCAAGTGAGAGGAGAGAGCTAAATTCATCAAGAAAGACTGAGTTTTTAGAGGAGTAATTAGACGAGGTAGGAGGACGATAGATGTTGAAAACTGTGAGTAGGTCTGAGGAAAGTCGAAGTGTTGTGGACGAGCATTCGAAAGAACTGAATGTGTGGCGAGAAGAGTTTAGGACGACAGCTGGCTCACGAACCAGGAAGGCAGTGCCGCCACCAGATATTTTTGAGGATTTAGAGGAGGCGGTTATTCGAGGGAAGCTTTGAAGAGAGTAGCCAGGTGGTATGCAATCGGCTAAATGGGCGGTTGAAGAGGTATTGGATAGCCAGGTTTCTTGGAGAGCAATGAGACCCGGTGGACGGGAGCCGGAAGCAAGGTCATTGAGAGAAATAGAGTTGTTTTCGTTTAGTAGGGACCGGATGTTGAGAGAGTAGAGTAAAAAGTTCTTGCTTGAGAGTCTGGTTGCATTGTGAGTGGACTGTTTGTGTGAGATATTTGTGCTGGAGTGAGATGCAGATGATGGCCCAGGATTAACAGAAATGTCACCGCATAAGAGAAGAAGGAAAGATGGAAATAGTTTTTGAGGTCTGTAGTTAAAGCGAGGCGGTGTGATGAAATACGAGAGCGGAATGATTGCGAGGTGACCATGTTCAACCGTTGCTGTCTGGTAGGCTTGGCGTGGGTGGGGGGAGTAGGAATCATTGGCCGCGAGGCAGCGGGAGCAGGTGAGAAGGAGGAGGAGTAGAAGCGTTAATGAATGCATTGAAGCGTAGCGTGAAGATGATTGGTTGGTCAGAGTAATGGCAGCGAGATTTGAACAGATTTGAAACAAAGGAATTAGGAAAAAGGCTATATTTTAGAATTTACAGAGTGTAGAAAGATTTGAAGAAAAGGAACGAACTCACCGGGTTTATGGAGACTTCCTTGCAGAAAACCAAGATAGCCTAAGTGATAGCCTAGTCGCGGTAGCCTATGTCAACTTTATTTTCTCCAATAGACCTAAATGAAACAGAAGTTATAAGCTCCACATTTTAGGCCAAGTGAACATCGTATAAATTCGCAGCATCGTAGAAATCTACAAAAGGTAGGCCTAGGCTATTAATAGGTCTAAAAACGCACAGATTTTTATCGACGCTAATTAAAAACCTCCAAAACCGCACGATAATTAGGCCTATTAGTCCCACTGTCCCAGGCCATAACCGATAAAAATAAACTCACAACCAGGCAAATATAAATCTCTGAAGCACTGCGGATATATTTGAAGGTCTAGGCCCACGTGCAGAAATCGTTCGATCGGCAAAGGCCCTACGATGCAAATTTGTAGGCCTATGCGCGTTGGAATAATATATAGGCCTAAGCGGGTTCGACTTCTGCACTCTGCAGTGGCCTTTCGCGTGATCGTGCGCAGTGGTCAATGTCAATTCCAGCATAGATGGTGGCTTTACCAAAAGTTCGGAAACTTAAAGACTCGCGCATTGCGAATTTGAAATTTTATATAGGCCTAATCCACCATCTATTGTAGAATTGACCTTGTGCACTGCACGCGCACGCAAAAGGTCACTGAGATGTCGAACCCGCTATAACGAGCATAATTATTGCTCTATTATAGGCTATGGGTAGTATATGTATATAATTTTATAAAGCGCCCGGTAAAATTCCAAAAAAAGTATTTTCAACTCGATCGGGATTGTAGAGTGTATACATAACGCTCACGGACTGCTATCCGACGGCGTCGTTCATTCTCTGTTGTAGGTCCTACAGCTTGGAATGGTCTCGATCCTTGTTACACTGCGCTTAATTCCCAGGGGTCACTCCGCTCTGTTCCTTAAGAACCTAAAAACTGTTTTATTTAATTAGCCGTGGCTGGGCCGGGAGCGCTTCTGAGTAGCCTACCTTGAAGAGGCGCTATATAAATTTCTGAAATAAATATATTACTGTGCTTTTCTACTGTGTGGATTCCAAGAGAAGTAGGCCTACATATGTTTGACACAAATGCAAAGAGCAGGGCTGTGGGCCTACTGATAAATTTTGAGGTGAGTAGCCTATACACGCTGCGGCGGAAAAAATCGACTATTTTAGAGGGATAAATTTCGGCGGATGAAAATGGGAAATTTTCATCAGATCTCGGTCGATGACTAAAAAAATGTCAGAAATTTCGGCGGTTGAAAATGGGAAATTTCCTCCGCGAGGCTTCAGCCCCCCACAACTGAAATCCACTCTTCCTGATTAGAATGCCTCCTCCCTGTCTGAGTTAAATGCGCGACGTTGTGATGATTTAAGGCTATATTGATCACAATCATTGGCAGTGCGTGGCATGGGCGGAGTTTATCAGGGACTTGGGGGCTAATTAAGCCCCCTCCAAGAACACCCAGATTCAGTTTCTTTACCGTGTAAAACGATATCTTTACCCGGGCTTAGACCCACGAAGAAGGCGCAGACTCATAAATTTGTTCGGGGAAAATGGTTCTGTTCACAAACCTCTTTGTCCGATCTCCGGACGACGACGAGCTCCCTGTCCGCAATCGACCTTGAAGAGACCTTGACCTTGTATTCGTTGAGGATGTCTGTGAGTCCACCCTGAGGCGCCTGCTTAGGAGGGACGCGGCCAAAGAGTTTCCAGCCCATAACATCGGAGGATGGATCGACCTCGTCCTTCTCACGAGATTTCCTCAATGTGAAGTTTCTGAAGAAATGTGTCAACAGAAAAGCTGCAGATTAATTGCCACAAATTTTAAACAATTACTTTTTTGCTGATTTCACGATGTCAAGTGACCATTTCCAGACTGAAAAACATGGTGAACAGGTGAACAAAAGCAAATGTGAATGCATAATGAATGAATGAATGCATGAGTGAATAAATGAATGAATTTGCATATATACTGCGTCAAACAGAACAAACGACATCAAAATGGGGTGACCATTTTGGAAATTTTGGCAAATTCAGAGGAAACTGCTAAATTAAAGAATATTCAATAAGTTTGGTTTTACTCACAAAATCTAGGAAGCAACAAGCGGAAACTTCCGAATGACGAAAAAAAAAATTTCGGCGAGACTCCAGCCCGAGGACTAAAAAAAGTCATGAATTTGTTGGGGCCAAATTGTTAAGTTTACAGCAATTCTTGTTGAACTTTGTTGTGATGTGCATGTATTACTGTTATGCAAACGTTGAAGTGACATATGCAAGTCAATAAACAATGAACAGTAGGCCTAAGTATAGGCCTACCCTCGATCGTGTAAAGCCCTGCATGCGATGTATGTAGTCTGAGGCATCATGAAGATTTGTCACCATGATAGAAGTGAATGAGTCGGGTAACTGAAGATGAAGGGAAAGTCGGAAAGAGGAGTTAATTTTATGACGGTGAAGTCCAGCAGCGTATGAGTAAGAGCTGTTAGATCATCTGTATAATCATCTTCATTATGAGGTCGAGATGACCAAAATAACAATAATTTTATTAGGACTGTACGCAATCAACGTTAAGGTGCTATGGTTCACTGAAAAGAAAACGTTTTGGGTATCCAATAAATGTTTCACGCTGTTTTAGAATTATAGCGTCGATTTAAGACGATTTAAAGGTGTGTAAAGTGATCAATTTCGTTGCTCTTTAACGTGGACGAAGCCATACTCCTTATCGATGCTTCGGACTATGGCGATTATTTTATTTATTTTATGTTTTTCGATGCTGTGTCATTACTGATAGGCGTATACGTACCATTAGCACTGTCCTCCTCATTTTCCTTGTGTGAACTGGCGCTATCACTGAAGCATTAACATAGTTAACGCGCGCGCACAAAACACGTGCACTTCCACTTAAAAATTCATTCATTCATTCATTCATTCATTCAAGAATTTATATAGCGCTTCTTCAAGGCGACTACTCAGAAGCGCTCCCGACTCTAGCACGGCAAAAAAGGACAGTTTTGAGTTTAGTAAAAAATGTTCCAGTAATAACCCCAGCAAGTAGACGTAGTTCCTGTGGAAGCCCATTCCACACAACTGGGCCGATCACAGAAAAGGAGCCCTCTATGCTGCATCGTTGCAGTTCGTGCAAAAGGGACCAATAGCAATCCCTTCTGTGCAGAACGGAGGGGGCGGTGGTCTAGGATACTAGTGGAGCAACAAAGCTCTTGCAAGTACTGTGGGGCGATTCCAAGCTGGCATTGCCTAACTAGGGCAGCTATCCTAAATTCAATGCGCTGCCGAGTAGGAAGCCAGTGTAATGTCTCCAGCATATAGCTGGACACATGATCAATCAAATATTATTTTATCGTATAGTACATCCTCGAAAACACTTGTAGGTCGTCGACAACAATTAATTTTGTCATTAATTTACGAATTTCTTACTTCTTTTTAATTAATTCAATTGTTGCTGGAATTTTGTTTCATGTGTCCGTTACTATTCCTTGACCGTTTTCAGATTCTGGCCAGGTTTTGGATTTAATCTAATCGTATTTGTTACTGCAAGTAATCAGAGACCACGACGTCGCCAAAAAATTAATATCGCTGCCATGTATTGAAATGCCGTAGTCATTTACTGCAGCAAATAATTATTTACTATGCTCTTTTTAGACACCTTTCAATCGGGTACTGTGAACAGAATATAAAACACGTTTCTCCACATAGTTTTCAGCTGTTATTATAAAGCAGGTCTCTGAAGCTCGCAATAACATAATAAACAAACTCAGCCACTGATCGCACGATGACAGTGCCAGTCCCAAGAATGGATAAAGGAAGAGGTGTGTCGCTAATGATCTTAGTTATCACGCAGTGGCGCTGTACTGCAACAACAGCAATCATAATAACTGTAATAAAATTGTAATGGTCATTGCCATAATTATAGTATGTTGATTAGTCGCCAGGCGAAATACGTATTCAATGCACCGCTCTAAAGCCAAACACAGTCCGGGCAACAGGTTATTCACGAGCGCGGTGGTGATACCCATTCTGCTAATATACCCAGGTTTACCGGCGTAGTCGTCCTTTTCGATTGAATTGTATCGTTTTGTATCTAAAAGTTAGAGTGCTTTTCGCATCACATACGCTTTCAGCACAGAAATCCTGGGAAAAAGTATCGTCTTGAGCCGGGGAGAGGATGCAGGGAATAGTCCAGACGTGAGCCTAGCCCATAGAAGATGGGAAGTCCATTCCATACGAAGAAACCGATAAGAGTAAATGCTCGGCTCCTAATCAAGGCACACAGAACACGAGAGACAAGGTCGAGAGAGTCAGTTGAGCGCAAGGGACGAACCAGATGTTGAAGAGAGGCGTATACATGTACGCATTATAGTCGGAGAGCAGGTTATTTTTCCTAGACCCTCTGCTTTGGGAAATCAAGCGCTGAGCCAGACGCCGACGAAACGTGTACCGAACTTATTCCTCGGGTTCGTCAAGGATTTTGCGTTGGAAAAGATTTTATTCGCAAGTCGTCTTGAGTCACCCATGTGTTGACGTTAGACGCTTCTTGATGCACACGGTCGAGCTCAACCATCAAGACCGTGCGACTTCACCGCTGTTGTCTGGTGTTTACATCTCGCCGAAGGACGGTTCACGCAGGTCAGTGGAGTTAATGTCTCGATCGGATGTTGTCTCTGGTGGCGTTCAAAACTACCGACCGACAAGCGACAAATGCCTTCGACTGTGCAAACCGTGTGCCTAACGATTGGTCGTACGCCCGCGTCATCTTCTACCAGCGAGGAGCTTCAGTTTCGTCAGCGTTTTCGCGTTTGCGAGTACTGTCATCTGTCGCCGCTCTACTCTATCGACGCAACCTGTACCAGAGACTCTGACCATTCTCACCATCTGAAAGCTGTTGACGGGATTCCGTTGGATGATTCTACGTGTCTGCGAGGGATCGCCACTGATGACTGTTTCCGAGTCACGGTGACTTATTTTGCTAATTGATGTAATGTAATGTTAATCTTATAGAATATCTCAGCGCCCACAAAAGCCACGTGAGGGAGACCAGCTTATTCACCGGCGCTATGATAAAATTTCCTTGTTGTTTGACACTCAACATCACTTCGGCTAGTTAACGCAAAGAGCGCCTCTGAGTAGTTTTCTTGAAGAGGCGCTATATAAATACACGGAATGAATGAAATAATTTAATGCATCGAATTAGGCTATGATGATTTTTGATCTCAGCTTACACACCTTTAAATCGTTTCCTGTAGACCAAATATATATGCGTTTTTCATTTAACTGCTGGTTGGAATCCAATTGCGTACTTCTAGTGTGTGATAACACATTACGTTCAAGATAACACTATATACTCGTCAAATTTTGGAGATCCATGGGATAGCGTGTAAAGATTGCTCATAGGCGGGAAAAGGCTTTAACTTCTAAAGCGCCAGTTTGAATAGCCAAGAGCATGGCACCAGCTTATTCACGATCACTGTTATTCATGTGAATTCCTGTGAATATACTGAAGATGTCGCTCTTTTCGATGTCACTTTTAATCATTTGTTCATAATTTATTGTCTAATAAAACTTTTGTGGTATTTTTTTTCATGTTTTAGTGCAATATTTTGTCTGCAATATGACCAAACTTAACCGACAAGGAACACGTGCATTTTGTGAAACCAAGCCATGGGCCCAAACGGGCCTCGCAGGGCTAACCCATACTTGCCGCAAGCTGCACTACAGTAGAAATCGTAATTGCAATCGTATTCGTGAAGTTACACAGCGTTTTTTCAATCGACAAGTCACCGCGACTTGTCGATTGATTTTTTAGTCGCTGTTAAGAAATCTTCTGGACAAAAGCCAGCATGGTTTCAGATTTTTGGCCAGCAATCATTTGATGAATTTGCCTTCTAGAACTAGCGCTATAAAAGTTTCCGAATATAATGATTGAAACTGCGATATTATTATCATTATGCCTGCTAGCTCTGTTACATTGATGGATTTGCTTTGGAGTGACGTAAATGGAGGTGGTATTTGCAGCTTAACGTCACTGCGTGGTAACTTCTTCTTTTCCGTGCTCTGCCATTAGGCAGGTTCGAATGTTTGACGTCTCCATTCATCTCTGTTCTGCGCTTTCATTTTCAGCCTCTGATAATTACCATCTTTCATCATCCAGTCTAACAGTCTTTGTCTTGGTCTGCCTCTCGTTCTTTTCCCCTCCATTTTCCCCTCTATGATTGTTCGTAGCATCGAGTCTCCTCTGAGTGTGTGCCCGATCCATCTTCTTTGTCTTTCTATAATTGTGTGTATCATCGCTCTCTTCTCTCCGACTCTTCTCAATACCTCCTCATTGCTGATATGATCCCTCCAGCTGATTCTTTCTATCCTTCTCCATAACCACATTTCAAATGCTTCAATTCTCTTGATGTCTTCCATTCGCATAGTCCATGTCTCTGATCCATATAACATCACACTCCATACTAAGGTTTTTATCATTTTCTTTTTCAGCTCCTTATTGGTTCCTCTTCTCAGCAGCTCTTTCCTCTTTTCAAATGCATCTTTTCCTAGTACAATCCTTCGTTGTATTTCTCTGTGGCATCTAGCATCTTCCGTAATCGTACTGCCGAGATACGCAAATTCCTTGACTTGTTCTAATTCTTCTCCATCTATGAATATTTTAACTGCCTTCTGCTCTCCTTTGCTTATTCTCATAACCTTTGTTTTCTTTATGTTGATTTTCATTCCGTATTCTTTTGATGTTGTATTCAGCCGGTCCATCATTGTTTGTAACCCTTCCTGACTTTCTGCCATCATTGCTTGGTCGTCTGCGAATCTTAATGCCCTGATCCACCTTCCTCCCACTTTTATCCCTTCCTCCAGTTCTTCCAATGCCTCCTTGATTATCTCCTCTATATATATGTTGAACAGTAGCGGTGAAAGTGGGCATCCCTGTCTTACTCCCCTTCCTACCTTTCCTTGTTAACAAAGACCATTATATAGCGACGCCCTCCTCCTTTATCCAGGCTTGGAACTGGCACTGGCAGAGTGCAACCAGTGGCGGAGTTTGACGTAAATGTTATTATTATTCAACAGTTTAACATCATTATGACTACAAAGGTTGTTGACATCTTTAAAGTTTTCAATGTGTTTCAGTTCACTTTTGTTTAACTGTTCAGCAGTTTCTGTAGGTTTCTTTTTTCTTTTTTTCTTCTTTTCTATTCTTCCGGAATTTGTATGACCGCCTTTCATGACGGTTGAACGCGACAACATATAAATAATGCCGGAAAATCTGTTTTAAAGGTGTTTCTTAGTAGTGCATTTGTTAATCAATTTGCACAGATACTCAGTTATGTAATTATAATTAACAGAATAATTGCTATGATCAGTGGCGCTCCTAGTGCGAAGAATCTCTAGAAAAAGAAAACTCTTAAGTCAAGCGTACGGATAGAAGCTGCACTGCTCCCAGGTAAGATCTGATAACGTATACATGTATCAGGAAAGCAATTCTAGAACAAAGTTCGAGACCGTGATACTAGAAGGCAATGACGGTCTAAAGAGCGGTTATAGGACGTCAAATGGTAGCTCAGAAAGGTCGCCCAAGAATAACACAGAGGTAGCGAGGAATTTGCACCAAAAACATCTTATAGGTAAGAATGAGGACTTTATAATGGATCTGAGCAATAAGGAGAAGGCATTGAAAGTGTTCAGTCTTAATGTGGGATAAAACAGATGGCGGCATGTTTGATTTCAACAGCCCGCAACTAATGCTTTGGCAGCCAATTATCTGATACATAGGGCCTACAACTGAGGAATACGTGCATGAAAAAATCAGTGCTTATTGGCTTCATTATAACTCAACAATTTAATGTCGTCATAGTTGTGACGGTACAATAAAACATGCGCAAGTAGAGTAGCGAATAAATACTTTATAGCGTAAGTGCCATCACCTTAAAAGGTGTCTACGCGGTGCTTCGCAAATCACTAAAATTCTAATTTGCAACAACATTATAGTAGTTCATCTGACACTCTTTATGCCACACATACGCACGCACGTGCGTGAACACGGGCCCGCAAACACACACGCATACACGCACACACGCACGCACGCATACTCGCTCAAATATGTATGCATATAAATTTTATACGGCCATCCATGAACGTACATATAACATTATTATATAACAGGGCTTTTTAACGTGCAGTTCTACACAAAATGTGCAGTTCTAAATGGATTTGTGCAGATGTAGAAGCACTTCCGTCACGTTCCGTGCGGTTAAAGCTAGTAAAAAATAGGCCATTTTCCTCAGATTGGGAGTAATTTACCATGGAGGACGAGAAAGGAGAGAAGAGGATGCGCAGTTCTAAAAATTCCTTATAAGCAGCCCTGTTATATAATTATGCAATGGTGCACATAGGCTATTTATGCATTCTTTCATGGCAGCCCCTTGACTATTGCTAATAACTTTTCTTAACTGAGAATGAGTTGACCGAGCTTTGAACCCGAAGCGCGTCTAAATGGATTTTTTTAAAAACTGTGATCATTACATCACATTTTCTGCAATTCCTTTCGCTCGCTTGCTTTCTATAGATCAATCATAATAGTCATTCGTTTAAAATTTTGACTTTGATAATAGGCCTAATTTGGGCAGTTGTTCGATTAAAAAATTTAATGTTCGATTTGAAAATTTAATCGAAATTAATCGCACGATTTGTTTTTATATATATTTTTTAATCGCAATTAACTCAAGTTAATCGCAACACGTTTAATTCATGCATATTAATGTTAATATTTTCCAAAGACCATTAACATTAAATTGATAAAATGCATACTTCTTATTACAGCTGGATTAGCGATTGTTTAATATTATTTTCATTCATTCGTTCGTTCATTCATTCATTCATTCATTCATTTATTCATTCATTTGTTCGTTCATACGTTCATTCATTCATTCTTTCGTTCACTCGTTCGTTCGTTCGTTCGTTCGTTCGTTTGCTCGTTTATTCAATCATTCATTCGTTCATATATCCATACAGTTTATTAGTTCAATCATTCGTTAATTCATCCATACGTATGGTATTTTCTGCTGAACGACGCTGTTTCATGACTGATATGATTTTCGCTGTCCTCTTCTTCTTCTCATTAGTTTGTGTTCATATGATTTCAATCGTATGTTTTCTTGCTTTAGCCAAATCTTGTGTCTGATAGAGAACCGTTCTTACACGACGAGCAATAAATGCGCTTTATGAAACCAAAATATGGTCCCCAACGGACGTGGCAGGGCAAAATGCATGCTTTAACTAAGCAAAGTGTTCTGCTACCGTCACCCAGTTTTGGCTTGACTGTTGTATAGTCGTTTGTATCGAAATCTTGTTTACAGAGACACGATCAAGGATCGCATTTTGGCTAGCCATCAGTTGATGCATTTGCTGTCAAGAACTGGCGCTATAACAGTTCAAAATAACTATTAATCACAGCATACCATCTGACTGTCAAATGAAAATTAGTATGAAATGACTCAAGTGATTTTAATAACTTCAGTTTATCGACATTGTGTAGTAACAAGAGACCATTAGCGTCGCCTCCTCCTTTATCCAGGCTTGGGACTGGCGCTGGCAGAGTGCAACCAGTGGCAGAGTTAACTCAAGTTATTCTATGCATCGTCTCAAATATTATTCAGCACTAATGGATGTCAGCGTTGTTGATTCTAGAAGAAAGATGTCACTGAAATCGTAAACTGCGTCAAATTATAAATAACACATTGTGAATCAATTTTAAAGGTGTCCATTAGTCAAAAATTAACGTGTAAGAAACGGATTTTAAATTCAAATCTTTGTTTTATATATGTATGTTCACTTGTTATAGCGCCCCTTCAAGCTCCCTACTCAGAGGCGCTCCCGAATGCAGAGCGGACACTGCATCGGAGTTTCACGCCGAAGCGCTGAGCAATTGTGAGTGAAGGACTTGCCCAAGGTCCTTACGCGGCGAGGTAGATTCGAACCTCGAACCTTCCGGCTTCAAGGCAACGACTCCACCACTACACCACCGCGCCCCACAATTATTTAGAGGTGGTTTACAATCTTACAAATATTCTAATTTGCAACAACACAGAGTAGATCATCTGACATTCTTTATGATACACATTGTTACAAAAGAATACATGAAATGTAAATTATACAGTGTTATTCTACAAAATTGTTCACGAAACTAATTTTATTAGGAACAAAAGAAACCCTTTTCTTACAAATATTCGATGCATATAATCCTGCTAACGCAATGTTCGTCACTCAGTGATTAATATGGCTCAATGTGTTCATAATTATACATGTCAATGAAATTTTCTGCCGAAAGAATGCAATCAGTGGCAGAGTTAACTTGTCGATCCGGTAAAATTAGACACCTCTAAAACGCTTTCGTCTGTTCGATATGTAGCGCATCAGGTCAATAATTTCTGTTGAAGTGAATAATCTTTCAAAAACGATCAACGATCGTAGCATCTTATAAAGACACTGTAAATTCCCATTATATTGATTAAAATGTTTTAATCGAATTTGTTTCATAATTATATTCAATTTCTAATTTCAGTAAATATGTTAGTAAGTAAGCTAAATAATTAACCAACTGCATATCAGCATTCTCCTGTATATAATCATGGTCTTTAAAAAAAATCATATTGTGTCACATTGAGTACAACATTTGAACTATTATCATCCAGAAGTAGGCAGTGGTCGTGTGATTGTGGTCGCACGGTATCATCTCATCGTTGTGGCTTTTTGGGTGGAAGCAATTAACACATTGAGAGTAAGTGGCCCGGGTTCATCGGAGTCGCGGAGAAAAGTCGAGAAACTATGCGTGCATGGAGCCTACCTCTTATTATCGAAAACCTAAAACTATAAATAAATGCGGAAGCTCATTACTATCATCTCAAAATTACCCCACTTTATTCTAGCGGCTGAGAACGTTCCCGATTATCATCTTGCACAACCATCCAAACATCTGTGAACCTTCTAAACATCTGTGAACCCTCTTAACATCATTCTGTGTGTGCGGTATTCTGCAAAATTTATAGCCTTCATGTCTTCTAGCGATCCGACTCCACCGTGTTTCGACTGATGCCAGTCCAAATCACGGAAGAAAAGGGAGGATAACACTATAGTCATTTTAGATATAAAATGGTATAGCGTCGTAAAGCATCAACCAGCTATCTAAAGAATATTTATCTGCGTTGGAATATGTATATGATGCCTTAATGGACATTTCTACCGAGGTTACCTGCAATCAATATGGGTCTACCTGTGTGTTAATGATCCACACCTGTCGCAAAACCAACACCACGGACGATGGAAACTATCTACGCGCGTGTGCATGCGCACAGGAAACACCTTGATTTTTTCGCACGAACATCAACGACATTGTTGCAGCGAATGCCATTGGTCAATCGATGTTTATATAGCGCCAGAGCATGATGCCTGCGATTCGTTTGCACGTGCATGATTATAAGATACCTGCATCCACGTATTATACCTGCATACAAAATACACTTATAAATTGTATACAAATATGCTGAGAAAAGAACGCACTGAAAGGTCACAGATTCGGAGGACGTGCAGACAGACAGACAGACAGACATGGCAGACAGACAGATAGACAGACAGACTGAGAGACAGACTGACAGACAGACAGACAGACAGACAGACAGACAGGCAAACAGATAGACAAACAGACAGACAGACAAATAGACAAACAGACAAACAGACAAGCAAACAGACAGGCAGACAGACAGACAAACAGACAAACACACAGACAGACAGACAGACAGACACATAATTAGGCATACATACATACATACATACATACATACATACAGACAGACAGACATACAGAGATAGAGATAGAGAGTGGCAGGGAAAAGCAAAAGTATGGCTGGCAAGACATCCATCAGATGATCAGACAATTACGCAAACTACCAGTCATGCAACAGTGTCTGGTGGACGCTGAGGAATGAGATGCAATGATAATCTCGTCTTCGATCGTCGAATGGAGCAGACAAACGATCAATGACAGCAAAGCAGGACAACGTTAAGACGGTGGAGACGCTGTTGCTATTGGCAGTTGAGTTAGTAGCAGTTGCTGCGGTGGTGGCAGTTTAGTCACAGCAGATGATAGCAGTTGTACAACGTCGAAACAACATTCGGTTTGTGATTGCTCTTATATGTAGATATTTTGCTAATTAAATTCATTTGTTCATTCATTACAAAGATTTATTTTGCGTCTCTTCAAGCTGACTAGGTCTACAAAGAAGCGTCCCCAACACCAACACGGTTAAAAAGAGATCGTTTTGAGAAGTAAAGTAAGTAAGTAAGTATATACTTTTTTGAACCGCCTGCAAACGCACTGCGGGAACAATGGACAAGAGCTATTCAAGAGAGAACTTAGGCTGGACAGGGGAAAAAATAATGTCACTTGAATAGCATCCGTGTTATAAAGCCACATCTGGTTAGTGCGTTTGCATGAGGAATCTCACGGTTATGAAAACTAGGACGGAGTGAGCAGGTAGCATTTTTAATGGGAGGTAATAGAGGAGCAAGGACGTGGCTTCGGTTGTAAGTGCTGTAATATGCCAAACAAATTTCTGTCCAGGGTAACGGCATTTGTTGTCATAGACCATGCAGTCAAATCGGATCCATCAATGCGCACCGAACAGGTTACAGTGAACCATGGAAGACAGCGCAGAAACAAAGGGACCATTTCCAAAGCGATGACCCAAACAACGATCGAGATTCTGCGCGGTGGCAGTGCAGGCAGAGGGACGATTATCGCAGTAGAGCGGAGGGAGTGAAGTGCCAGTGCAGCCAGGGTAGGGCAGTAGAGATCGCGGTGATATTGGCCGAAACAAGACTCAACAAGAGCCACCAGACCAAACATATGACACGGTACGGGATTCGTCAGTCTTTATGAGAGTCAGTGAAGTAGCCTACATCCAGCATATCCGGAACCACGACTGACCATATTTGGACTGAATTAGTTAGTTGTGTACATTTTATTTTGATTAATTCGTTATGTACATTTTATTATGATTAGTTAGTTATGTGCATTTTATTATGATTAATTAGTTGTATACATTTTATTATTATTAATTAGTTGTATACATTTTATTATGATTAATTAGTTGTATACATTTTATTATGATCAGTTAGTTATGTGCATTTTATTATAATTAAATAGTTATGTACATTTTATTATGATTAGTTATGAACATTTTATTATAATTAAATAGTTATGTACATTTTATTATGATTAGTTATGTACATTTTATTAATTAGTGATGTACATTTTATTATAATTAAATAGTTATGTACATTTTGTTATGATTAATTAGTTGTATATATTTTATTATGATTAATTAGTTATGCACATTTTGTTATGATTAATTAGTTGTATATATTTTATTATGATTAATTAGTTGTATACATTTTATTATGATCAGTTAGTTATGTGCACTTTATTATAATTAAATAGGTATGTACATTTTATTATGATTAGTTATGAACATTTTATTATAATTAAATAGTTATGTACATTTTATTATGATTAGTTATGTACATTTTATTATGATTAATTAGTGATGTACATTTTATTATAATTAGTTATGTACATTTTATTATGATTAATTAGTGATGTACATTTTATTATAATTAAATAGTTATGTACATTTTATTATGATTAATTAGTTATGTACATTTTATTATGATTAGTTATGTACATTTTATTATGATTAATTAGTGATGTACATTTTATTATAATTAAATAGTTATGTACATTTTATTATGATTAATTAGTTATGTACATTTTATTATGATTAATTAGTTATGTACATTTTATTATGATTAATTAGTTACGCACATTTTATTATGATTAATTAGTTACGCACATTTTATTATGATTAATTGGTTATGTACATTTTATTATGATTAATTAGTGATGTACATTTTATTTTAATTAATTAGTTATGCACATTTTGTTATGATTAATGCGTGTTTCCTTTATGTGCAGGAGAGAATAACTGATGCGTTGCTTGTTCGGAGACATGACGCTGACGAAACCGAACCGGAAAACTCCGAACATACACGAAGCCGGTACGAATATAAATGATATGCAAGCGTAAGACCGCATTTAACCTGTTGAATATTCATGCTTAGTTTGTTTAAAAGAATCAAGCGCTTATAGGTTATACTTATCTTGGACGTTGTAACTTGTATGCATGAAATGAATAGAGTGAATAGTGGCATCAACGTACCATCACGTGAAAACAAGAATTGTTGTCACAATAGAAACGTTGATCCAGAAAATGAGCATACCTTTTTTATGAATATTATTCTAATATTTGAGTTTTACCAAAGTACCTTAAATTATTCGGTAGTCATGTACCTAACAGATCGATGAAAAACTCGCTAATTTGAAGAAAGCTCTTAAGTGCTGTAATACGCCGAGCAAATTTCTGTCCAGGGTAACGGTCTCTGTTGTCATACACCCTGGTCAAATCGGATCCATCCATCCATCCATCGCTATAGCAATGACATATAGCATATCAAACAACACTGTCTGTGGTATGCTACATTACCCATCGAAAGCTAAAACCAAGGCATTAGTCTAGGCTGATGAAGAACGCTATGATGTGCATTGTATCATTTTCGGCTCTTAAAAATCGGATTAGGCTAACATTCTATCCTTTTCCGTGAGCGGCGCCATGATGTTCATTATTAACATTCACAACAGAGAGGCGTTCGCCACACATAAATTTTATAAAAGCGGTGCCGTATTATATCAGTGCAAGATTTGACACAGTAGTAGAGTGGATGATTGCATTCATTCATTCATTCCGAAAACTTATATAGCGCCCCTTCAAGAAGCCCACTCAGAGGCGCTCCCAGTCCAGTTCAATTTAGTCTATAATTGGGCACGAATTTCGGATAACAATTGTACAAGACGTACATTCATATATTTTAAACCTTGTATACAGTTGCATATTTTAGACCTATATATACCATTCTGTGCAGAAATGAATGCTCCATTATTACAAGTCGTGAACTAACGATATCTAAAACAAAAACCCAATATCCAAGGTGTGGTAACCACTCCTCTTGGTACATGTGGTCCATGTCTCAAAAAGCTTGGTAGCATGAGGGGTGATGAATATGAATATTTATTAGTCTACATGAATAATTATTAGAAATCAGAAAATATTTTATTAGTGAACATGAATATTCATCAACATAGATGACTGTAGTATTCAATTTGCATGAATATTTATTAGCGAAAATTTTGCTGCTCTTCACTTCTTTTATTTCTTTTATTTCAGCTTTCAACGGCGACGGGCGAGAGCTGCTCGATGCACTCAACGTTGGTCAGGTCAGTCTCATGCATATGCAATAGACTCATGCATATGCAATAGACTCATGCATATGCAATAGACTCATGCATATGCAATAGACTCATGCATATGCAATAGACTCATGCATATGCAATAGACTCATGCATATGCAATAGACTCATGCATATGCAACTCAATGAGTTGCATATGCATGAGTTGAACTCATGCATATGCAACAGACTCATGCATATGCAATAAACTCATGCATATGCAATAGACTCATGCATATGCAATAGACTCATGCTTATGCAATATTATTATTATTATTACATAAATTTATTACGCGCGCAAGGTCACACCAAAGTGTGAATCTGAGGCGCGGATAGTTAGCCGCCAGAGGTAGATGCAGTTAAAGGTCCATGTGCTTGAAAGCCAAAGAGAAATAGTGAGTTTTGAGCCGTTTTTTGAAGGTAGGGAGTGAATTTGAGCAACGAAGAGAGAGTGGAAGTAGATTCCATTCTTTGGGAGCAGAGGCATGGAATGCACGCGAGCCCATAACAGTTCTGCATCGAGGCTCAGCTAAAAGACCCATGTTTGATGATCGCAGGCAACGAGGAGGAATATAAGGAGTAAGCAGTGACTGAAGGTAGGGAGGTGTTCCGGTAGAGAGGGATTTGTAGGTTAAACAGGCCAATTTAAATTTAATCCTAAACTCTACAGGAAGCCAATGCAGCTGATGAGGTAAAACTGAGGAACTTGATCGTAGTGGGACACGCAGCACAACCCGAGCTAAAGAATTTTGGATGCGTTGCAGCCTATGTAGCTCATAGTCAGAAGTGCCAACAAAAATCGCATTAGCATAACCAAGGCGAGAGGAGACAATAGACTCATGCATACGCAATAGACTCATGCAGGGGCGGATCCAGGGGGGGGCCAATCCGGCCATGGCCCCCCCCATTTCAAATCACCATGGGACGTGGCCCCCCCATCCATGGTGGACGAAAAAAAATTCAGGGTGTCAGTCATGCACAGGAGAATTAATGTATAAATGTAATTAAAATCTATAATAGAAATAATATATATAAATGTAATCTAAGTCTCTCACGCAATTGCATTGTCTTAAAATAAAGCAACGAAATGAAACAATCTTATAACAGTATCCAACTATGATTTATGGCATACAATGTAAGTCAATCGTGTATATATTCGTAGTAAATTTTAAAAACATTAACACAAATAAACACAAGTATAACTAAGTACAACTAACTATTAATTACAAATCAAGTTAACACGAACAACAGTGTTTGGGATGTAATTTATTTTTTGCAGATGCCAAAAAATTTCAGGGCGAAACATGTTAAGTTTTTAGTGTAGTCTACATGTGCAAGAAAGTGCGGTGAATGATAACACATGTTTACTCCTTGTTTTTATTTATATCTTACTATATTTCATTCAGTAGTGGGAGTATTTTATTTATTTTAGCCTTAAAACGTCATCACTCTTTTTAGACGAAAAATTAAACACCTTTTTTAAGATTTCGCACGCATGACTACAAAAAGTTATCAGTTTTTTGCGATGCTAAATTGAACACCTTTTTTTGAAAATTTCGCACGGAAGAGTAAAAGGTCATCACTCTTTTTAGACGAAAAATTAAACA
Source organism: Lumbricus terrestris (assembly GCA_949752735.1). Classification (NCBI taxonomy): domain Eukaryota; kingdom Metazoa; phylum Annelida; class Clitellata; order Crassiclitellata; family Lumbricidae; genus Lumbricus; species Lumbricus terrestris. The sequence goes on from OX457051.1 coordinate 40,853,919, forward strand.
CCTTTTTTTAAGATTTCGCACGGATGACTACAAAAAGTCATCAGTTTATTGGGATGCTAAATTGAACACCTTTTTTTGAAAATTTCGCACGGAGGAATAAAAAGTCATCACTCTTTCTAGACAAAAAATTAAACACCTTTTTTAAGATTTAGCACAGATGACTACAAAAGGTCATCGTTTTTTGGGATGCGAAATTAAACACCTTTTTTAAAAATTTCGCACGGAAGACTAAAAAGTCATCACTCTTTTTAGACGAAAAATTAAACACCTCTTTTAAGATTTCGCACGCATGACTACAAAAAGTCATCAGTTTTTTGGGATGCTAAATTAAACACCTTTTTTGAAAATTTCGCACGAAAGAATAAAAAGTCATCACTCTTTTTAGACGAAAAATTAAACACCTTTTTTAAAGATTTAGCACGGATGACTACAAAAAGTCATTAGTTTTTGGGATGCGAAATTAAACACCTTTTTTGAAAATTTCACACGGAAGAATAAAAAGTCATCACTCTTTTTAGACGAAAAATTAAACACCTCTTTTAAGATTTCGCACGGATGATCAAAAAATGTCATCGGTTTTTTGGGAAGGAAAATTGAACACCCTTTTTGAAGATTTCCGGCGGATTACTTAAAAAAATCTAGTTTTCGGGAAAGAAGAAAACTAGATTTTTTTTTTTTTTTTTTTTAAGTTTTCGGGAAAGAAGGAGGATCCTGTGTGGCCGAGTGGGTTGTAGCCCGCTCGCCGCGCCGGTGGAGCGGGTTCGATTCCCCGGTCGGATCTTTACATACTGCGGGTGGCTCGGTCGCAATATAAACGTGGAGTCGACGCTGAAATCATCTTCGATATGAAAAAGAGTCGTTAAACCCATACATTTCATTTTTTTTTTCGGGAAAGAAGTTTTTAAGTAAAGTCAATATTTATTGAGATCTTATGGCACTCTTATAAGCACTGAAAAGTACAGCTATTTTGTTAAGAGAACAGCTTAAAATGCTACCATTGCAATGTGAAAATTCAAAAAGTTTCTGGTGGGGAGGGGCATATCCCCTCCCCACACCCCTCCCCTACCACTCTCGGCGCTTCGCGTCTCATGATTGTCTTCAGACGGTGAATTATGTAACCCTCCGGAAACCTCAATCCCCCTAGAGGTGAGGGCTAAATTAAACTCTGGTTCCGCCAAAAACGACTAAAATAGTTAATCAGATTTCCAGCGAAAGATCAACAAAAAAATTTCCGACCTCAGCCCCAAAATTTTTTGGCCCCCCCCTTCGAAACGTTCTGGATCCGCCACTGGACTCATGCATATGCAATAGACTCATGCTTATGCCTATGACGCACACCTGGTAAGAAGGACGGATAACCTGTGAGACGCTACCATGCAGACAAGTGCTGCAATTCCTGGATGGCAGGAATACAGTGCAAAACATCACGCATAATTATAAGCAGAAACCGGGTTCTATTTGCTTAATTTTTCGCATCATAATTATGATTCTTACATCCGTCCGTCCGTCCGTCCGTCCGTCCGTCCGTCCGTCCGTCCGTCCGTCCGTCCGTCCGTCCGTCCGTCCGTCCGTCCGTCCGTCCGTCCGTCCGTCCGTCCGTCCGTCCGTCCGTCCGTCCGTCCGTCCGTCCACCTAACCACCCGCTTAGGCCACGTCTACAGACAGAAATTACGTCAAAAAATTAATGACGTCGTTCAAAGACATGAAATATCGCAAAGACAGTGTGAGCGGCTCCATGCAAAAAATGCAAAGGCTACGACCGTTAATGGCGTCTTGATTTCACGTTAGTTGCCATATTGTCCATAACTCGAGATTTAAAGTTAATCGAGACCTGAAAATAGTCGCCCTGATCTACAAATTCGCATAAGAAGATTTAAAAAAATGTTTCGTCATTTGAATGCATGTGATTTCAGAGCCTTTCTTGGGTCAGACATGCACAAAGATTGACAAACATTCTGCCTTATTATAGTATAAGATTAAACTCTATAGTTTGTGATGCTCATCGAATGTAAGTTCAAATGTGAGCTGCATCAAAATGAGTGAAAGAAAACAGCAAATGTGGAGGCTTCATAATCCAAATATATAGGTACTGTAATATTAGTCTTAAAGGTGTCTAAGATGCATCTATTAGACGCACTTATTACTATTGTCTTAAACTGCATTATGAAAATTGCAATTAAACATTCAAAAACTTATCGTCATCTTTTACCTTCAAATGACTTGACAGCGACAGCAAAATATTTTGTGATAATCACCACTGTTATGCAAAATATAAATTTCAAACACCACTGCAATATCACGAAGATCGGAGTTACCCTCCTCCACTATTCAAGCATTGGACAGTTGGACTGGCACCAACTGAGAAAGGCAGTGTCAGGTTAAGGCAGCATAATTATTGGAGGTTTAAGAATGAGGCCCAACACCGAGAGGAACTTGTTACAAGTTTAACGACACTGCCATATCAAAGATGATTAGTGACGCCCTCCTCGTTTATTCAGGCTTGGGACTGGCACTGGCAGAGAACAACCAGTGGCGGAGATACAGAGAGGAATTGCGCCGTGGGGCATTTGAACCTGCATATAATAGACGCATAGAGCTAGAAGAAGAATTAAACAACATAATATTATTATGGCATAACTTAGCATAATGTAGCCTATTGTTGTGAATAAATGTTATTGTCTTGTGTCAGTTGTTATTAGGTCCTATATATTTTGCTTGCATTGTCTTTGTGTATGACAATAGAGAGTACATGACAAAGACATCTCAGGTCGAACCGCTTTTCACATCGCCGCTGCCAATGGAAATACTTCGTGTATGAAGGTAGAAAACATTTAAAGTGAATTGAGATCTGAAAATAGTCGCGCTGACCTACAAATTCGCATAAGAAGATTTTAATTTTTTTCGTCATTCGAATGCATGAGGTTTTCAGAGCCTTTCAGACAGACATACACAAAGATTGACAAACATACTGCTTTATAGTATAAGATAAAACTCTATAGTTTGTGATGCTCATCGTCTGTAAGTTCAATGTGAGCTGCATCAATAATAAGCAAGAGAAAATAACAAATCCACAGGAATCAGAATTTATATATATAGATACTGTAACACTAGTTTTCAAGGTGTCTTAAAAGTTCCATATCCATATTCGAAACCAGATGCTATACGTTTGTCTGATCTGTTTGTCAGTAATTGTCTCTTTCTGTTGCTCTGCTTGGGTCCGTGGATTTTGTAAACTCTGTACACCGAATGGAAAAAGGGCAAGGGAGATAAATTCAGGGACAAAAGGAGACACAGATAGACACGCACACAGACATGAAGGAACTCAGACATATGTATAGGGTGACAATCACAAACAGTCAAAGAGTGAAAATTAATATGGGTGGAAATGAATACACAGGCAGACATGGATGGATGGATTGATGGATGGATGGATGGATGGATGGATGGATGGATATACAGATAGGCAGACAGACACACGCACAGATAGGGCTAAATAAATAAATGAAATAAATATAGCATTTGAACCTATTTGAGTTTGTTAAATGATTAATTCCCCTATGTGATTATCATTCACATTTCAGTTACTGATGGAATTCGGTTTCGATATCAACGAGATCGACGTGAATGGTCAGACCGGTCTACATCACGCGGCCAGAAACGGACATATCGGTAAATAAATGATAATGAAACAAGGCCTATCATTATCCATTTTTATTTTTATTCGCTGCCATTAAATCATAATAATTATGGCTGCGACATTGTTCATTTCCTCACTGAATTGATTGTGTGAGATACTTCGCCACCGCAACCCGTTTGAATGGACGCCTCGCCATTTAGGTTCGTGCAAGTCCAGAGATTTAGGTGCCTGGAATAACAGTTAGGCCTACTGTCTTCGGAAAGCGAGTTGCGGGACACAAATTCATGCTGTCTTATACACAGTGGCGGCGCCAGGATTTCAGTTTGGGGGGGGCTGAAGCCTCGACCGAAATCTCATGAAAATTGTCCATTTTCGCCGCCAAAATTTCTGACGACCTTTTTTTAGTCGTCGGCCCAAAATCGTGTTTACACTGTGAAAAATGTCGATGGGCCCTTTTTTAGGGGGGCTGAACCTCTTGTAAGGGAGGTTAGCCCCCAGCCCCCCCCTTAGCGCCGCCACTGCTTATACAGAGTAGCGTGAGACGCGGCGAACAACGCTCTTAGCTATGTAGTTAACCCATTGGTGCATGCAGCGTCAGTTATAACGGACGCTTAGAAAACAAGTTAGGTTAATATTATATTATTTTTCATCGTATAGGCTTAGTTCCTAATGGAAGCTCAGAGCCACAATGATTTGAAGTGCATCAATTGGCCATTATTTTTCGTAATGCCTAAAACTTAACTTGCAGCAGTTTTAAATTTCAAGGTAGGCCTGTTATCTCATAGGTGTGGTTTAGGGCTTTGCGCTTGACCTACTCACTCATCAGATTCTGACAACGTGCCCCATGGTAGGCCCTATAATATAGTTATACGAGAGAATCAATGTTTGATTTTATCTCTTGAGATGCGAGAAATCGGAGTGTGGCTTGCACACATATATAAAATTTTACGCCTAGATGTAACTGCAATATTCATTTTAAAGAAAGCTGCTCACATTTAAAAAATATGTAGTTAGGCTACTGCCAAACATTGTCGTTATGCATCCGTGTTGCAGTACTGCAGATATAGATTTTGAAATTTGTTTTGTGGCTGAAATCCTCGAAATTCCGGAATAATAACTTCGTTCTAGGTCCACTTCACCGTTAGCATTGCGTCGCATTGAAGATCCATTGGCTCCATCTGTGATCCGCATATCTAGCCTACTGTTGCAGATTAAATATCCACATAAAAAGAGAAGAAAACTTCGAATTATTCTGGGTCAAATCACCAAAGAAATTTGTGTTTTAAGCGATTTCGTTTAAAAAAATAAAACAGATACCAGGTGCTGTCGTGGGCCGCATTAATCGGGTCCACGGGTTGCATGCTTGAAACGCCTTATTTTAAATGGACCAGCTAGTATTTGGTAAGACTGTAATCAAAGGTGTGTAATTAAGTGTTCTACAGTGTATAATTTAGTTTGTTCGGCGTACTAGCGAACATGAACACGAGAATAAGAATGTTTTTGAAAGAAAGGTGTTTAACAGCTGCGTTATATCTGATTAATTGTGTTACATTAATTTGTTTGCGCACTTGTGATAGCGTCTCTTCCAGCCCTCAACCGCTATTCAGAGGCGCTCCCGACTACAGCGCGGACACTGCATGGGAGTTTCACGCCAAAGCGCTGAGCAATTGCGAGTGAAGGACTTGCCCAAGGTCCCTACGCGGCGACTTGAGGTGGGCTCGAACCTCGAAAACCTTCCGGCTTCAAGGCAACGACGCCACCACTACATCACCGCGCCCCACGCTCAATAATTGTGGCTATAATGCTTTAATATTATGCTGTCATCTCTTTTTCCTTCCAGAAACTCTGAAATGGCTGATCTCCAACGGAGCCAATCATCGAATAGCTTCGAAGAAAGGTCGCCTAGCAATCGACGTTGCCATAGCGCAAGCCGATCGCCAAGGGCAACGTGGCGTCATCAATTATCTCAAACATTGCGGTAGGAAACATGATTTTTAAACTTCACGTTAATTATCTATCGTATAAATGTCAATTTAGGATTTAGATTTTTAAATTTAAAGCGAAACATCAGTTTACTCATTGCTGCAAAAATGAAATATTATCCTATAATTAGACACCTCCTATTATGTTATCAGGGTCATATAAATATTATGAAACGCATCTAAAACCTATTGTTGGAGTGACTGGCACTTAATATCAACGGCAAATTTATGGGTTGACAATTCAAACGCGAGGAATAATTCTAATCGTAGCAAAAGCATTTTTACTGCTATAGCAATTGATTCTCACATGCCTTTCGATCGTCACATGTCCAATGCATGAGAACATTGAGATACGATAGACAATGAAAACTATGATTGTACAGATAGTCTAGATAATCATTCTATTTATTTTCTGTTTCAGAACAAGAGAAGATGTCTTGGGAAACTTAGTTGTCATGGAAATGACCTACGACCTGCAGAAAAGATACCATTAACATAACCTACATAGAATTTCTGCGTGCGAATCAAACGCACCGGTTACCTATGATAATTGACTAGATTGAATTTGCAAAAGATTTATATACCTTTCTTTCCATATAACATTTACTATATCATTATCGACATATCCATTACGCTCGAATGTTGCTTAAAAAGGAGTCTCTGAGCGAGACAAAAAAAGCTCAAGCTTTTTATGGGACAGTGCCCACACGACCTCGACTCGACCGTCGTAATCGTAAACTAGAAATTACTAAAGCGCCACTTGAAAGCCAAGCGCGGGGCACCAGCTTATTGACGAGCGCCGCGTTGAGTTAGAAGGATTTTCCGTGAGAGCAATCCGTGGTGGTCCGGTTCGAGTTACCATAGTCATCTTAAGACTGAACTCATCGGTTGAAATCCCTCAACACCGATGTCCGTTTTAAATACGACGGGTGAGTTAGTCAGTTTCTTTTACTTAACGGTACTACTTAATCCTAGTTAAGTACTGGTAGCGTTGTGAATATGAGTCCGGGTCTCTTTGTTATAGGAGGTAATACGACAATGAACTCATAGCAGGAAACCTTCTGCCAGTGCTGAAACACGTCTCTGTGTTATTGATTTTGGAAATGTCCCACTCCTTGCATCTGGCCAAAGATACTACCTTAGGAAGAAACTGTTTCACTTATAATAGACCAGCGGTTCCCAACCCGTGGCCCGCGGACCAAAAGTGGCCCGCCAGGCCTCAGAAAATGGTCCTCATCTCTCAAAGAATTATCAAAAATATATGAAAAAAATTAACAATTTGGACAGGATACAACACATTATTTGTTCTATTACAAATTATTTTATTTTAAATTCGATAAATAACATCAAGCATTATATTTTGAATAAAATTTAAAAAAAAATTATGTGCTTTTTGTAATTTAGTTAATACAATTTTAACCTTGTGGCCCCCGAATGTCCTTCAACTAAGAAAAAGTAGCCATCGTGTCCTCCAACTTAGAAAGTCAAAAAAGGTTGGGAACCACTGTAATAGACCCATTGACTGGCTACAGTCAGAATGAGCAGAGCCAGCAGCAGGAGGTCGCGTCAAAATCACAAATGGGTGTTATTCCGGTTGTCGAAGAAATTAAATGGAAAGAAGACATTAAAAATTAAAAGGCCTTTTTGCAGGACGCAAGGCAGGTTAAGAGAGAAAACGGCAGTAGTGCGGTGTCAAATAACATGCTAATAGGTATATCTATTATTCCGAAGTTTAACTTCATACTATGACATCAATGGCCGTTGACGACAATATAAAATAAGTGTACAGAGCAGTAACAAATAAACTTAAAGCATCCAAAAACCACCAATAAGGTGGAGCTGGATGGATGGATCCATATTTGACGAGGGCTTATAACAGCAGGGGTCATTTGCCTCGAAAAAATGTGTTTGGCATAATACAATTCTTTTTTAATTAAAAAGGTGGATTTTATGAAAATATCTAATATTATAGTGATGGTTGAAATGTGCCATACATGTACATATCCAACATAATTATTATTATTGCGACATCTAGTTGTTGTTCGGGCAACTGATGTTCACCTAACATTTCCTCACACAGGCGTTAGACCCAAAATTTCAATGCAATTGTAAGCAGTCACAAAATCTGGGACTATGTAATGTCAGTGGAAGACGTTATAGAGGTATCTTAAGATATTACAATTCAAGTTATTATGTCATGCTGTAATTTTTATAATCAATCTGATGTCATTTTCTGGTAAAATTTCGAAATCGCATATATTATATTATCGTAAGTCTGTTTGTTTGTACCTAAGTTATATGAACACGGTCACAGTTTTCAATCAATCGAAATCAATCCTTCGCACGGGGTCGAGGTCGACCCTGGGCAGGACATAAGGAGTCGGCGATCTCGACCAACACCATCTTCATGCTCACCAGAGCCATAGGCATCTCCCACGACATCTCCCACGACAGACGTGGAGAGGGGGAGTGGGAGGAAAGGGAGGGGAGTGGGGGAGGAGAGAGGGAGGGGAGGGAGGAGATGGAGGGTTGGAGGGGAGGGAGGGTGGTAGGGGAAGGAGGGGATGAAGTTTGCGAGGGAGGCAGGGAGGGAGGGTGGGATGGGGAGGTAGGGGGAAGGAGGAGGGAGGGGAGAGGGAGGAGTGAAGGGAAGGGAGCTGGAGGAAAGATGAGAGTATGAGGGGATGGAGGGAAAGGATGGCGTGTGGAGGAGGGATGGGAAGGAGAAAGGGTGAAGGGAGAAAGATAAGGTAGGGGAGCGGGAGGAGGTAGGGGCTGGAGGGTGAGTGTGAAGGAGAGGAAAGAGAGAGAGAGAGAGAGAGAGAGAGAGAGAGAGAGAGAGAGAGAGAGAGAGAGAGGAGGGAGGGGTGGGGGGAATTTTTCCGAAAACTCAATTTTCACGGGTGGCGTAACGGTGTGTGGTGGGGTGTGGTGGAGTGTGGTGGGTGTGGTAAGGCTGTGGCCGGGACCGGATCGAATCCTAAATTTTCCGGGCAACGTCGAGTACCCCAGCTAATTTGGAATAAGCTACTAAAAACTATAACAGTGGTATTATGACTATTTTATCATTATAAAACGACTTCTATCTGACGATCTTTGACTTCACAGAGACAATCGCTCTTCGATTTTTCCTTTTGGGTAGACAAGAAGTCCTTGCCCTTTTACCAGAATGCATAACTGCCTTGTGCCGTCGATTCTTTAAACCTCAGCAACCGCCATGATCAATCTTCTCCACGTGTTACGATCTTCCGTCGCGTTTCTCAGTTCTTCCAAGTTCATCTTCGTTCTCTCGTGTATTTCTTCCATCCACCTCTTTCTTGGGCGTCATCTCATCCTTCCTCCCTCTGCGCAGGCCAGCATCATCTCCTTTTCCAAGCCGTCTCTGAATCAAGGGCGGTGCATCTTCCTCACACTAAAAAACTATTAATATGGCGATCACTCTAGATAACACACCGATACAATAATTTTAGCATAAAATAGTGTCAATCGGCCGACTGCAGCTAAACTCGCGATTGAACAAATTGCAGTATATATAGCGTAGAGTTAAAACAATTTAAAGGTGTTTAAACTGACCTTATTATTTATTCGAGGCAGCAAATAGAAACCTTGAAGTTGACGCCTCCCCATGTCTTTGTGGTCTGCCTTGGCTTAATTATAGCGACATCAAAGTGTGAAATTTTTAAAATTCTATCGGCTATTATTTTCAATTCAGACAGTTTAGAATATTTTTAATATCTTGGTTATAATTATATTAATTTTGTGTTTGCCTAAAGGATAATTTTAGTTTATGCTTAGTTTTCAACGACATCTGTGATCTGTCAAAGTCCTTGCTTTTCACCTTGTCTTAATAAAAGTTAAACCAATTAAAATGACTCGGACTGCGCCGAAAAGCGTGCGAGTTGGAATTACAGTGCTCTGCAAAACACCTTTAAATCAGGTACCTTTAAATCTATATTAATCATACAAATGTCCATTATTTTGCTCACCGTGTTACCTCATTGTTTTGCATTGTGTTGTCCTTACATTTATCATTCAAGAACTCAGGAACGAATTTCTGTGCTTCCTCACTACGCTCTATAAGCTTACTCACTCTTTCTCTGCATCCCATGAAACCCAGGAAACCCATCTTCTCAAAACCAGTCCATCCTTCTTCATTCGAAACTTAGGACACTCCTCTTCAAGAACTCTTGTCCTGTCCCATCTGATCCTCCATTTTCGACCCACCAATTCCCGACCGAGACGACACCAGCCTTAGCAGCTGTTCCGCTCCCCGTACCCTATGATATCTCGACCCGGACCACCATGGACTATACTCCAATGGACGACCCTTTTGACTCAACACAGCGCTCGTGAATAGGCTGGTGCCACACGCTTGACTTTCGAGTGGCGCTTAAGAAAGTTAATATGGAGATTACGATTAGGATCGGTTCTAATTAGTGAATGAGACACGAAAGAGACGACGAGAGATGATAAGATTTTCTGATGACGGTATGCTAAAAGGTAGTATTAATAGTTACAGTTTGATGTCACCATGTGGTAACACAGACCATTAGCGACGCCCTCCTTCTTAGTTCAGGCTTGTGACTGGGACTGGCAGAGTGCAACTACTGGCGGAGTTTTCATGTAAAACAATGAAGGAAAAGGGTGAACAAATAAATGACATTTGTTTGATTAATATAGATTAAAAGGTACCTGATTTAAAGGTGTTTTGCAGAGCACTGTATTATTGTACCAGAATCAGGTTCTTATAATCCTTTGCCTGCTTGAGGCCAGTACGGTCAATGCATAATTTATGCCAGTAACTTAACATGTTTATTGAAACGAAGGCAGGATTAGAAAGAAAGTGGATACAAATGAGTTTATGTCTGTAAATCAACTCAGGATTTGTTTTAATTCGGGTATCTGTTGAAAGGCGAGCGAAAATACGCAGCTAGTGAGATTAAGCTAAGCTCAAATTTACTGTACCAAGAGCTCAAGGAAGGAATAAAATGTCAGAGACTGATGGCATACAGTTTGGATTGGATCATCACTCGGCAGGTTTAGTACTGTGTCGGAGATAAGTTTGCAGAGCTTTGCACTCCTTCTTTTATGATTTTAAGAGAATTATATTACCACTCTCAGACACAATTCATACACACTTGTTTAATTCCCCAGTATCCATCGCAGCATTCTCATCTCTGTTCTTTCCAGCAAAACCTCTGGGCCTTATAGCATCACAGGCCTTGTCGTTATTTTTTTTTTATATTTCCCCTTATGCCGAATTGGCATTTTGGCGTAACACAGAATTCCTGTTAATTAACCATACGACGCACACCTGGGGTCTATTGAACCCCAATGCAGCAAATATCTTGAATAGTTCTGTTTATCTACGGTACCCTATTTATATAAATATTAAAAATATGAAATAGTTCAGATTCCTCAACAATTCATCTGCCAATATGTGCGAATAAGTTGGAAGACAGTTACTGTAGCATCCCAGGTTAAACGGGGAAAAACTGAGAAAGACACATAAGACACATCTAGCATACCTGCATGGTGTCCAACGGACCCCTGCCTGCAACATTGATAGGTCCATGGCGCATTGACTATAGCATGCCACAGGCCATGTCACTTTTTGTTGTTCCAATGTATGGCAATTCAATTTTGTTGAAATTTCTGTCAATAGTCAATATCAAGCATGGTAGTTTAACCCTTTAATGCCGAGATGGTAGTAAATGGTATGGGAAATGCTTGATATTGACTATTGTTAGACATGTGACTACAAGACGTGGGAATGGTGAGGCAGGCCTATAATACGTCCGTCGACAGACTGGCGCGGCAGTTAACGGCAATAATGTGACTGAACTGGTAAAAATCGTGTATATATACTTCCAAGTCTTCCATGTTACAATAGGAATTCACTGGACGTATTTTAATTCCGTCGAACTCGCTTCTGACGTGCTCACTGTGAGAACAGTCTTGCAGGGAGATCATGAGGAAGAATCTGAGTTGCAACAAGCCCGAGAACAGACCTACATCGTAACACAATTATTAGGCAAAATGTGGACTTGTTGATTTCAACCACCTAATTCGTCTATAGTACCTGTGAAACCCGTCGAATTTTTCTCAGCATCATTGATACATGGCCGCATAAGATGCCGTTTTGCGCAGCAAGCATCTGGAATATCATAAGAAAAAAACCACAAGAGACAATTGGAATTGGCTGAGGTGATTCGACGAATGAGCAATCCTCAGGCAATTCAAGATCCGAAATGTTACCTGCACATCAATGACCTTATGCTGGCGGCCGATGTTGGGCGAGTATGGGGTATCATCACAAATCTTACCTCGAAATGTGTGTAAATAAACCCTCTGTAACTACTTAAAATTGCAAAATTTTATTTTTATTTTTATTTTTGAAAAAAGCTAAGGGGCGGGGGAATACCAACCCCTCTTTGTAGCCCTATGGTTAATATTGTGCCTGCATATTGACCCAAACATGTTCCATGCATTGTATGACATAAATTTGAGTCATACATTCTCAGGTCTTATTTAATTGATATAATTTCGATGTTATCGGTGGGGTACATTGCACCCCAGGTGTGCTAAATGCGTTGGCGCGGAAGGTGAGCGTCATAAGGCTAACTCCCTCTACATCTGCCAAGCTACTTTGATTCTGCTCCTAAACGTCCTGTTCACATATTCCCTTCGTATTCATCGTCGATCCAAGGCATTTATATGTATCCACCTGCTTCAGTAGTTCTCCTGTTATGTCCTTGATCTCCACTGCCTTCCCTGTTTTTGAGCATATCGTGGTCTCCGTTTCATTTATGTTCATCTCGAGACCATTGCTCTCCACTGCCATCTGCCACTCCATTAAACGTGTCTGCATCCTCGCCCAACATCGGCCGCCAGCATAAGATCATCGACATGCAGATAATTTTGTGATCTCCGCATTTTTTCTGATATTCACTAAGTTGCAGACTGACAAATAATTACACACCTCTTTCAAGTTTAACACACGCTATATAATAAGTCGTAAGCGTTGACGTCGGGAACGCTGCTTAATCGATGAAACTGTGTCAATGCTTGATTGAAGTACATTATAGGCCTACCTCTTTTAAGTTTAATAATTGCCTTTTAAGTAAATGCAGAACCTATTGAGACCAATTATTCTCTGACATTCAATCAATGTTATTTCATCATATGCATTTATATAGCGCCTCTTCAGGGGAGTGATCATCAATCGTCTCTCATCTTTCGTCTCTGTAACTCCGTATCTGCCTTTGCCTCTGTTCGTATCTCTCTGTCTCTCTGTGTCTGTATCTCTGTTCCTTTCTGATTGTACGTCTGCTATGTCTCTCTTGCTCTCTTGACTGTCTATTCCGTCTACACGTGTCTCTCTGCCTCCTCATTCTCCGTCTCTGTCTATCTGTCTCTGTCTATCTGTCTCTGTCTCTGTCTCTCTGTCTATCTGTTTCGGTTCGTTTCTTTCTCTGTTCTAATACCACACCCAATTAAAATTTAGAATCTTTCTGCCAGCACTGAAGCACTGAATCCAATTCTTTGGATGATGTTCCACTCATCTCTACATGTATCTGCCGATAAATCCAGTCATATTATACTAGGGCCTACTAGCTGGGGTACACGGCGTTGCCCGGGAATATTAAGACTTACGAATTTGTATATAAGATAACTTTGAAGTGACTCGCAAATGCATTCTGCCGAATACCATTATGTTAGAAGATAATTACCTCGCTTTCAGTCAGTTTGTGACTATGGGAGCCGACAAAAATGTCGACACCAACTGAAGCAAATTTTTATTTTGGACTCAGTTAGAACACCTTTAAATCTGTTACTACATATATTTTATATAGCGATTTCTCTTTCCTTTGGTAGTCCAAGCCGGTGTAGTGCGATATGCAGTCCGGCAACAAAAACGGTCCGAAACCTTCTGTCATTGGTTCACGTGACATATGACGTCAGAGAGCAACGTTAGACGCCACTGCCTCGTTTTCGTTGACAAATATGGTCCGGGTTGCTTTCTTGCGTAAAACAAGAGGCGGCTGTTTAGACTGTATAGTATTATTAAATAGTGTTAAATAGCTACCAGAGTTAATGGTTGGGGGACAAGAGCCGAGAGATTAAGTTGTTTTGAGATGATCAGAGTGGTTAGTTAGTTGTATCTGTTTCGATTCACAGAACCTGAAGAGACAGATGTAGGCTTTAGTAATATTTGAAGTTCAAGTTCAACGTCACTTTGTTATAACAAAGCTCACTAGCGACGCCCTCCTTCTTTATCCAGACATGGGACTGACATCTGCAGAGTGCAACCAGTGGTGGAGTCAGACAGATGTGTTTGAAATGCATGTTAACAAATTGAAAATTATATCCGTTAGACACCCTGTTTTCTTTTATAAAGTTCCTTAATAATGGATCTTGTTCTCAATTGAAACCTAGGCTAATGCATTTGAACAAAGCTCATTATTAAAGAACTTCATAAGTTTAGGATTTTATACACGTTATGAAGCTGAAGAACTGTTTAAAAATTATTTTTTATAGTCGCAGCACTGAACATGTTTAGTCTAACGTCGCTATTCTGATTTAAAAGTTAGGCATAGACAATATAATAATGTCGATTATGATAAATAATTTAATTTCTTGTCAAGCATAATTTGTTTCACATATTAATTTTTACACTGAATTACAACAGCAATGGCACTATTTTATGTGAGCTGCTGACTCTTGCAAGTTGCAATAAGGCCAGTTATTCCATTCTCAAGACTATGAACTACATAATATTTTGCAACTGAAATAAAAATGGCAAGGTTGGGAGAACTAGCCTACACCTTCTGATTAGAAGTAGCCTAATCGTTAGGCCTATGTTTGAACTTCTAAAGCGCTAATCGAAAGCCAAACGTGGTCAGACGTTGATTTAGGCCCATTTGGGCTTGTATTCTTAATGGATCAAGATAGAAGATCCAAAACGAGCAACGATCTGGACCCGGAGGCAGTACGTGGTAGAGGAATACCAAGGAAGAACTGGGTGGAGACTACGAGAGGATTTGTGATGTCTCGTAATGACGTGGAATGATGTTGTTGAGGTGGTGATAAACGGTGTGGAATGCGTTGCCCGAAGTGCACATCCGCACGGGAAGGATTAAGGTCTAAGCTAAGGTATTGGGTTTTAATTAGGACTACATGGGGTCCTAACTGGGGGTTTGAACTCCCACAACCCCACAGGCAAATCGCCCTCTGGCGATACTTTAATTTTGAGTGGAATGCAAAGGGGTTAAGGAAAAAGAACAGATAGTTCAAGAGATGGTAGGCGACAGTGTTGGACAGGGCTTGAAGACTTGAAACGGGCGTGGACTGTTTTAGTAGGAGAATTACAGAAAAGTAAGAAAAGTAGTTTCGGCTGACGTTGATTTATAGTTTGGGTACAATGAAGACACTGCGGGTTCCAAGAAAGACTTAGGGCTATAAGCCTCACAACCTCTGGCAATTCTCACCAGTTTCCAGAAAGTGAGAATATAGAGTATGATCGTGTAGAGTTGCATCAGTTGCAAGGTTGTAACAACTCTGGTGATTTTTCAGTTTAATGTTACTGTGCGATAACAAGGATCATAAGCGACGCTCTCGTCCTTTATCCAGGTTTTTGACTTGCACGGGCAGAGTGCAACCAGTGGCGGAGCTCTACGTACGGCAGTTAATTCTTATATAGGTTTGCAAGATCGTGAGAAAAAGGTGTTTGCGATAAAAGACATGATTTAGTTCGTTAGTGTTGTCATAACTTTAATTCACAAACAAACAATCAGACGAAGGCCAACAGTCACACACAGGCAAACACTTTAAAATAAGATGCCCGTAATATCAGAACGCACTTAATTTATAAGCAATACAATTTTAAATCGGATGCATCAATTAGTTCATTTTTCCAACGCGGATTTTCCATTCTAAAAATAGCATACGCAACAGTAGGCCTACTTAATACCGCTTCGTCCCTTGGAATCACGTTTTCTACTAAATATGTTTGCATATTTGTAATGTTACTACCCCACAATCACACTTAGCCTACATGCGTGAATTACAATGGGTTTTGCGCACAGAGTTATTATGCTGAATAAACAGAATATTAGGTCTATTATCATTTTAACAAAGTTGGTCAAGCCACCCGGACCGTATTTGTCAACGGATTAGATTTCGCACGTAAGTCGTGCGAGATTGCATCCTAGCAGCGAAGTGGGCGTGGCCGGACCGTTTATGTTGCCCGGACTGTTTATCGCACTACACCGGCAAAGAATTTGTAGCCTGGCGTAAGATGCGTTAAAATTGTTAACGAAGACAAAATGATCTTGCATCAGAGAGATCAGCGAGACATAGGCCTACATATTCCACAAGATTTATTTAGGAGGATTTCTGTGTAATGTAGTTGGATGAACATGCTTTATAGGCTGCTATTAGCGCCGTGTGTTGCAGGCTGTCTATTCTGATAGCAGTTAAGTTTTACGTCATTGTATAACTACATTATGCAAACCTGTTTCTTTTTTAAAATAATAAAAATAATGATCATCCTGCAATCTGGCAATATCAATGCTATTTTATAGCAATTATTTGAGATGAGAATTGATACAATCGGGTTTTTTTGCTACTTTTTGTTGCGTTGCGTTTTTGAATTTGAATCGTCAAAAAACCGATGGGTGGTCTCACTAAAAGTGATATAATTTTTGTTCTGTTTGAAATATTTTGATAAAATCTGGCCGTGACATTTGGATATGAATTGTCTTTGAGTCAGTAGAATTTCGTTTCGAAATTCTTACTTCTGGTGAAGATATTGGCAAAAAACTTAGAGGGGTCTTTTTTGCACACCCTATAGAACAAACGAGAAAGTGATGCTATAATTCTTAACTGACTACATGTTAAACGAAGAATACCATATGAATGATAATTATATGGTATTCTTCGTTTAGCATTTAGTCAGTGTCCACATTTTAAATTGTGTCCCCTGCACTGTAGGCCGATTATATGCTGCAAATTGCCGTTAACGGCGTTTGATGTCATCCGACAACGTTAAAACTTGGAGAAATAAATTTAAATAAATAAATTCTCTAAGATATTAAGGCACAAGTCAGCCACAAGTTGTCGCTGAAACACAGAGCAATGATTAATTGTTGAAAATTCTTCTTAGACACTTTAATTTTGGTATTTATGTAGATATAAGAACCTATTTTCGTAAACATTTAAATGTCCTCGCAATTACAACATACATGTAAAACGTGTAGAAGTCGTGGGCAGCCACAAGCCACCGTTGAACATTGATTGCAGGCAAAATTGAAAGAAGTTGATTTTGTTGGGTAAATATTATTATTGTTTTCGTCAACTATGAACAATTGTCGTTATCTCCGTAGTCACATTAAAAAAATAACGACGTCTTCGGATGGTGTATTTCATCATTGTCTTTATCATCACTGCCTTATCACCACTGCCTTTATCATCACTGCCTTCATCACCACTGCCTTTATCACCACTGCCTTTGTCATCACTGCATTTATCATCATTGCCTTTGACATTACGTTACGAATGTCGTATGGTTCTATGCTAAACAGCGGGCAATCCAGTTCTCTTAAATGAGAATGTCGTCAAGATTAATTCCACAATTATTTTGCAGTTGTCTTTATCCCTTTTTGAAATGGTATCCCCCAGTTTCAAGACAAATATCTGATTCACCGAAATCACCCCCCCCCCCCAAGTCACACCTCTTACAATCTTTCTGCAGGTCGGCCCTTCACTAAACACTGAAAACATTTATTGTCAACAAATCCTATCCTGATTCCTCTTATTCTCATTACCTCCATCGCCATTTCAACTCTAAACATCACTCACATGTAGTCGTCCGTCTGTTATGCCTGCATATGGAAAATTAAATGCCAGGGTTTATAGCATAAAGTCTGTGTTGGATTATCAGTCGACTGGTTTACGACATAGACAAGATAGTGAATCAGAGTTTTAAACACCTTCATTAATTATAGATAAAAATATATTATGACATCAAAAGACAACTAGCTCTTTCCGCCTACAGTGAGTCAACTATGCCACTGATTACACTCTTTCGGCAGAAAATTCCATTGACATGTATTATGAACACATTGAGCCATATTAATCATTGCGTGATTAGCAGGATCATATGCATTGGACATTTGTTAAAAAACAGCTTGCTTTTGTTCCTAATAAAATTAGTTTCGTGAACAATATTATAGACTAACACTTTATAATTTACATTGGATTCTTTTGTAACAATGTTTATCATAAAGAATGTCAGATGATCTACTCTGAGTTGTTGCAAATTAGAATACTTGTAAGATTGTATAACCACCTCTAGAAACAAAGATTTGAATTTAAAATCCGTTTCTTACACAATCATTAATTTTTGACTATAATGGACACCTCTAAATTTAATTCACCATGTATTATTTATAATTTGACGCAGTTTACAACATCAGTGAAATCTCTGTCCATCACAATCAACAACGCTGACATCCATTAAGAGCTGAATAAAATTTGAGACGATGCATAGAATAACCCGAGTTAACTCTGCCACTGATTGCACTCTGCCAGCGCCAGTCCCAAGCCTGGATAAAGGATGAGGGCGATGCTAATGGTCTTTGTTACCACACAATGTCGATAAATTGAAATTATTACAATCACTTGAGTCATTTCATAATAATTACCGATTGACAATCAGATGGCATGTTCTTATTAATAGTTATTTGAAACTGTTATAGCGCCAGTTGTGAACAGTAAATGTATAAAATGATGTCTAGCCAGAAAAAAACAATCCGTGTTTTAACGTTTTAGCGTAAACAGAATTTCGCTAACCAGCGAACATATTAAAACTCGGTGACGATAGCAGAGTACTTTGCTTAGTTCCATGGAATGCATTTATTGCTCGTCGGGTAGGAACGGTTCTCTGTCAGACACAAGATTTGGTTAGACCATTGAACGCAAAGGCTGTAGAACTATAATTGTGGGGCGCGTGCATGCGTTGACTATAGACCAGTACTAAGTGATACCCGGGTGCATGGTGTCAGTCCACATATTATGGAAAAAGAGGGGGAAGGCGCAAATCACATCAGTCGTGACACAACGTCGTTAAGCAGAAACTATCATACGAATGAATGAATGAATGAATAAATGAATGAATGAATGAATGAATGAATGAGTGAGTGAGTGAGTGAGTGAATGAATAAATAAATGAATGAATGAATAAATGAATGAATGAATAAATAAATAAATAAATGAATGAATGAATGAGTGAGTGAATGAATAAATAAATAAATGAATGAATAAATGAGTGAGTGAATGAATAAATAAATAAATGAATGAATAAATGAATGAATGAATGTATAAATGAATGAATGAATGAATGAATGAATGAATGAATGAATGAATGAATGAATGAATGAAAATAATATAATATTAAACAATCGCAAATCCAACGCATCGTTAAAGACCAGGACGTCGTCCATGGTTAAAGCAATCAGATAAATCTCTCATGAAACCTTTAATTATTCTGATATCGGCACTATATAGTCGTTCTAGAAATTTTACATAAACATTTTAATTTTTTTATGAAATCTTCTAAACCGGCTTGAAAACTGGTTCAGTACCTTGGTCTTAAGTGCTGTAATATGCCGAGCAAATTTCTGTCCAGGGTAACGGCCTCTGTTGTCATAGACCCTGGTCAAATCGGATCTATCCATCACCATAATCATTTGCATTGGTATGATAGGTAGACCTTTTGCTTTATTGCGATGCACACGTTGTTGTTGTAGGACTTTCTGACCTTTGCATGTTTGCTTTTGTTTGTATTGCGCATAAAATTATGTTTTTGCTTATTATTAGTTACCGAAGCATCTGAAAATGCATACAACAAAACAATTTTTCTTGTAATATTGGTCAATATGTTATATTACGTATAATTTTAAGGAATATGTTATCAATCAAACACAAATAATTATTTGCATTGGATTCTGTGTATCTACTTGTTTGATTGATGCTCTGGGTTTATGGTGTTCTGTAATCTATAGTGGAATAGAGTCAATAGACAACGGTGTTGCATGGTGAGAATGTTGAATTCTATAATGTTATTTGAGCATGTTGAATACTGATTATGAAAAATCATATATAAATATAATTTATTTTTTATGCAATGTAAATTACTGGAATTTATTTTCAAGCATGCTTGAGGATATGGACAATTTAAATGAATACACAGCATTTGATATCATAATTATATGTATTGAACATTTTGTAACCATAATTGCTTTTTAGAGTTACAGTTGAAATTAGTTTTGTGAGACAATTTATATAAAACAATGTGACTTATATTGCATTAGATGATCCTGTTGTCACAACCTATTAGCATAGGAAATGTAAGATGGACTCTTTTAAGTTGTTAATGATTGAACATTGTTAAAATTGTGAAGCTTCATTCATACACCAATACTGTTGATGGTGTTTTAGGATGCTAACAATTTGTTTTCATTTTAACGTTATTTTTTTAATTTTCGTCAACGGCCATTGATGTTATAGGACGACGTTAAACTGTGGAATAATAATAATAACAATAGCTGAGCCGTATTGCACTGGAAAGGAAACAGTAGAAGTCACGGTGAAATTTGCGTCGGACCCATACTGGCGTTGACACACGGTTCACAATGATGACGCTGATGAGTCGTAATCTTTCGTCGCAACACTGAGCGCTTGTTAATTTGCTAACTTTATTTAGACACCTTTGCAATTGATCACTCAGATAGTATAAGTATTTGATTTTCGTAACAATGATGTTGTTAAGATCAGTCAAGCTCCGAAGGAAATAGATAAATTTAATATTATTAGTACATGTGATTGCGATTCTTCATTAAGCAATCCGGTTGAAAGTGTTACATTGTACATTTAACGCAATTGAAGCAATTCACAAGAAAGCAAATGACAGAAGATATGAATCTTAACATCTGACAGAACAGACAGCCTGCAATACACGGCGCTAATACTAGCCTAATAGCAGCATACAAAGCACGTCTACCCTATGAGGGTTCGAATTCGGGTTCGCTGACCTCCATGCCAGCGTGGTGCTCAATACGATACCGGCCCCTCCCCAGAATGCATCATTTCATTTTCGTTTAGTCTCTACATCATTGACGAACTCTCCCAAGAAATTTCAAATTAGTTATTTTAATCGCAATCATGCTCGACGATGTTGTAATCGAGAGTCAAAAGATGTCATTTAAAAAGCTGAACGATAGTCAAATTTTAAGTTCAATTAACACACCTTTATATTGAGCTTTTCTGGAGCAATATAAATTAATGATTTTGAATTTTTTTTAATGAATTTTATCTGGTTTCGCTAAAGACAAGTTTCGAGGTCATTGACGATTGATTATCAGCAAAAAAATGTCGCTAAACGATGAAAGCAAAACTTAGAAAATGCCAATTATATATTATAATGTTTTTCATCATCATCATACTCTACAGATGTCAGCGCGCACCTGTTTTGTCTGATCACAGCTTTGCACTGTAGTCCACTAGGGCGTGAGTGATTCGCCTACATACTAGGAAGTCCAGCTTAAGTGTTTTTTAAAACTAATCTTAAATGGCGTACTTCTGTATTTGTCTGTCTTGTATAATTGCAATGAAGACGCTTAACCCAAAGTAATTAACCAACATGAATATGTCTATCATAACAATTTAAGTGGCAATTAGCTTTCTTTATTTAACGTCGGCATATGATCGACGCTTCACATACAAAATAAACAAACGGTATTGTAAAGTAAGTAGGTCTAACATAGTTGACTAAGTAATTGCCTATTAGATCTTAGCCACCCGCCAGTGGTCTTGAAGACTTTCTCTGGTGAATATGGGATTTCTTTTCCAGGTTAGCGTGATCCATCATCTCAGTATCAAAGAAGGTTCTTTTCTATGGTAATACTGACTTCTCAATGGCCAAGGTGGAAAATGTCTATTCGACCACCGAAATAACCCTGAACAGCCATAGACAAGAATCTTAATGATGTCGACAAATAGCATCAATTCGGTGAATGAAATATAGTGGCTGGTTGGACATGATTTGCCCTACAGAGTTTAACGTCAGTCTTAGACGAAAAAGCAATTTAGTTGCCGACCATTTATAAAATACACATCACCAGTATATATAAATTGCATTTGTAATTCTAACTTAAGGTGTGTAAAGGTGAACAGTATTGTCCGTCACAGAAGCAAGTATGCTTATTTGCCCTACAAAAGTAAATAAGAAAGCAAGCAAACAATTATGTAAGTATGGACTTTATTGATCTATTTGTTGGAAATTGAAAGTGAATTTAAAATAGCATATAGAATTCATAATGCATAATTTATATTCACAGCAATAATAATAATTACCATCAAAGTCATGAATATTCTTTGAACGACGGTCTAATGATACACGAGTCGTTAATCTGTTGACCGGGTCTTTGTTTCATTTGAAGTTTGTTCCCATTTGTTTGTTCCCATTCGTTCTAGCGAATTTCTTGGGAAGTCCAGTGATCGTTCTGTTGTTTTCGTGTGTACTCAATTGTTATAGCGCCCTTCGAGTTCCGTACTTAGAGGCGTTCCTGACTACAGAGCAGACACTGCATCGGAGTTTCACGCCGAAGCGCTGAGCAATTGCGAGAGAAGGACTTGACCAAGGTCCGTACGCCGCGGGCGAGGTCAGACAGCGACGAAATTCATTGGCTTCCTATAATTATAATTTAATTGTCCTTTTAATTTGCCAGAGTTATGACTTTATGTTCTACGCGTTCGGTGGTGTCACCTGGGAAATGCTTTTCGTTAAACTGTTCTGTACAATATCTGGTTTGCTTTGAGCAGGTTCCGAGTCATTATTAAAACGTCTAAGCATGGTGTGTCGTAAACCACTATACTTGAAATTTAGATCAAATTTAAACACCATTATATCTGTGGAGATTTATTTTATATTCGTCAAGCATATCTCATTACCATTAAGTGTATCCGCCAGTCTCATAATTTCGACTGTATGTTTCATGGTCACGATATAAAATCAAACAATTTTTCACAGCGCTTAACCCCGCCACTGGTGGCGCTATGCCAGTGCCAGTCCCGAGCCTGGATAAAGGAGGAGGGCGTCGCTAATGGTCTTTGTTACCACACAGTGACGTTAAACTGCAAACACACACACACACACACACACACACACACACACACACACACACACACACACACACACACACACACACACACACACACACACACACACACACACACACACACTATTCAGTGCTGTTTTTGGTTTTCTTATAATTATCATCGTCCTTTTCTCCATCCATCATCATCTCTCTTAGTCTTCCTGGTAATTTACTTCCCCCCAATTCCTCCCTATAGTAATCGCAATCGTAATCGTGATATCGAGACTTCTACAGCGCCCACAAAAGCCAAGTAGTAAATCTACTGTCCTCGAGAACGTATCTCTGATCAACATAGCATTGTGTCCAAGACAGTCTGTTCATTCTACTCAGAGGTGCTCCTGACTACAGAGCGGACACTGCATCGGAGTTTCACGCCGAAGCGCTGAGCAATTGCTAGTGAAGGACTTGCCCAAGGTCCCCACGCGGCGACTTAAGGTGGATTAAAACCTGCCTGCAAGGCGACGAACATGCCCACTACACCACCGCGCCCCACAAGTAGATTGAGTAGATTAGTGTGGTTTTATCTCATGAAATAATGTCGTCAAATAAAATTCTGATTTATAATGGTTGTTTTCTTAGGATTGAACTTTTGACTTTATTCGCAATTGGCGTCACGCATTGCATCCGCCCAGAATTATAATTTATATATAAATTTTATGCTCATGATAAAAAGGTGTATAAATTCTGTTTAATGGTAACCTCTCAACATAACATAACATGCCATGGCTATTATAGTACACATAATTATGTACATACACACATACACATTTGATAGACTTAGCCTACATTGCATAAAACATTAAAAAAATTAAAAATTAAAGCTATGTAATAGAAATTTTATAATTCCTTAATTCATTCATGATACGCCAACCAGATTGTTGAGTAAAACTAAAATTATAATTACATAAATATCATTATTATTATTGTTATTATTATTACTCTATCATCATCATCATCATCATCATCATCATCATCATCATCATCATCATCATCATCATCATCATCATCATCATCATCATCATCATCATCATCATCATCATCATCATCATCATCATCACCATCATCATCATCATCATCATCATCATCATCATCATCATCATCATCATCATCATCATCATCATCATCGTCATCGTCATCGTCATCGTCATCGTCATCGTCATCGTCATGATCATCATCATCATCATGATCATCATCATCATCAT
The DNA here is from genome assembly GCA_949752735.1 of Lumbricus terrestris. Classification (NCBI taxonomy): domain Eukaryota; kingdom Metazoa; phylum Annelida; class Clitellata; order Crassiclitellata; family Lumbricidae; genus Lumbricus; species Lumbricus terrestris. The sequence continues at coordinate 40,877,959 of OX457051.1, forward strand.
CATCATCATCATCATCATCATCATCATCATCATCATCATCATCATCATCATCATCATCATCATCATCATCATCATCATCATCATCATCATCATCATCATCATCATCATCACTGCAGCTCAGCAATTATTTATCAGACGAATATAATAATTTTGTACTAACAAATGTGTTTAATATTGTGTTCATCTGAAACGACGTCATGCCTTTATGTGACGATTGTTATCGTCCGACTGGGAGTGGCGATACATAAGTAGAAGTCTTTCCTATTTATAATAGTCCTGATATGGCCTATGGCCCTGAAGGTCTGAAAGCTTCGAAACTTGAATTCAGTACACGCATTGTTCTAGTTCTTCAACAGCAGAAAATCTGCATAGCAATAGTCTGTCCTTCCTTTGCTTCAGTTGTAGAATAAGGATGATATACAATAGGTTTTGTTTTGATTTTGATCGCCCCCCTACAACCTTGGATATAAAAAGAAAATGAATCTGTGGATGATTATGATCGCTTTTCCTGAAAATTATGCCTCAGCGGTAAAATTTTTTTTAGACCACGACATCGTAATGAAGTAATTTAACTGTGGTCAATTTCTATATCACAGATGATAAATGATTTAAAGGTGTCTAAATTTCGTTTCCCAAAAGACGTATTTGAAAGGCATTTTGCACGAGTTGGTTTTCTCTTCATTTTGCTGCATTATCAAACGAAATTGTTATTGTAAGCCAATTTTGTATTGCATTAAAGTTAGTCCCAAAAAATACAAACAAAAGGCGAGAAATGAATGGATGAATGAATAAATGAATGAGATAAATTTTTCTTCGGATATTTTCAAATTATGGACGTGGGTTCAGCGATGAGGTCTACAATTATACCGGAGGAGTTGGTGCATATTGATGAAAGGGCGGCCCGAAACAACTTGTGTCTAAACCCGAACAAGTCACGCGAGATGTTGGTAGTTTGGCGGACTATAACAGCTGACTGTCCTGAGCTGATAACGAATGTTGAGAGAGTTACATCTATGAAAATCTTAGGAGTCACTCTTCAAGACAACTTGCGAGTTTCCCAACACGTCGACGAGATCCTAAGCTCGTGCGCAAGTTCCCTCTATGCGCTACGGCTACGCATTGTAAAAACCCACGGACTGCCCTCTAAGGCCATGCACACGGTTACTGAGGCTACTACTGTGGCTCGCCTCATGTACATTGTATGCATCACCAGCGTGGTGGCTCACTACGGCCGAAGACAGACACAGAATGGAGCGAGTGTTGCGTCGTACACGGAGAATGTGACACCTACCCGAGGACGCTGCCAATGCTGTGGTAAGGGCAGCTACATGTAAGGCCGACATTGACCTCTTTCGTTGAGTCAGTAACTCCGCCACTAGTTGCACTCTGCCAGTGCCAGTCCCAAGCCTGGATAAAGGAGGAGGGCGTCGCTAGTGGTCTTTGTTACTACACAGTGACGTTAAACTGCAACTACTACTACTAGAAGATGCGACAGTCATGTCCTACGAAGCGTTTTTCCCCACGTACTCGACCACAAAATTTAGACCACACGACTTCTCGCTGCCTGTAACGGACGACCGCAATTTCATCCCACTTATTTTATACCGATGTGAAGAAAAATCATCCCCTTATCTTTATATGCCTATCTAACTGAATGACCGTTACTAAAGTAGACAATTTCAATACTTTTTAAAATAATTTTTATTACTTTCTATGTTTCTTCATGTACCCATGTGCGGTGTGTCACTTTGTTTTTGTCATTAAACGATTATATATATATATATATATATATATATATATATATATATATATATAACACTTTCACGCATTAATAAGTTGCAATCTGTCCTTAATGCTGCGGCACGCCTGATTGGCGGCATACCAAAGTTTGGGCATATATCAAGTTTTATACGGGAAGAACTGCACTGGTTGCCAATGCAAAAACGTATTGAGTTTAAGATTTTAATGTTCATGCGCAATTGCCTAGCAGGCCAAGCTCCGATCTATCTTATGGAACTCTGTGTACCTGTGCTGTCCATCCCAGGCCGTAGGTTCCTTCGCTCTGCTACGCATGGCGACCTGGTTGTCCCTAGGGCTCGATCTTCCACAGTGCTTCATAGAAGCTTTGCTATGGTTGGTCCGTCTTTTTGGAATAAGTTACCTATTAGTCTTCGCAATGAACTTCTTTGTATTTCTTTGCCCCTTTTCCGCAAGCGTTTGAAAACCATTCTCTTTGATTGTGGTTAGGTGTCAGGTCGCGAGCGCCTCTGAGGAGTTCTCTTGAAGTGGCGCTATATAAATGTACAATTACAATTACAATTACAATTACAATATATATATATTGTAGTAAAAAAATTTAAATCCAAAAAAGTCGTAGGCACAACCCATGATGCCAATACTTTAAAATATCAAGTCCTTTACTCAACTTGTCCAGGTGCTTTCCTCCAAACCACTTCAAATCACGCCAATGTTCCAACATTTTACTGAACAATACGATTTAATTATAAGAGAAGATGTTTCGATAACATCATGTAATTGAATTGAAGAAAAAATAGTATAATCAAAACCTAAGCATCAGCTAAGGAAATGACAGACCGCTTTTCCCGAGGTTGAGAAAATAAAATCGCTAGCACATCATGGTCCAATGGCTATCTGAATTGAAGTTGAAAAATTATTAATGGTCTTCTAATTTTTTATGTAAATGTGATACACCAAATCGAAGACGTGCAGCGTCTCATATGGCGAATATTTATTGCATCTTAAAGGTGTCTATTACAGCTGTGTTAGTTTTTCTTGTTGTTCTCGGGTTTAAACGACTTCAGCTGCACAGTTGTCTTAATCAGCAAACAGACGATTTCGGTCAATTTAATAATTAAATGAACCATCTTGAACAACAGTACACTATGTTAATGGTATAAAATATGGTTCTATATCTGCTTCATACGGAAACATTCTAGCAGACTAACATCTATTTTGTACGAGTTGTGTAAATGTTAATCTACCATTTGCGTTAGATTTTTTGGATTTTGCTTTTAACTTGTATCTTCTGGATGTAGGCTGTGTCAGGCCACACGATAGATTTCTAGTGTCTTCTTCATGGTGTTATACGCCGTCGCTAATCAAATTGCTGAGTAGAAGAATAGCAAAACAATATAGCCTAACTGTCATGTCGATATAACAATTAGATGTTTGGTTAGTAGCCTAGCTGCATATTTTAGCCATATCTTCGAAATCGTAATCGTAATCTCGAAATTTCTAAAGCGCCACTCGATAGCCAAGCGCTGGGCACCAGCCTATTCAAGAGCGCTGCGTTGAGTTAGAAGGGTTGTCCACTTGTCCGTGAGAGTATTCCTTGGTGGTCCGGGTCGAGTTTGCGGGTATCTTGCGGGAAATCAAATCCCTTCTTTTGTGCATTTCTTATTATAAGTGTTTAACTTGTGTCACGTTTTCATAAGCTATAAAAACACATTTGAATGCCAATCCAAATTCTTATACCGAATGATGATGTTTTAAACAGGTGTCTAAATCGAGGGCAGACAAAAAATCGGCCAATTTGCACATTCACTCCTAATCCTAATTGAAATTGCAATATTTCCAGTAGGCTAAGCTTGCAATGTGATTCATGAAACTTTTCGGAAATAATAAAATATGCAAGCTTGGATTATAGAGCTCCTAAAGCCTCAATTTTTTCACACAGTCTTTTAATTTGCAAGCAAATTCAAATATAAATAAAATCAAGTATTGAGTCCACAGGAAAATATATCACGCCTCAAAAAAGATCAACGAAAAACTGTTTCTGTGATTTGATCGGCTTTGAAGTTTTACCACTGATGTCTGTTTTGATAAACGTCATGCAACGTCATTAAGTTCTCTGTAAAGGCACCGTGCTAGCCACACGATTCAAAGCTCAGAGAAAGGGAACCATTCATCAGAAGGCAGCAGTAAGATGATGATGATGATGATGATGATGATGATGATGATGATGATGATGATGATGATGATGATGATGCATGAAGCAGAAACGCACCAAACACAGGAACACGCAAGGTGACTTTAAAAACAGCATGAAAGCACATAGACGAAAGTTAAATAATACACAAATTAATTACCATTAATTAGCTAACGTATGCGTGCGTTATGCAGAAGGTGTCTTTCACCATCCGCAATACAATGAAATTACGAATGGCATCAGTCCCAAATTATACGATCCATACTTTTTGGGATAAACGTGTGATTTGGTCATCGAACTGTCTTTTAAAAGGGTGATCACTCAAAGGACAATCAATCGTAGTAGCCTTCCATCCATCAAAAGGTCTTAAGCTCTTGTAGTCTATCGTTAACAGCGCCGACGCCGTAAACATTATTCGCAGTCTTCTAATTATTTTGGAAACTTAACTGATTATTAAGGGACATTTACATGACTTAAGCCCTACACTAAGCAAAACCTACATGTTCGTCGCTTTTATAGATTTAATTAAACATGATTTAAAGGTGCTGAAACTGAGCCACTATAAACCGGTGTTTTAACAGTAACAGCATCTTGCTAGAGCCAAGATTTTAGTTTTTAGTCCAAACAACAATTAATTAATTAATTAATTAGGTAATTAATTAATCCATTAGTTCATTCATCCATTCATTCATTAAATAAATTCGCATATCGTCTCAATAAGGGACTACTTAGAGGCGCTCCAAACTGTCTTTAGACGCGAGATAATGGCCTGATAAGGAGGTCTAGAAATGGAACGGATAGTCAACGGCAGGTCATTCCAAGTCAAGAGTATAATATCAGAATATGAATTGGAACATGATATTCATTTTGTGCATGTGAGCATTATTTATAAATGAATTACTGTAGACCCAAGACACAAGCAATGCGTGCTGGCCAACGTGTTCTGCCGTTGCTGGTCTGAACAACGGCGCGGAAGAAGCTGAACATCTTTGCATTGATTAAGCCTCGTAAGACAGGAAATAGCAACTTACAATTAATAACTACCACAGTTCAAGTAACATAAGATGATGATTATCACCGAGAATTATCAACAAAACAATGATTTTACCTCAAAACTGGGGGGCCCGGTAGAGTAGTGGTTAACACGCTGGCCAAGAGTGCGAGAGGTAGTGAGTTCGAGCCCTCGTTGGGCGGATTTGCTTTTGTAGGCTGCCGTGTACTTACAAAGCTGTCTGTTCAGTTAGTAGTTAAGTTTAATTAAGATTACTGCATAACTTGTAAATGTAAAGCGCAGCGCGTCTTGCAGGCGTTTAATTAAAGAAAATATATTATATTATTATTATTAAAATGTTTGATTTTAAACACCATTATATTAGTTCTAATTTTCGATGTATATTGTTGCGAAATTAATTAAAGGATAATTATTTCCCAACAGCATGATAACCATGATAAAAGTACTAGGTACGTATGGACGAAACAGTCGCACCGTCATCATTCTGTTTTCTTACGTCTGCTGCTACTCTTACTTTAGTGCATTCCTTCGTTACATCTCGCATAGACTAATTGCTCTTCGCTCTGCATTGGCCTCCCATCCAGCAGATTGACTTGTCTTGACCGGGTGTTGCGCTATGCTGCTCGCCTAATTGGGCAAATCCATAAATATTGTCATGTCTCAAACTGCATGCTTTAGATAATTCACTGGCTCCCTATTCGCCAGCGTATTGAGTTCAGGGTAGCTGCATTGGTATGGCGATGTTGTCAAGGCCTCGCCCCAATTTACCTCAGAGAGCTTTATATGGAGTATCCAAGGACGTCGTCAGCTACACTCTGCTGGTAAGGGAGTCCTCTTAGTTCCTTTTGCTCGTACAACTACCATGAAGAACCGAGCCTTTTCTGTGGTTGGCCCAGTGGTCTGGAATGGCTTTCCTTTTGAGCTACGCCTACACGCTGGGACTCTACCATGATCTTTCCCTACTAAACTTAAAACTGATGATAACGATGATGATGTTGATGATGACGACAACGACGACGATGATGATGGTGATGATGATGACGATGAAACTTTTCTCTAGTTATACTTTAGCATACATTACAAGCCCATATCGAGCGGAATAGCGACGTTGAACAGTTCAATTTTCCCATGAGGCGGAGAACCAGAAATATAAAAGACATACTTTTGAATGAAATCACCAATTACTACATTCATCTAAGCTACTCTACTGCCCTCCATGGTGAAAGCAACCTGACGAAGCCAACATTTTTTTTTATTGGCACGGTGTCGCTAAGCAGCAATGCACGAAAGCTGCTTAAACTGTAATAAATCATTACTAAATAAGATGTGGCGTCTGTTGTCAACAAAGTGTTTTGTCGCTGTAGGACGTCGATAAGCATCAATGTTGCAATTTTCTTTTAACTCAAATTAGACTCCTTTATTTCAATTATAACGGTTATTTTATATACTCAATTCTTACACAATATTTCAATACAACAGAATCAAATCGCTAGCGTCTATTAAAAGTCTTGGTTTACGAAACTTTATTTCTGATCAATCTGACTAATATTATAGATTGAAAAGTCGGTACTTGTCGGTTAATTCACCTGCAGAATTTTTGTCTGTGTACCTTGTCGGTTAGTTCACCTGCGGAATCTGCCGTATTTTTCCTAATTGATTTTTAGTGACGTAAATTAATGGTGACATCCGATGAACTTATAGCACGTGTTTATATCATTTCGGACGCCATGAACGCCATGAATTTATAAAAATACATTAATCCAGCTTCTATTTCTCAAGTGTTTATCATTTTATCAGGCATCCATTTAAGATACAATAGAAGTTGGATTGATGAAAATGTCCTTGCTTAAATTGGAACTGGATTCATGAAAATTATCTCGCTTAAATTGGAGCCAGGAGCCTGGTTGAAGAAAATGTTTTTGCGTATATTGGAGCTGGATTGATGGAAATAACTGTTGGTTGAACAGATACTGGATTTATGAAAATATCGCTTGATAAATGGAAGCTAGATTAATTTTTTTATATCTTAAAAAGAGGCTGGATTAATGATAAAACGCTTGAGAAATGGAAGCTGGATTAAGATATGTGTATACCTTAAATAGAAGCTGGATGAAGGTATTTCTATATCTGAAATGGAAGCTGGATTAAGGTATTTTTATATGTGAAGTGGAAGCTGGATCAAGGTCAATGTTCCTAATTTGAACAGTTCCTTTCAATGTCTATGTTAGATGCGATGTAGCCAGCAGGTGAATTAATTTTTGCATGTAAGATTGCGTATAATGGGTTTCGGTGTCTGCAGGTGAATTAACCGACAAGTACCGAAAAGTCTTCCCACCGACACTCTCTGAACACTCTCCTATCGAGTTCTCTATCCATTCCCCCTTCATCCACATCCCATTCGTGCTCTCCGATATTTTCGTGGATGGAAGTCTCTTGACCGAGATTGGTCTAGTGGTCTGGAATGGCCTTCCGTTTGAGCTAAGCCTACACCCTGGGACTCTACCAGGATCTATCCTTACTAAACTTAAAAACTGATGATGACGAGGATGATGATGATGAGGACGACGACGATGACGACGACGACGACGACGATGATGATGATGAGGGTGATGATGGTGATGATGACGACGACGACGACGACGACGACGACGACGATGGTGATGATGAGCATGATGATGATGATGATGATGAAATTTCTCTCTATTTGGACTTTACATTACAAGCCCATATCGTGCGTAATAGCGACGTCGGACAGTTCAATTTTCCCACGAGCCGGAGAACCAGAAATATAAAAGACGTACTTTAACTGAATTCACCAATTACTATAATTATAGTCATCTAAGCTACTCTACAGCGCTCCCTGGTGGAAGCAACCTGACGAGGCCAACTTTTTGTTATTGGCACGGTGTCGCTAAGCAGCAATACACGAAATTTGTTTAATCTGTAATAAGTCGCTACTAAGAAAGATGTAGGACGTCGATAAGCATCAATGTTGCAATTTTCCTCTAGCTCAAATTAAACACCTTTATATAAATTATTTTTGTGGTTATATATACTTAAATCTTACACAATCTTTCAATATTACATGGAGTCCGTTGGCGTCCATAATAAGGCATGGTTCAGGAAACTTTATTTTTTGATCGCTCTTACAATATTCACCTCAGATTTATGTTCATCCAAAACTTCTGTCAACAAAATGTTTTAGATGAAATGTGATAGCAGCTTTAAAAAATGGCTATCTCGGTTTAACGATTAAGTCTGATATTAAAGATAATTTGTTCTGCAATTCTCTTTCATTCATGTTTGTGACCTGTAGTTCAAGTGTAAGAGCAGCAGGGGTGGAGTTTACATCACACCAATTATATAGGAAGCAGAGCGAACAATTGACTCAGAATGAAGATTTTATTGGCAAAGACACAATGCACTTCAAGGAAGTAGTTAGTATGGTGTAGATGACCATGAAATGATAGCAAGAGAACCATTTTCAGCGATATATCCAGCAAGCGTCACAGTAAATGAGGTGGTGTAAAAAAATCGGAAAGCAACATTTGTAGTGAATATGGAAGGGAATTCAGTTTCTCATTAAAGCACACATTTGCCTTGAATTGTCCCGAAATAAAACATCGCCGCATTACTAGAAAGTACGACCTTGACGCGAGGAGAACAGTCGAAAAGCTGCTTTAGGTTTTATACTTAAAACAATCAGAGTCACTTTAACTTTTGATTACAGCACAAATGTATCATTTATACGCATTTTTCAAATGTGTGATAGAATGATTTTTTATTCGATACCCGGTATGTTCCATTTCTCCTGATAGCTTCAAGGGATAGATTATCCTGCGACACCTTCCGTGTCTGAGACTGGACGACAAAGCAGAAACACGTTTAGACCAGTACAGCTGTCACTATGGGAGATACGCTTCATGTCGTACAGAAATATGCATGTCAAAAAATGCATGTGACATGACATTGATATTTATATAAATTGGATTTCAAATATCATTTTAAAACAAGTTTCACAATCCGATAATGTTACATCGCTGCAAATCAGTCGCTGGTTTTAGCGCTCTCGGAGATTTGACGTTTTTTGCAGTAAAACGATATCGTCAGAATTCGTTTTTAATACCGTTGCTTTTCTCCTGATTCCAGGACATGGAATATCTGGATATTTTATTAAGTTGCACTCAGAATTTTGAATGGCTGTAAGTTAAGTTTGCGGACATTGAGCTGGAGACTGGATTATTACTTGATTTAAGAAACCGGTAAAACAGTTATTACTTTCTATGACGTCACAATGCGTGTTGCTTAGCAACGCATTAAAGTCGTTTGCTTAAGGTCATTTGAAACGTAATTTGTTTACATCCAGGATAAATCAGTATAAAACGGGTTAGAGCCATGCCGAGATGGTCCAGCCAATCACAGACCAGCGTTGGTGAAGTGCACACATCAAGCAAGGCCAGCGGTGTGTGCAATCATTGCCTGGCGGTCAGACAGCTACACCTGCGCGATGGCACTGTACACGTTCACGGCCCACGGAACAGCCCGTGCCCGGGGTCACGGCAGCCGCCGCTGACCTCGGCGCAGTCGCAAAGAGGTCAGGTCGAAGGTGGCTCTGTATCGGTCGTCGGCGATGGGGGGGCTAGGGACGGTGGACCCGCGGAGTCTTCGCTCTGTTGCCTCAGCAGATTTGGAGTCAATGTTTGACGCCCGGGTCGCGGGTGATGGTCTGGTTCAGCACCCGAGACAAAACAACGGCAAAGTATTAAAGCATATCCCGAAAGGAGCCCGGTTCGCATGCTCCAGGGCCCTCTCCGACATCCTGCAGTCCATAAACAACCACCCTGATGGCATCGAGGAGTGGCGCAAACTGATCTGGTTTGCTTCAAACATCCTGACACAGCCAGCGCGTGCGGGCCGCAGACGAAACACGGCCAATATCATCAAGAAACGGATCGCCAACCACGATGTCCTGCTGACAAGGGACGAGGGCGAGCGGGAAGATGGCCCCGATCGAAGATACAAGAGCGCCAAGGATCTACGCCTGGCTGCGGTTGGTGCAAAACTCGAGGAGGGCAATATTCGAGCCGCCACCCGCATCCTCTGCAGTCAAGATAACCCGGTCAAGGCGTCGCCAGAGTCCTTCGCAGCCATGCAGGAAAGGCATCCGTTGGACAACTGGGCGGATAACCTGGCTGATTTGCCAGACGCGGCGCAAGCGGCTCCATTCCAAGTGACGGAGAAAGAAGTTGCGGACGCGGTGAGATCTTTTCCGGTGGGGTCTTCCGGGGAGCCGGATGGAATGCGTCCCCAGCACCTGCTTGATCTGCTCAACAACCGCGAATCATCAGAAACTCTCCTCCAGGCACTCACATGTTTCATCAATGTGATGCTGAGGGGCGAATGCCCGCAGGAGGTACGGGAGATACTGTTCGGTGGCACTCTCATCGCCCTGTCCAAAAAGTCAGGAGGGCTCCGGCCAATAGCGATCGGATACGTCTGGAGAAGACTGGCAGCAAAGTGCGCCAACAAGTACGCTTTGACTCGGATGGGATCATTCTTCGCCCCATTCCAGGTGGGCATAGCAGCACCGGGAGGCGCCGAGGCGGCGGCTCGCGCCGCCAGAAGCTACGTTTCGGATATGCCTCGGGATCACGTCTTTGTAAAACTCGACTTTGCAAACGCTTTTAACACCCTGCGGAGAGACGTCATGTTAAAGACAGTCCACGACACTATTCCGGAACTCTACGCATTCATCCATCAGGCGTACTCGGCGCAATCCCTTCTACAGTTTGGGCCCTTTGAGGTACGGTCACAGATGGGGCCGCAACAGGGTGACCCTTTGGGCCCGCTGCTGTTTTGTCTGCCGCTGCAGTCGACCCTACAATCGCTGCGGTCCGGTTTCAGACTCGGTTTCCTGGACGACCTCTCGCTGGGCGGAGGGCTGGAAGATATGCGACATGACCTGTCCGTTATGAAGGAGCTGGAAACCTCGCTCGGCATCTGTTTGAATAGAAACAAGTGCGAATACTACTCGGAGGTCGAACTAGCGGGTGAGGAATTTGATGATTTCCGAAGGATGGACCGCGATTCATTGGTCCTCCTCGGCGCCCCACTGTTCAAAGGGGAGGCCCTGGACGAAGCGCTCCTCGAGCACAGCAATTCGCTCGAACGGGCCTTGAGCGACCTGGCATGTCTCCAGGCTCAGGCGGCACTGATGCTGCTGCGGTCGTGCTTTGGAGCGGCCAAAATGACATATCTCTTGAGAGTGGCACCGTGCTGGAATCATCCCTTACTAGTGAAGATGGACGAACAAATGCGGATTGGACTGGAAAAGATCATTAACATCGAGCTCAGCGATCTGCAGTGGATCCAGGCCACTCTTCCGATCAGAGACGGCGGACTCGGGTTCAGACGCGTTTCGATGCTGGCTTCATCAGCTTATTTAGCCTCAGCTGCATCAACCAAGTCGCTCGTGCACGCCGTGCTCAACGTGGATACGTGGAGCGACGCTTACGCGGTGGAAATCCTGGAGGCCCGCGAAACAACGCGTCCGAGAGGAGAAGAGCCAACCCTTACCAGCCAGAAGGCCTGGGACAGGCCTCTGACTGACGCTGACAAGGTTGCAGTGTGGTCCGCCAACACCGACCCTCTAAGCCGGGCAAGGCTGGGCGCTGTGGCATCACCCCACGCGGGAGACTGGCTCTCGACGGTTCCCGTGGTCTCGTGCGGTTTGGGCCTCAGCAACGAGGCCGTGCGAGTCGCGGTGGGTCTTCGGTTAGGACTCAATCTTTGTGCACCTCATCAATGCCAGTGTGGCGAGCCCGCCGATCCCGGAGGCAACCACGGGTTTGTCTGCAGACGATCTGCGGGAAGAGCGGCACACCACTTCGCCATGAATGACATCATATGGAGAGCACTGGTAAAATCGGACATTCCAAGCACGAAGGAGCCACCGGGCCTGATCCGCACGGATGGCAAGAGACCGGACGGAGCAACACTGGTTCCCTGGGCGAGGGGCAAGTATGTCGCATGGGATGCAACATCCATCCACACCTGTGCTGCCTCCTACCTCAACATTTCGGCTGCAATGCCCGGTGGGGCAGCCGAACACGCCGCAAACCGGAAGTGCGCCAAATATTCAACACTCCCGGCCACCCACGACTTCGTCCCCATCGCCATCGAATCGCTGGGCCCCATCAATCGGTCAGGTCGCGAATTCCTGTCTGAGCTGGGGCGCCGTATGACCGCCGCTTCTGGTGACCCTCGTGAGACTGTGCACTTATTCCAACGGCTATCGATATGCACTCAAAGATTCAACGCCATAGCATTCAGAGGCACTTTCACACAACCAACCGGAGTCGAGGACGACCAGCCATACCAACAATAATATTGCATTATGTATTAGGCTTTGCATGCATCTGTGGGAATACAATTAGCACATTTTGCTAGTGTCTAGCCTAGTGCTCACCGTTAATCAGTTCCAGCCAGTTGATGTTGCTCTGTTGGTTTTGAAAATAAATGATGGTTTTTTCAGTTTCACAATACTATAAACTATACTATTTTTTAAATTTTAATCCAAAACGATCAAGATCTTCAAATTACAGTCTGATTTTATGTGACACATTGTTTTCTAAGTATAGAACGTTTGAAATAGGCCTATATTCATATTCATTGGAGTTCACTAAGTATTACTCGACTGAGAAAATCGGTTATACATAGAATATCTTTTCTCTCATAAAAAGGTGTCTAATATCAGTCTAACTTCTTCTGAACACAGCATTCTGATTCATGGCTATAATAATAATAATTATTATTATTATTATGTGCATCTATGTATAATTATGCGCAGTGTATAGTGCAGTTATACATAATACATGCCCACAACACACATAAAAACACTGATATTACGAAACAGAGATCATAATTATGCATGTATATATATATATATATATATATAGTCATTAGAAATAATAGAGCCTACATAAGTGTCTTTGCAAAAACGAACACTAGAAAATTTTCTATTAAGTACCAGGGTCCTCTTTTATGGAATAACATACCAGAAAGTATTCGTGCATCCAGGAGTCTCGCTCAGTTTAGAATCCAAATCCGTGCATACACATTAAACAATGTAAAATGAAACTCCTTTATTTAACCAATGTTCATGCTTATTATTATGTTTTTGATATATGTTTTGAGGGAAAGTATCCCGTTGCTTCTGTTCATTTGCTTTCAAAGCACCGCCATTAATTAATTAATTAATTAATATCGCATCTGCTTTTTATCTTCTATTGTTACCCCAATGAATTTTCTGGTAAATAGGCCCCACTAGCGGGATCATTCCCTTCGGGTAGCCTATTGGTTCTGCCACACTCAGTATTGGTTGCTTACTTGTCCATATAATCGCAAATGTTAACTAGTAATCAATCACTGTGTGTACTATCCTGTAAGCAAAATTGTCTGCTTGTCTTTGCTTTTTTTGGTGGATCAATAAACCAATTGAATTGAATTGAATTGATTTGAATTTATATATATATATATATATATATATATATATATATACATACACACATATAATTCATTTTTATTTATTTCTTGCAATTGTATATAATAGTAGGTAAGAAAGTATTTTCTTGCAGACTCATTATTAACCCTCAGGCTACCAAGCTTTTTTTGTAACACCGACTACCAAGGGGGGGGGTGGTTACCACCCCCCCCTGGATTTTGGGTTTGGTTTGAGATATCATAACTTGTAATACACCATTCGATTCAGCATTCATTTCTGCACAAAATGGTATATTTAGGTTTAGAAAATATGAAGGCACCTCGAAATTATGAATTTTTTACCATGGGTACCCGTCGATTCCACAAAATGTATGCTTACGCATAGGGAATATATTAGATTCTGTGTGTTTTATACATGATTTATATATAAAAAGTAGTTTACATATAATAAACTCCAATATTAAACTATAAAAACTAGTAATAAGTTTGTTTTATGTTAAATCAAAACAAAAAAACATGTTTTAAATGCTGAAAAACGTTTACGCAGACTTATCGGCTCGCGTTGCAAAAAAACCCAACATTTTTATACATTTTAATTTATTTTGAGCACTTCCGGTCATCAAATTTTAAATTATTTAGTATTAAAAAATAGCCCTAAATGCCCTCTACAGAATGGCATAATTTATTTCTATTAAAAAATAAATTATGGATAAGTTATAATAGAAAAAACATGACAATTTTATGAAAATAAAACACCTTTATATATATTTTAATTTATTTTGAGCACTTCCGGTTGGCAAAAGACAACTCAATGAGCATGGAAATGTAGCCCCACATTCCCTCTATAGAATGGTATAATTTGTGTCTCTTAATATTAAGGGGCGGAAAAGTTACAGACGATATTCTAGGGGGGGGGTGGTATCCACCCCCCCTGGTGCCTTTGGTATATCGGGTGTAACTTTTGAACGGTAGGGGGCATCATAAAAAGTTTTATCTCAAAATGTGTCCCAATGAACCCTCTACAGCTACCAATTTTTTCAAAATTTTATTCCAGACGGAACGCGTTTGATTTGGGAAAAACCTAGGGGGGGGGGGTGGCAACCACCCCCCCCTTGGTAGCCCGATGGTTAATATTAGTCGTCGTCGTCGGTTCTCTGTGGTTGATCCAAACTTGAATGGACTTCCATTGACTATGCGACACCTCCCAAGCTGTTCTCAATTTCAGAAACTGTTGAAGACTGATGTTTTCGCTTGATCTCGGTCGGGAGCGCCTCTGAGTAGATTTCTTCAATGGGCGCTATATAAATTACGTTTGATTGATTGATTAAGACGTGCCGAAGAGGGATGACTGTGACTATGTACTTAGAGAGGTCAGAGTTTTTCCGAAGAGGGAGAGATGATCCAATGCAGTTGTTTTAAGGGCTTACAGAAGACATAATATATTCTGGATTGTTAGCATACAGCCTTGTAGCCTACTTTATTATCATTCCAGCGATTAAGGATGAGGATGACATACATAGTTTAACGACAGCTTATGACAACAGAGGCCGCTTCCATCGCAAATTTTTGTGCATAGTAACAACGATTAGATTGTTGATAATTTATAGGTATTAATTCTGAAGGTGAAAGAGGATAAAAAGGTGTTAATTTTGACTGAATGTTAAAGCGAGAAAAATATTTAATATAGGACAGTGCACACACGATTTAGAGGTGTTTGATCCGCACACTGTAATTTTAATGGAACCACGTGCTTAAACGCATATTGTGTCTGATTGAGGGTTGAAATCTAGGCCTACCCTTGTTTACGATTATGATTACGATTGCGATGGCTAATAACAACTATTTTTTTTCTACAATCATTCATACGGGATTAGAAAGAAAATGAACAAAAAGTGAATACTTCGTTAAGTTCAACTTTTGGGACTTTTCATAGATCATTCATTTATTCATTCATTTATTCATTCATTCATTCATTCATTCATTCATTCATTCATTCATTCATTCATTCATTCATTCATCCATTCATTCATTCATTCATTCATTCATATAGCGCCACTTAAACAAACTACTCAGAGGCGTCCTCAGCCCAACCACGAACAAAGAATAAAGACTTGAGAGACTCGTAGAACCCAGCCGGATGGGCCAGAAGTAGAGAGCGAAGCGTAACCGGGAGGTCGTTCCAGACTGTAGGCCCCACAACCGAGAAAGCACGGCGCTGCTTAATAGCTAAGCGGGTCCGCGGGACCAGAAGTTCACCCATAGCCGAAGAGCGAAGTACACGACGCGCTGCAACGTCAGAGACTGGACAGCAAAGCTCACGCAAGTATGACGGAGCACAGCGAGAGACCACAGCAGCAAAGCGGTATGAGATCCGCTGGGACACAGACGACCAGTGCAGCACATCGCGCATATATGCAGAGACATGGGCAAATTTAAGTAGCCGCCCAACAAGACGAGCAGCCGAGCGCAAGACACGATCAAGTCGCCAGAGGACACCAAAAGGAAGACCAGCAAGTAAGGAGCAACAGTGTATGTGTTGGCGGATGAGTGGAAACTATTTGCCATTGCTCAAATTTCCTAATTCAAAGACTGAAGGATATGGCGTAAAATGTCAGAGATTGATAGCAAAAAGTCTGGTTTGGATTATCATTTGACGGGTTTACAACAGTGGACAATATTATATTTGCATAGTTTTACAAACCTTCTCCGCTAAGAATGGATACTGGGAAGGGTTTAATGATGGTAAGATTAATATTTATGTGAATTCTTTGCTGTTGGCATTGCTTTAATATGAAGGTGATCCAAGGCACAACATCATTGCATTAAGGGAATAACACTCAGGCTGCCAAGCTTTTATGATAATTTATGTACTACGAAAGGAAGTGGCAGTTACCTCTGGATTTTGTGTTTAATTTGATATAGCATATCTTTTAACACAGCAATGCCATACTCCCTTGGTGCCTCGAATGCTAGGATATACTCTGGATTGATGTGTTTGAGCATTGAAATTAATGATGGAAAAACAGGACGAACATGAAACAAATGAATGTTAGAATATTTATAGTCCGAAGTTAACAAGATTTTAAGGTGTTTAAACAGAGCTCTGCAATTATAATAGAATCAAGTGCTTTAAAAATAGTGTATATGCTCGAAACATGTACATTGACAACTCCCATTAATTAACCTATTTATATAATAAATCATGTAGGGGAGAAAGAAAAGAGAATAAATGGCAGACTAATTTGATAAGCCAACTTATAGGAATTTTTCATGGTACGTGAATGTGTTGGGGGATGAAGAAGTAAGTAAGAATATTCTTTATTAGGCCACCAGCAAACGCACAGCCTGTCGGGTAGGGCCCCTAATTATGGTACTGCGCACCGCTGCCCGCCTCATAGGCTGCATTCCAAAGTTTGGCCGAGTCTTTGGAGTACATGCGGGATGTACTCCACCGGATCCCTTTCCCACATCGCATTGCTTATCGAATTTCTGTCTGGGCTCGGCGGTGTTTTTAGGGTTTATCTCATTTATACTTGCTGGAACAGCTCCATGACGCACGTCCAGCGCCGCTGCTCTCTCCGCTCAGTTGCACAAGCAGAACTTATTGTTCCACGCTCACGGACTGCAATCAGGCAGCGCCGTACTTTCTCCGTGGCTGGATCTGTGACCTGGAATGAGGTTCCTGTTATCCTTCGTCAAATACCTGTTGGCCTTTCTGCCTCATTTCTCTATTTCCTAAGACTGTCTTATTCGACCTGAGTAGAAACCTTGAAGGGGCGATATATCGAATTGCCAGCAAATGAGTAAGTAAATAAATAAATAAAATAAGTTTACAAAAAAACAAAACAATATATACGTTCACGCAAAGTCATTCAATATTCTCAAAATAAAACTTTACTTGGTAAAAGAATCAACTCTAGGAAGTGGTGCTAGATTAGTGGCCTAGGTTGATTATTGTAAGCAGTGTCCTTACGTGTGGTCAGTAGAGGTCGTGAAGAATGTGACATGTATTTAAGAGGATAAAGCGGAAAAGTGCTCAGTCAGCTTCAGAATAGAGTGCGTCAAAATCAGAAAGGAGAAAGCTTGAACGGGTCAAGTCTCTTAAAAGACCGCTAAGACGTTTACGCTCCATGAGTGGAAAATATCCAATTATCGAGTTTATTGAAAGCTTCTTTCCTGTATCTAGAGCTCAAGAAAAGCGTCACATAGCAGAGATCGATAGCATGACGTCTGGGTTGCATTAATAATAATCATTCGCCGGTTCACGACAGAGTCAAGCTCAGGTTTGCAGAATTTTACACACCGTTTTTTATGTTTCAAAACAATCTATTAATATCAACCGCTATTTCTGCTCAATAATTTGGGTTTACGTCGTCGAATCACAAATCATAGTCATTAACCCTCTTTCGAAGAAGCGAAAATGCAACTTAATTTGGATGGAGGGAGGTTTTTGCTGGTGAAATAGAAGCTGGATTGACGAAAAACGCTTTAGAAATGGAATACTACAATTACCCGATCGCTCTCTTCCCTTCTGACTTGGATTTGTTCCTCGTCGGACGCTGGAGAGGGTCGGCCACTCGTATGATCTCTTGTTTCCATAAGGTTCTGTTACGATCGTCGTCTGGTTCCAGTTTGAGTAGTCTGAGGTCTTGCTGGATCATGTCCGTCCAGCTCTTCTTCTGTCGCCGTCGACTTCATTATTCTTTTGATGTTGGTATCCTCCGCCCGCTGCACATGTCCATATCACCGCAATCTGACTTCACTTATCTTGTCAGATATAATATAGGCCACTCCTACTTTCTTTCGTATGACTACATTTCTTTGCTTGTCTCTTAGTGAGACCCCGAGTACAATAACCAAATCGCTGAAATAATTATGTAAATTGCGTGTGGCTCCGCTGCGTGTCGTACCGTTATATGGGTATTAGCTGTCTCAGTCTTAATCATCCGTCCTATTAAATCAGTTAAATTTTACTAATTCAGCAATTACAAATGTTGACTTCATTTGTCGATAATTATTATTGATTATAGTTATATTCAGTGAAAGCTTTACTTTTCTCGTTACGATAGTTTGTATTTTGGTATCGTTTTCGAAAACCGTGATTAAGCCGCTTGCGTAAAGAAAATATATTGTATATGCAGCATAAGTGATCGATTTAAAGGTGTCTGAATCACAGAGTTTAATATAGGTCGACTCAGTACTTGGCACCCCCAAGATCATTGTCCTGACTGAAAACTACGGTTTCAGAGTGTGAGTTTTTTTATGCATTACAGCCGGTGAATAAGCTCGTCTTTCTTACTTTTTTTGTAGGTGCACTTGTTATATACATAGACCTACCAACTGGATGAATCCAGATTTGACGAGGGCTTATGACAACAGAGGCCGTTGCCTTCGAAAAAAATTGTTTGGCAAAAAGCAATGATACCTGTTCCATACACTACACACAACACACTACACCATCGCGCCTCTTTTATGGGCTCTGAGAAATTCCCGAACATAATTATAGATCACATTAACTTCTCTATTCCGTGTGTAAGATTATCTATTACCCGAAATTGTCTAACCCAATTAATTTGGAGAACTTCAAATCATTTTTGTTATGACAAGGCCTCGTTAGACGGCAAGAAGCCATTTCTCATGAATTATTACTATATTGAAACTAGCGTACTTTGGTGTCAGAGATGTTCATCGCCTTTAATGTCGCTCAAATCTGATATTAGCCTATTATGATTCTATTTCTATTATGATTCTATTATGATTCTATTTCTATTATGATTCTATTATGATTCTATTTCCGTGCCTCGGATTCACATTTCGGTGTGACCTTGCGCGCGTTACAAATTTATTTAATAATAATAATAATAATTCTATCGTTGCTAAATCCGGACACCTTTATTTCAATTTAAAACGGTCTATATAAACCTCATTTAGAGAAAGATGTAATCAGTGAATGTCGTCTCGGTATAAAAATAATACATTTATTAATTAATTAATTAAATGTTTAAACTACGCTGTATCTGTGATCTTTCAAGTTTTTTTATGACGTCAGCGGTCTGTGATGTCATGCGATGACGTTAAGCGTTCGAGGAAACAATGTAATGTAGTAATGATATTTAATGCGAATCTTCGTCAATTTCTCGGCGCCCACAAAAGCTATTTTAGAGAGCACAGCTTAATCTCCAAAAACTGTCAAGTTTGTTTTCCGTGCCAGGTCTAAATTCGGGGAGATCAAGCCGAGGAAACAGGGGTTAATTGTAAGGATGAGCAACACAAGTAGAGTTGTTTCGGAAGTCGGTTCTAAAGAGCTGATGTAGAACAGGTTAAGGTACGGTTGCAGAATTTCAGAGAGGATGAGAGATGAAGCCGAGATAGAGAACGGTATGATGATTATCGAGTAAACCTGGGCGATTGAGCGTAAAAGGGTTGAGAAGTTTGAAGATCGTTGCAGGTCAGAGAAGTGATTTTGTAATGTATGGGCTGAGATACTTCGCCAATGATATACATCGATAACTTTTATTTCTGCATTGATTTCTTCTGTAAATGGCTTGGTTGCAAGTTCATTCCAGTATGGAAGAGGCTTAATTTTTTGTTTTCTTTCCATGTTTAAGCTTTTTATCAGGTATTGATTGATTAGCTATATAGAAGTAATACAATCTACAAAATTATTAAAACTATCATCACAATAAGTTTTATCATCCAAAATATCTTCTGTTAGCGAGAAGTTGCTGGCTTCCTTATATTTTTCTAATCAGCCTTTTTTGATTTCCAAAAGAGCATACTTCGGCTATCTTCTATTATGGCTTCCTCATTTATAGTAGTTACAATAGCAAAGTGATCAGATCCAATGTTGCTTGATATCGGCCGGGAGCACCACTGAGTAGGTACCTTGAACGGGCGCTATATAAATTACGATTGATTGATTGATTGATTGATTGATTGATTGATTGATTGATTGATTGATTGATTGATTGATTGATTGATTGATTGATTGATTGATTGATTGATTGATTGATTGATTGATACTGTCCATGTGATTGTACGATTGTACACTTGGTCACGCAACACTTATATATTGAGCGTGTAGCCACGATTTTAAGGTGTCTAAGACTGCATGGATTTTTACTTTTTATCTAAACTACGATATCAGTACGACATCAGAGTGCGAATTATTTTGACATAGTAAAATCATATTCATTTTGCGCATAAGATTATTTTCTATAATAATAATAATAAAAATTGTCAATTCCAAACTCATCACACAATCTTGCATTGCTGGTCTGAAGAACGGAGAGGACGAAGGCTAATCAATTTTGCTATGGCATAGCAGCGTCGTTAGAAAGCAGCAACCCACTTACGATGAATAATAACTGCAGTATCAGCAGCCAAAGTTAATAGCACAGGCCATCGTCGCCGTAAAATGTCCGTAAAAAACAGATATTTTACTCTAATTTTATTTTTATTTAGACACCTTTATATCATTTATTTCAGGTGTATATAAGGTTCATTGTGTGCAGTCAATGACAATAGCAAATTACGATGATAAAAATATTATTATGATGACGATGGCTATTGTATGGTTGTTGTTTAACGCTCTGTTTCATAACAGATACAATCGGCGCCGTCCTCCTCTTCTTCGTGATTTGGACTGGCATTACCCGATTACAATAAAAAAAGGAGGAGTGGTTGATACGCGCGCGTGCACACAGGCACACTCTCACACACAGGCAATCAAGCACACAGACCCACGAACACATGCACACGCAGACAGACACAGAGACATATAGACTCGCCCATGCAACTTCACACAGCAACACGTACACGGAAACATCAATTATCATAGACGCTTTAGCGTTTGACTTTTATTTCAATATAACCAGACGGATGGAACTTACAATGACGTGGAATTCCATAGAGAGCACATTAATCATGTCAACAAACAGCAAACTTTATAAATAAAGTCTAAATTATGACTTCATACTGTGTTCAGCGACAGCTTCTAACAACGAAAACATAAAAGAAAGATCATTGTTCGCTTGGTCGCTTGAATCCATGGTTTAACAACAGCAAAAAACGAATGCCGTTGCCTCGACAAAGATTTGTTTGGCATATCACGGCTCCCATTAGCTTGTATGTATGTTCGTAGTCCATTCTTTTATGACGAAATTTTATGTATGGCAATGTTATCACAGAGTCTTTAAACCGACAGTGTGATAACACTAGTAATACCACCACTGTCACGAAAGAGCTGGGATATAATATATCCCAGCCCTTATTATGCCAAAATTACATGTATGTCTCGAGTTTTAGATAAATCGTCTTGTTTCACTATAGACAAATTACTGTCTTGTGCTGATTTCCAGTTATTTCTACCGACATCTTGTGTCTGCCTGGATCGTTGACGTCGACCTCGTCTTACTTGCTTACTAACTTACATACGTTCACTATAACGCGTCGAAGAGGAAAGGCAAAGCTCCTCATCCCACAGTCCGCGAAATTTCCCGGTCGGTCAGAGATTAATTTCTCGGATCTTTACTGCGGGTGGCTCGGTCGCAATATAAACGTGGAGTAGCGGTGGTGAAGGATCTCACCCTCAGGGTCGAAGCCATAACACAGCCGCTATATAAATATGCGATTACATTTACATTTCGATGGCTTAGAGCACAGACGTCGTATCTGCAATTTTTTCAGAAAATCACTTTTTGACGCTATTCGATGCGTAAAATTATTCTTCACAGCCTAATAAAGGTCGTATGTACATACGACGAATAGGCAGTAAGATATCGTTCAGAATCTGAATGTCGTATCTGCAAGTTAAGGTTACAAACGTCGTATCTGCTGTACATACGACATTTGTGCTCTAATTTCTGCCGCACATACGACATTTGTGCAGTAATTTCTGTCACATACGACATTTGTGCAGTAATTTCTGTCACATACGACATTTGTGCAGTAATTTCTGCCACATACGACATTTGTGCAGTAATTTCTGCCACATACGAAATTTGTGTATTTGGTGGAAGGGCTGAGCCCCTAGCCCCCTACCGCTGCCACTGTGTATGAAAAGCAACATGCTTGTAACAGATAGTTTTGTTCTGTCGTCTTAAATGCTCTTGTTCTTGCACATTACGATGATCGTGCGGTTGTCCGTCAAAAAAATCTACTGCACAGATGTCGTATCTGACCTTTAATTACATTTTGAAGTCTTTTCGTTATGCTGCTGCATAAAAGACACTGACAATATCACTTGCTCAATCAAAATAAACATTTTGGCTATCTCACTTTTTATGAGAAAGGAACATGTATCTTGAAAAAAAGTTTTTTCTACTTCCTGAAAATTTTTGTTTTTTGCACATACGACGTCTGTGCTCCAAGCCATCGATTTACTATGGTGATTCCAAAACACTCTTTGGCGTCTGAAACAGCGTGGGATGTGGAGGAATTGCAAAATGCCCCGTCATGTGTTGACCTTCTTACATTTACGCTACGACTAACTAACCATAATAATTATTGCCCACGCAGACCGAAGCAATTAAACGCCAGTGTAGTTTCATTCAGTGCACTAGAATATGTTTACAGTCATCAGCAAGTCATTTCCAGAATCTAGGACATTATTTCAAATATACGGGGATGACGCTCAGATCATTCGGAGAACGCGTCTATGATCCAATAATTATAGCTCAAGATTAACCGTTATAAGGGTGTCTTTGCATTTCTTGTAGTTAATGACCTTAAACGATTTTGGCAGCTGCGTCGATCGTACCCAAGGAGCAGGAAAAAAATGTGCCATCGATAGAAATTAGTTTTGCTTTCCGTTGCCATATCAAAGACACATAGGCCCCATTGCCACGTCTTCTTAGTATAATATCTTTAACCAGAACCATACTTGGTGGCAGGATCCTCGACCTGGAATGGCCTACCATTGCCATCGAGTTCTCTTTCTGTAATTCCATTCCTCTCTCACCTTAAGCCACATCTATGTGGCCGCACAGGGTTGGGTGCGCCTCTGAGTAGTTCTCTTGAAGAGGCGCCATCCAAATCCAAAAATAAATAAATGAGTGAATGAATGAATGAGTGAATGAATGAATGAATGATCGAATGAATGAATGAATGAATGAATGAATGAATGAATGAATGAATCGATATGACATATCATTCTTCTTCTTTATTCTTTTCTCCCGAAAGTCTGTTAACCGCTACTTCTATTATAATGACCAAGCCAATACTGCCGTGCTAAGCAAAAAGACAGTAACTCAAAAAAGGTGATTTCGCGTAAAACAACAAAGAAGAAATCGGTTTAATCCAACCAGAAATAATACTTCAATCTTTTTGAATTTTTGCAAACAGTCATATCTAAACTTGTGAATTTTGGAAATAATCTCATTTTTAGTGAAATTTGAGTAAAAATTGTATAAAAATGAGTTACTGTCTTTTTGCATAGTATCGAAGCATTGAATATCGGCTTGCTTCTAAGCAAGAAAGCAGTAAGTCTTCATTATAGTGCTGCAGACTGGTGAGAAAATGTTCACTTTGCATAAAATTTGGTAAATACCACGAACAAGTCCTAAGAAAAAGATTTGTCAATAGGACCACCACAGATTTGCAATCTGGCGCCAATGGCAGCCATTTTTCAAAATGGCCGACCAATCTACATTTTTAAAGATCTTAGCTTCTATTTCTCTTAGAATCGTCATCTAGGTGACTAAACATACATTTTTGGGGGTAAGGATTCCAATGGAGCCATCTAAAACTTCCTATGGACTCAGTGGCGGCCATTTTTCAAAATGTCCGATCAAAATAGTTTTTTTCAATATCTCAGCATTCACTTCACTTCACTCAAAATCGTCAACTTGGTGCCTAAACATACATACGTAGGGGCAAGGACTCCATTGGGCCATCTAAAACTTTCTATGACCTCAGTGGCGGTCATTTTTCAAAATGGCCGACCTCAATGTTTTTTCAATATCTCAGCATTTAATTAACTTAGAATCGTAATTTTGTTGCCTAAACATACATTTTTAGGGGCAAGGATTCCAATGGGGCCATTTAAAACTTCATATGGCATAAATGGCGGCCATTTTCCAAAATGGCCTATCATTCTGAATTCTTTAAAAATTTCTTAGCATTCATTTCACTCAAAATCGTCATCTTGGTGTCTAAATATCGAAATGCAGGGGCAAGGGCTGCAATAGGGTCAATGTAGATTTTCGCCATGGCCCCAACGTTGGCCATTTTCAAAATGGCCGACCAAAATACCAAAATTATCAATATAGGAACTTTCAGTCTACTTAGAATCGTCATATTCGTGTTTAAACATACATAGTAAGGGACAAGTATTCCAAAGCCCCAGGAACTCTTAAATTGTGGTGAAAGATTGCGTAAACGTGGAGTGAATTTTTATCTTTGGGTCGGCCATTTTGTAAAATGGCTGCCATTGAAACGATGGGGAAATTTGCGAAGGCCTCATTGCCGGAATAGATCCATTGCCCTAAAAGGCATATGTTTATACACCAATATGATGATTATAAAAGAATTTGAAGCTAAGATAGTAATATATTCCTATTTTGGTCGCCATGTTGGAAAATGGCAGCCATTGACACCATGGGGAACTTTGTTGTAGCCATATTGGAATCTTTGCTCTTAAATGCGTATACATATATGCTTGGACAATAGGATGACGATCCCAAGTGAACTGAAAGCCGAGATATTGACAAATACTTCCATTTAGGTCCGCCATTTTGAAAAATGGCCGCTATAAAGGTTATAGTTAATATTTGATAGCTCCATTGAAATCCTTGACCCTTAATGTGTATGTTTTGACACCAAGATAACAATTCCAAGTGAACTGAAAGCCGAGATATGGACAATTCCATCTTTTTTGGTCGGCCATTTTGGAAAATGGCCGCTATTGAGGCCATGAGAAAATTTGGGGCGGTTCCATTGGAATCCTTGACCATAAATGTGTTTGTTTTAACACCAACATGTGGATTCTAAGTGAATTGGAAGCTGAGATATCGAAATATCTGTACGTCGATCGGCCAACAAAATACATGGGATACTAAGCAAGAAGACAGTAACTCAAGTTACTGCGTTTTTGCTTAGCACCATGATACCTAAATTGAGTTACTGTTAATTTCATTTCCGTTTTTTTCCATGTTCCGGTACAGATACCATTTCCTCGCTCATATATATGATAGAATATGTTGTCAGGATGTGAAAACAAGTGCTAACTCCAAAACGGAAAAAATTGAGTTACTGTCTTTTTGCTTAGCACGGCAGAATAGTGATTTAGACACCTTAAAATTAATTTATAAGGATATTATATATAAATTTTGGTTACAAATATATTTATTCAGTCACCTCAGTCACCCCCCCCAGGCCCGGATGATATAGCAGTTGAATTATTAAAGTTTGGAGGAGAAATGACAATAACCAAGTTGCACGAGATATGCGTAGAGATCTGGAATACAGGAATATGGCCAGAGGAATGGACACAATCAACGTTCATACCGCTTCCAAAGAAAGGAGACCCGCTTCAATGCGGAAATTATAGAACAATCGCATTAATCTCTCACGCAAGCAAGATCTTGCTGCGTGTAATACTGGAAAGAATGCAAAACAGACTAGCGGAAGAAATCGCTCCAGAACAGGCAGGATTTAGACCAAAACGAGGCACAAGAGATCAAATAGTGAACATAAGGATCATCTTGGAGAAGGCAAGAGAGAGGAAACAACCGTTGTACCTCTGTTTCATAGACTTCTCCAAAGCTTTCGACATGGTTAGGCACGACCAGCTGTGGCTGGCCATGCTTGACACGGGATTCCCACCGCAGCTGGTAGAACTAATAAGAAATTTATATAGACAACAACACGCTAACGTGAGAACGAACGACCTCACATCAGCATGATTCAGGGTAAAGGGAGGGGTCAGACAAGGGTGCAACCTCTCACCATGCTTATTTAATATTCTATCGGAGCAGGTGATGCGAATAGCATTGGAAGGCTTTGGAGGAGGCCTTAGAATCGGAGGGAGGATTATAAACAACCTCAGATATGCTGATGATATTGTTCTGATTGCTACATCTCCGGAAGAACTTCAAGAAATAGTGAACCGAGTAGAGAAGGCAGCAGAACAGTTCAACCTGAAGATAAATGTAGGGAAGACGAAGGTCACGACAACCACTGATGAAATTTTGATAACAGAAGTGAACGCAGGACAGCTGGATCAAGTGGATTCATTTGTTTATTTGGGATGCCGGGTTACAAAGGATGCAAATTGCACGGGAGAAGTAAAAGCAAGACTTGCGATGGGAATGACGAGTCTGGTAAATATGACGAAGATTTGGAAAAATAAAGCTGTCAGCAACAGAACAAAGACGAGACTACTGAAGGCATTGGTGTTTCCAGTGGCGACATACGGGTGTGAGGCATGGACTTTAAAGAAAGAGGAAGAAAGACGCATACAAGCATTCGAGAACAAATGTCTTAGAAAAACATTAAGAGTCCCATGGACAAAAAAACTGACCAACGAACAGGTGTACTTCATAGCAGGAACAAAGCAAGAACTGTTGACCCACGTAAAAACAAGAAAGTTACGATACTTCGGACACGTGATGAGACAGCAAAAGGAAAGCATAGAAAACAACCTGATGACGGGACTGATGGAGGGAGAAAGGGCAAGAGGAAGACCAAGAATGGCATGGATAGACAACATCTTGAAGTGGACTGGACTTTCGGGGAGGAGGTTAATGAACATGGCAGGAGATAGACAACTGTGGAAAATGCTCATCCATTCGTGCAGCCAACCGTCGCAGAGCGACGATGGCGGAATGACATGACATGACAGTCACCTCGGCACGGACAATAATAACCTTGCGTCTATAACCGTCTTTGTTACAACGCAGAGTCATCTGAAAGCAACAAATCACATCCGATTAATAATTACCGGCGGCGCAGTACGAGTAGCGTGGAGCTAAGTTGAAATCATTGGCTTTTGTCGCTGTGAGCTGTCGCAAAACGCAAAACTTAACATTTACGGAAATTTCACATTGCTTACACCTATTATAACTGCTTACATACTCCATAATAGATTACATTTCTTATCGTTTTAATTATAATTTAGTTCCATGATGATAATTACAATCTAAGTAATAGCACCATGAATTATTACAATCATAATGAAAATTATGTCCTATGGTATACACAACAACATCAAAGTTATTGGCGTGGATAGAAGGAAGAAGGCTCAGATTTCAAGTTTATGAGCAGGAAAGTAACACTAAAACAAGAAGATTTCTTCTTTTAAGCTTTTGACTTATCTCATAGACTGGATAATTTATTTCAACACTTTTAGACACATACGCTGATTAAAGAGAGGCTCATCAATTTATTTTATGCTAATTTTGTGTACCTGTAACAAACGATTTGAGGATAGCAGTTACGGTTAAGATAATGAAATCCCTAGCACTGCATAACCATGGCTTCCTTGTTTCAATCTTAATTGAATTGTTCTCCATCGTCATCTTTTCTCAGAGTTAGTCTGTTGACCTTCGACCTTGGATGGACTCGATTTGACCAGAGTCTATGACAACAGAGGCCGTTACCCTGGACATAAATTTGCTCGGCGTATTACAGCACTTGAGAGCTTGGATATGATGCTCTATTTCATAGCAAACTTTTAATACTTTTAAAGGTGTTTTTTGCAACCAATCGCTTTCTTGTAGATTTCGGGTTTTAACGACCTCAGGCAATTTGCAGAATTAAATTAGTAATAAAGTGATCTCGTCGGAAAGTCTTAATCAATAACATAAAAGTTTTACAACAGATTATTCGATAGTTCTCATTCAAGCAAACATAACGTTGAATGATGGATCCAGATTAGACAAGGGCTTATGACAACTGTTACAGTACTGTGGACGTACCCACGAAAAAAAATTTGGACGATAATACAACTTTTATGATAATGGATGGATGGATCCAGATTTTACGAAGGCTTATGACAGCAGTGGCCGTGTACCTCAACAGAAATTCCTTTGGCATATTGCAGCACTTTTTCATGACCCTGTATATATATTCTTTAAAGTTTTAATGATTTAAAGGTTTCTAAACAGATCACTGGAATAATATTTATATCTTTTGCCCGCATTACGCTGGTACGATCTACATTTATGTCAACAACTTAACATAATAATTATATTCATTATTGAAGGTGCAGAACGTAAGTGAATAAAACGGAGACAAGTCCAAAATATGTTTTTTTTTCTTCAAATCGGGTATGTGTGGATGTCGGCAGATGAGAGAGAAATAAGGATCTAATGCGATTAAACAAAGCTCAAATTTCCCCGATCAAGAGCTCAGTGAAGTAGTGAATGTCAAAGATTGATGGCGTAAATTCTGAGCAGGATTATCATTCGACCGCTTGACTATAGAGATAAGATAAAGTTTGCAGAATTTCACACACCTTCTTTTCTATTATAACATAAATATTATATTAGCGTCGTAAGATAATGTTTTCACAATAACCACGGCAGGTTGACATTTCAGCAAAGGAACTAAATGATTTCTCGAAGAATACGATACAACCAAGATAAATATAGAAATTCGCGCTCTTTGAGTTTAGTTCCAAGTGTGCAGACCGTGCGTGCTAGATCAGAGATGCTCAACCAGTGTGTCGCAACACACTAGTGTGTCGCGAATAGACCGGTGGTGTGTCGCGTAAAAATGGTGTGTCGCTGCGAAAAATAATTGTTATGTCGCGAATTCTCACAGCATACGAGCCATGTGCGCTTTCGTGCATTCTGTTCCAACGTGACTTCAGATGGTCGCTGTTTCAGGGATTTGACTGCCACGGCTATCTGAATCTAATATTGATATAACATTTGTAACGCGCCTCTCACAGCCGAGCTATTCAGAAGCGCTCCTTGCGTGACAGGTCCATGAAAAGAGAAAAGTCTTCAAACAGCGAAAAGATGCATGTGAATTTCCAACCAATATCCTGCCACTATTTTCAAAGGGAAGGTGATTCCACATTCAGAGACCCACGATAGCAAAAGCCCGTTGCTGGATTAACGAGCATGGTGATCTAGCACAGAGGTTTTTTTTCTATAATTCTCATAATTATACTGTCCTTATCCATGCTTCATCTACGAGCAGATTGGACCACCGCTGTCCGATCCTGGTGGCTCTTACCAAAAGTTACTACCATCTGCTGTGATCACCAACCTCGTCCGGGGCTTCAACTTTCTAGACAGCGTCACTCATTGTCATTTATTGACGTCCCCCACTTGAAATGGACTTCCGCGGGAGATGCGTGTGCTACCCAGAAACAATGAAAATGTGTTTTACGAGTTGAACAAGTCTAATTGTATTGCCGTGATGGATTGTGAGCGTTCGTGAATTACTTATTCACGAACGCTCACAATCCATCAACGGCAATACAATTAGACTTGTTCAACTCGTAAAACTGTTTATTGACGGGGAGTCTGCATTAATACTTTAAAAGATTGATGGATGAAAGAATAATTCATTCATTTTGCGATCCTCGTGGCCACAATACAGCAGCTGCTGTATCATGGATAAAAGTTTAGATGTCCGTAATTCTTATTAATATTGTATTGTTTGTGTACTGTATTGTAAATCCTTATCCGGGGAACTATACTGGATATCAAGTCGATCAGCAGACCGGAGCGATAGGGATGAGACTGCGGGGCGCTTTGGTGTAGTGATGGCGTCGTTGCCTCAAAGCGATAAGGTTCCAGGTTCGAATCCACCTCAAGTCGCCGCGTAGGGACCTTGGGCAAGTCCATCACTCGCAATTGCTCAAGGCTTCGGCGTAAAACTCCGATGCAGTGTCCACTCTGCAGTCGGGAGCGCCTCTGAGTAGAGTGCTTGAAGGGGCGCTGTAACAGGAAGCCTACACACACAGATTTTGCAGCCTGCAATAATAATTTATAATTACCTAAAGCTAATTAATATTCAGCGATTTCTGTCGTTGAAATCAATTTTCAATAATGGTTTCCATTGACGACGGACGACGTTACTTGAACTCGCCGCTAGACTTAATGGCGTCTGTATCACGTAAATTTTAACACAGACTAGATAGGGAACATTCTACTTTGTCGTATAACATGTCCTTTGTTCTTTATAAATAGCTTAGATATAATATTTTAATTGGGGAAAAATTGCAAGGCACGTACAAGGTCAAATTAAAAGTTTCTAGCTGCTGTCATTTTTGCAAAACAATCGTTAATATGATTACCGCGTTAGACACTCTTTTCATGTGTTTCACCAACCCTATATAAGCGTTAGAAATAATTTGCACTGGTTGAAAGTGATAGGTAAAAGCACAACAGACCTGTGCTCTGAATGCCAAGTGCCAGAAACAATCGAACATACGCTGTTTGCTTGCAAGAAGAATGACATATCAGTTTTACTACTTAAAAAATGTTCGGACAAAAAAGTAGAATGCACTGTTAAAAGTATATTTTCTATTCAAGATATTTATCTTGAAGCTTATAATATACTAATGACTATAACTAATGGAAAAATTATGTAAAAAGTATATATAATTATATTAAATATTATATTTAAGAAATGTATAATCTGCTAACACATTGATCACTAAATGCCTCAGGTAATTGGCCTTGAACTGAATTGGAAATGCAATTTGTCAGCGATAACTGTGGTTAGTTAGGTTATAGAGTGGAGATGTCTGTAAAGACTGTTCATAGAATGTTACATAATAATTGGCTTGTGTGTAATGTGAAATGTATGTGAATTATAAATTTAGATGGTTTTGCTTCAATTTCACAAAGATCTTTTTTTTTTTTAAATGTTTCATAAATTTTCTTTTATCCTTAAATTTTTTTTTATTGCATTATTAAATTGATATGATTATATTTGTGTGTGTGCATGCGTATGTGCGTGTGTATATGTGTGTGTGGGGATTGATAAAAATTTTGAATAATTCTGTAATAGATGAAACAGGCATTGATTAAAATGGTCTTGATATTATTGTTTAAGCTGCTAAATGATGGCTGAAGAGTGAATACTTTGATTTTCATATTAATGTTGAATATCTTATCTGCTTGTAACTTTATTCGTGAAATATGAACATTGAAAATTGCTTGCAAATATGAGATTATGAGAAATGATACGAATTGATGTTGATCTAAATAAGTAGATGTTGTGTCATGTGAACTTTATGAAATGAGAACTCATAAGAATTGATGTTAATCAAACTAAATAGGCCTAGATTTTATGTCATGTGAACTTCATGAAATGTCTAAATTAATGATAATAATACATAAGTGTACATAATGACAATACATATGTGGGCACATGTGTACATGTGCTCATTTGTATATAAAGAATTATAGGCATATGTAATTATGGTGACATATGTATATGTATATATATATATATATATATATATAAATGCATGTGGGCATAATTTTGCATATATGCTAAATAATAAATAATGATGCATGTATAAAAGAGGATCGACTACGGCCATTTGGTGAACACTATCGTCATGAAAGGCGGTTAGTCAAATTCAGGAAGAAAAGAAAAGAAAAGAACAAAAAAAAGAACAAAAGGAAAAAACAAAGAAAAAGAAAGTACAAACAGAAACTGCTGAACAGTTAAACAAAAGTGAGCTGCAATACATCAAACTTTAAAGACGTCAACAACCTTTGTAGTTATATGATGTCGTTAAACTGTTGAATAATTAAATTAAATGTACTTCAGCGCTTCTCGGCCTTTTGGCTAAGATCAAAGTGAAACTTTTATGCTCTAAAGCATTAGTACTGACTGTAACAGTGCATGTCAGTACTATTACCTTGAATAGAGTATACCCCTGCTAAAGGGCCTCTGGCAAGAGCTAACCCTCTGTAAGCCATGGAAGCAGGAGGGACCGTTTAAATTCGTTACACGGTCAAACCTTCACTTTGAACCCACACCCCCCAAAAAACAACATAAAAAAATAAAAGGGCTCTGTAAAATTTAATGTAGAGCGCCGAACACGGGTCAAAGGAAAGGGCGCACATGAGTTCAACAAATCTGCACTAAATGCTGCTATAGAATAATAGCCCAAGTTCCTCGAATCTCCCACATCGCTACATTCATGACTGAACAGCTTCAATGTCTCCATCTATTTGCCCGTATGCAATTCAAAGTTCTTATTTTGGTACTTAAGCCTCAGTATGGTTTTGCTCAGAAGTTTCTTTGTGATCTCGTACCTCGTCTTCTCTCTGCCAATTCGTTGCGTCCTCCAAGAGCCTTAGCTTTGGCCAAAACATTGGCGAAATACCGTGGGGATTATTTGTTTGGCCCACCGTGAGGAAGCACGTGAGTGAGGGGCCAATAGCTCAGCTTGATCGGAGATCGACGCTGGACACCAAAGGCGGGACAACAGACCTCCTGCATGTACATTGGAGGCCTGGCTTATGTGGATGGACGATGCTGACTGCCCCTGGTGACCGTTGATGCCACCGTTCGTTCCAGCGCCGACCCCATGTACATTTACTTCCATGGACTGACCCCGAGATCTGGAATGAACCCCCTCCAGCGCCGTTTGATGTCATGCTGTGATGGAGATGATGCTGATGATGATGTGGATGGGTTGGCGGATGATGGGATTGCGGAGGATGCGTGTATATGTCACAGTGTGTGTCACATTGTTTGTGTCACAGTGTGCGTGTGTCAGTGTGTGTGTCACAGCGTGTGCGCGTGCGTGCATGTGTGTTTCAGTGTGCGTATGTGCGCGCGTTATATCTATTAAAATTATATAAATATAGAGCGCATATCCGCCAAGCAGCTGTAAGCATGAGTCCGCTATGCAGTATATAAAATGTGTGCGTGTGAGTGTTTTTGTGTTGTGTCAAGTTCAACAAATCTATTACAAGAAACACGAAGAGAATCTTTAATCAAATGAAAATAAGTAAAGTGCTTTTGATCTTGATCCCGAGTCATGTGAATATATTAGGTAACGAAAGAGCGGACGTTTTAGCAAAGTAATCACTGTAGTATGCCAATTATTAACTCAACAAACTATTAAGAATTACAAGAAGTTGTTTCATTTTAAAAATTGCATGCAATTGAGAAGTGGCAGAGTTACTATGACAGTGGTACCGAGGGCAACACTCGGATTACTTGACATGATTGTCTTTTGCAGAAAAGTGGAATTATAGTGTTCAAATGAAACTATTTTAAGGTATCTAAGCTGAGTCGGAATCAAAAGTCATGATAGACCCCATCGCTCCCTGTATCGCATCTTTGCAGGACATAATAGTGACTCAAGAATCCTCTTATTCCTCTAACATTCAACATCAATAACCTGAAGGATGGGCGCCTATTTATGGCTGTCGCTACTTTACTATATTACATTGCTACTTAACTTTATTATTACTCCTGTGTTTATCCTATTTTCAAATTAAACGAATAGACAAAACGTGTAGAATGAAGGTCATTTAAGACACCTTTTTATTGGGTGTATTCAATTTGTTATATAATTCACTTTTTGACAAACGCAGAGCTAAAACGACGCATTTTCTTAGGCTACTTCATGTGATCCATTATGTGCCATGAGGTCCCGTATGCACTTTGGTGTTGGGGGAGTTTCTCACTTCCAATCAGTCAGTGGGTCCCTGGACATGAAAAATCACCGAGGTGCTTGTCCGCCATGACGGCACGAATGACGTAATTGACAAATCCAATATGGCCGCCATCGGCCATATTGGAAAATTTATCTTGCTCATTTCTTACAGCATATGCACGTGCAATACCTCTAATGGCACTGATTCAGGTGGGTAGAATTCATTTCTGATATTGTTTTTGTCATCAGAGGTCATCTTAAGGTTATATGGGTCAAGGTCAAGGTCACTGAGTTTCATCTTTTTCATTTATTACAGGATATACATATGTAATACCTCTAATGTTTCTGATTCTGGTATGTAGAATTCATTTCTGATATTGTTTTTATCATCCGGGATCATCTGAAGGTTATAAGGTCATGGTCAAGGTCATTTTTATGCATCAATGATGTCGATTATTACCTGAATGAATGCAGCATAAAAAAGGTGTTATAACTTTAATTGAACAAATTTGGTTGGCTTATTATAACATGTTAGAAGTCAATACTGCTTTATGTCATATTTCAGTGCATCAATAAAGGTTGTCTTCAAAATATAAATATTAAGATTGTTTTGTATGTGTGCAAGCAAATTTCCGTCGTACGTTTTTGCATGATGAGTTTTTGTCTTTTCCCATCACAAAATATGACTAGAAATTTGCAGCAGCGTTGCAACTACAGCGTCGATTGTCACACTTTGTCTGCACTGTTGCATCTTGTGAGCAGAATTCGTGACAAAGGATGCAGACATTGTGATAAGCAGTGTACCGAAGTTCTCCTTCCATCCGCGATTTAATGGCTCTATAGTTTTGCTCATGTTCATTGTGTGTCGCAAGTGGTTGGCATGGTGCACCAGGAGGGCCCCCTCGCTGGATGTGGCCTCTGATCCCACTGATTCTAAGAGGGATCGAGTGCATCAATTCCGAACTTGGATGTGATATAGTTGTCTGATCTCAGATGGTCGAACGTCTCACAGGTTGTAATTGACCTTGGCTCTGCCCAGACACGTACCAAGTACTTATCTACTAATGCTGCATCTTGCTCTAACAGCGTGTCTGTCTCTCCAAAGTTTGTTAGATTCAGATTAACACTGCGGAAGAGTTGCTTCCTCATGGGGCTCTTCCGGAGGGCGCAGTTCATTGGCCATTGCATCCATCACTCTTCACCCCGCCATTCACCATTCCGACTTTGCCAGACACCACCCCACAGAAACTCTACTAATGTACAATAAACCGGTAGCCTACATGTCGTCAGCCCAGGGGCGGATCCAAAGGGCCAATCCGGCCATCCCCCCATTTAGAAAATTCCTTATTTTTCACCAGCCATTTCGGTGTGGAAAGTGGTCGTGCTCCCCCCTCATCAGTTCGGCGGTCCTTTACAAAAGTAGCCTATGATGACTAAAAAAGGTCGTCAACTTTTTTTGGGTGGAAAAAATGGTCCATTTTCCGTGAGAATCAGACAAATAACTAAAAAACGGTCATAAGATTTTCCGGCGACTAAGGATGAAATTTTGCCATGCCCAACACCAAATTTTTGCCCCCACTCCTTTTCGAAACGTTCTGGATCCGCCACTGCGTCAGCCATCAGCAAGTCTCCTACATCTGCCTCCTCGACATCTTCGCTGCTTTCGACACCATCGACAACAGCCTCCTTCTTCATCAACTCTCTTCTTCGTTTAGTAGGCCATAATTAATTGATGTTTTTCCATGCAACGCTGTTAAAATCTCATTTTCGTTCAGACTCTACGTTATTAGCGAAATTTTCCGCGAAAGCTCAAATTAATTACTTTAAACACAGAATTGACGCCATCCACAAGATTCCGTTGAAACACTGTGAACGCTTGTTAATTTAAAAGTTCCGTTTGCACACCTTTACGTTTGATTATAAATACACTATAAATAATTGATTGTCGAAATGTAAATCTGATAGGCTAAGGAGAGTGGCTGATGTTATGAACGAAAACTTTAATATTGCTCTAATTGTAATCATCATCATTTTCCCAGTCTAATCTGATCACCGCATTTTTCATGCATTCAAAGTTTAGCTTTCGTTAGTATAGTAGCAGTGGTTGTTTAACGTCGCTTTGTGATTAAAAAGATCATTAGCGACGCCCTCCTCATTTATCCGTGCTGGGGACTGGCAGGAGGGCGTCGCTTATGTTCTGTGTTATCACTCGTGGGATGATGTTAATAATAATTTGAGCAAATTTAGAATTTTCGCCAATGAAATCCAAGCTCTCCTTTAACTAATGTATGGATCCAAATTTGACGGGTGCCTATGACAACAGTGGCCGTTACCTCCATAGAAATGTGTTTTTCATTTTACAGCACTTTAATCTTTTCACTTTAAAATGCCTTAAATACATGGATGGATGGATCCGATTTGACCAGGGTCTATGACAACAGAGGCCGTTACTCTGGACAGAAATTTGTTCGGCATACTACAGCACAATTAACACATAATTATATAAAATATATTTATATAGTCCGATATCACCGTTTTAAAGGTTTCTAAACTGACAATTACAATTCGTTGCATCAAACGACGATGAAAATAGACTGGCCACTGCAAATGTCCTGATAGACGACCTTAGTTTAGGCTACTTATGACGATAGTCATCAAAGTTTGAAAATGATGAAACATAGAGATAAACTATAAGTGGTGTGTTGGGTTAATTGGAATCGAAAAGTTGTCGGTTCGAATCCATCTCAAGCCGATTTCTTCACGGACCAAGACGTGTCAGTCCATAGATTCACCAATTGGAGTGGGTGGCTACGGGTGGTGCAGGCCCTGTAGGGTATGTTCGGTTTCTTTGAATCAGAAAATTGCGGGTTCAAATCCACCTCAAGCCGCCGCGAATTGAACCCTGAGCAGCCCTTCACTCGCAATAATAAATATTCATGCGTTTCAGCGTGAAGCTCCAATTCATTGTCTGCTCTTTGTTTTGCTTGCAGCGTAAGGCGAAATGTCAATTCACGATATGCTGAAAAATGAAATAAAACGCTTCAATCACGCACCTCTTATTGTGTAAATCATGGTCATATAAATAAACATCAATCGCAAGGAACCGCTAATTGCACAGCGTCTGAGTCTTTTGCCCGACGACCAACGGTAAATTAACAGTTGACAACTCAAGCATGTGCAGTAGATGTGCTAACACAGAAATTTCATTCAGGTTGTTTGTTGCCATAGTCATGCACAAGAGTTCTTTGAAACACTGAACGCTTGTAATTTTAATGTTTTGCATACACACCTTTATGTTTGATTTCATCGACGATATGAATAATTGATCATCGTATAATTTTTAATAGATTTTTGATTCCATATATTACAGAGAAAATGTCGATGAAAGCAAAACATTCATCTTATGCAGTAGATGACTACATGTATGTGTGCCTGTTTTATTTGGTCAAAATCTTTACCATACCGTCCACTAAGGAGTTGGTGGTTCGCTTAACAATAGGAAGTCAAAGGTAAGATATGATAAGATATGATAAGATATGGTATGATATGATATAATATGATAGGATAAGATAAGGTAACATAACATAACATAAGATAAGATAAGATAAGATTATATAAGATAAGATAAGATAAGATAAGATAAGATAAGATAAGATAAGATAAGATGAGATGAAATGAGTTGAGATGAGATGAGATGAGATCAAATAAGATAAGATAAGGTGAGGTAGGGTAGGGTATGGCAGGGCAGGGCATGGCAGCAGGGCAACAGGGCAGGGCAGGGCAGGGCAGGGCAGGGCAGGGCAGGGCAGGGCAGGGCGGGGCAGCAGGGCAGGGCAGCAGGGCAGGGCAGGCCAGGGCAGGGCAGGTGAGATAAGACAACATAAGATAATAATAATCATGAGATGAGATGAGATAAGACAAATTAAGGTAAGATGAGAAGATGTGAGATAATATTAGATAAGATAAGATAAGAATATTATTTAATGGATTATATGTTATCCGCATTTTGGTGTTCAGACAACAAACAGACATGTAGTAATAAACAAACGTACATCGTCTATAGTCTATAGCGAATCAAAATTTGTGGGGCGTCGCGATGGTGCAGTGGGTATGTTCGTTGCCTTGCTGCCGGTCAGTTGCAGGTTCGTATCCATCCCTAGTTGCCTCGCAGGGACCTTGGGCAAGTCCTTCCCTTGTAATTGCTCAGCGATTCCGTTTGAAACTCCGATTCGGTGTCCGCGCTGTACAGTAGTCGGGAGCGCTTCTGGGTAGACATCTCGAAATGGCGATATGGCAAGTGCGTTTAGACAAATAATACATCAAACAATGTAAAATGTTTAAAACTAGCAAATAATCCAAAACCAAATCTAAACACCACTAGCATCAGTCCTTTTGCCACAAAACTATCTGCAGGCCATTTTGCATGCACTAAGTTCAAGTAGACCTATTCGCTTGGTGAGTGCACTCTGTATTATAATAGACACGGACTCTCGATCATAGACGCCGTTGTCAGCTACAGCGATGCCACTCGTAGCCTTTTTCAACCTAGATCTAGCTTTTTTAGTTCTTGTCTTGGTTTCTAGGTTTCTCCACTGAATCCAGCCTTTTTCGCACGAAGGTTTTCGTTTCTAAACATGATTGTGTTATTAGGCCTGTGGCAATTCCTGAAACATCACTTACATTTCTACGCTTTTTCACATAATAGAAACTCCATCAGTGTGCAAAAATCAGACGAAACACTAGAAAAAGTTCGTCAGACGTCAGATTTTGTACTCAATGACTAAAAAAGGTCATCAGAAAATTAAAGCGCAAGAGAAGAATACTCCGTTTTAGACAAATTCCACGTAATATTATTTCTCACACGACTTAAATATGTATTTCTCAGCGTAAAGTTAGTCTAGTTTCATCTAGCCTTTCTTTAGGTCGGATCTGACTCTTTTGAAAATTCAGAATGGCATCGCTGAGCGTCAGCCACAAGAAACACTGAGAGCTTGCTAATCCTCAGAGCTTTCCCTAGACACCTTTTATTGGAACACCACGACATTATAAGTCGGGCTTCTTACATTTTATTGCATCTTCAGTGTTGTTGGAATGGTATAATAGCAGTCATTTGCGAACACGAGTTGTTTGCGTATGAATGAATGGTTAGCAAAAACTGGAAATTAAAACTGTAAATTAGTATCATTTTCATAATCGTACTTCATAGATACTTTCTATAGCCGTTTTGACTGATTACAGCCATGACCATGTCGTCCTCTAGTCTGTCGCTTACACAGTAGGATTTTCAACTTCAGTTATTCTCTGAAAACCTACTTTTGTTCATGTTCGTCAATAGGCTGAATAGTTTTGTTCTAAGTCGGAATCAGACACGAAAAAATAACCATGCATTTAAAAAGACATTTTCAGCATTATTCTGGAGAGTTTTCTTCCTATTTCGAAATAATGAGGAATCGCTCGATTAAAAAGGATCACAGAGTCATTGGTTTCTTGAAGACACATCTTCCGAAAATATTAGACCCGAAACTCACCGAGATGACAGCGAGCGACCTTTGGAGATCAGGCAAATTATTCCATGGCAGTAACTGCATTGCAAGATGGATCCCCTTCCAAGTGGAAGAGCAAACAACTGAGGTCACTCGACCCCGTCAAGCCGAGGAACGGCTCCATTCGGCCAACATGTCAACCTTGGTCGAATAGCGTAGAACTCGACGAGAGGCTATGTCTGAAACAGGGCGATAGTGATCAGATTAACGGAACAATACCAGTGGGACACAGCCAGCCAAGTGCTGCTACATGTATTCAAGAGGCAATGCGCTGCCAGACAGGATGCCAATGATCAGTTTCGTACAAAATAATATATCCTGCAAAATGGGTTTCCTTTGCACGGATCACGTCGTTATCTTCCAATGCACGTCTAATGCGATCACAGGCAGATAATCGACAGTTGAAGTCCTGAATAAAAGCCATTTATGTGCAAGATCAGAGTAGTTGTGTTTGTTTCCACAATTTCCGATGATTATTATTATTTCAAAGTTTAATTTCGTCTTAGACTGTTTCCGACAATTCAGTTAAATGTAAAACGCTGTCAAGAGCAGAGGGAAGACGGTCAATTCCATGTATTGATACGTTGCGTCTGGATTGCAGCATAATTAGACGAGTTGATTATTAAGACTGGATTAAATTTTCACGTTTTACACTACACACCTTATTTTATGTTAAAATAATCTTTTATATATTTGCCGATGCTCCAAAATAATTAGTGACATTAAAGCTTAGAAATTTTAATAATAATTAGTAACATAAGAGCTTTTTGCCAAACAATTTTTTGGCAGTAATTTGCCTTCTCTGTTCCACGCAAGCAATCGAACTCGGACTTGATCAGACGACTTGCCATTCTACAAGAAGACGCAGTGCTTGTGATTAAACTGAAGCCCTGTGCTTAGGTTTCGACTGACGCTTTTGCGTGTAGCGTAGGATCAAGTGAATATCGAAGAACTTCGTCAACGTAAGCTGTGGCGAAACACTAATTTTGGCATTCACTTTATTTCAACTTAAACACCATTATATTTTTAAGCAC
This sequence comes from Lumbricus terrestris, assembly GCA_949752735.1. NCBI lineage: Eukaryota > Metazoa > Annelida > Clitellata > Crassiclitellata > Lumbricidae > Lumbricus > Lumbricus terrestris. The sequence continues at coordinate 40,918,589 of OX457051.1, forward strand.
TTAAACTATATATTTGATTTCATATTTTCCTATTACATTCGATCACAACTTTTTCGAAATTCAACTGGTAGCAACCTTTTAAGCGTCAATGCATTGATTATTATGTCCTGTGTTTAGCATATCAAATTTTGTTGACCTAAAAAATAATATCAGATATCGATATTAAGAGTAGAAAAAGATACTCAAAAAGTTGCATCTCCCTGTAAGCTGCTAAATTTCCGCTCAGAAGAGGGCGTGCGTGGTGCTGTCGTGCATTGGGTAGGCTACACGTTCGTTGCCTTGAAGTCGGAGGGTTGCAGGTTCGAATCCGCCTCAAGCCGCCGTGTATAGTGACCTTCAGCAAGTCTTCTCTCGCAATTCCTCGGGCGCATCGGCGTGAAACACCGATGCAGTCTTCACTATGTAGTCGGGTGTGCCTCTGAGTAGAGAGCTTGAAGGTCCGCTATGAAAATGGAGTAAAAAATAAGACACGTATAAAATTCAAAGTCTGTTAGATTCTCGCGTAGCTTAATCATAAAAGGGAGTTTATGCTGATTATTAGTGAATCTGTAAAAATATGTTTCGATATTTTAAAATAGTGACTTTCTGACACAGTAAGTTTATTACGATACGGTAGAATACGGTATACACAATTATAGTCATGAAACTCTACCTGAATTAACCGCGGTGCATCATACTATATATATTACCGGTTCATATTGTTTTAAAGGTGTCTAACTATTGGCCATCGTGCCATTTTAACACTAGATCTAACCTTATTCAATGGCTAACTCTGTCAGTATCTTTAACATAAAAATATAATTATTTACTCAAATTAAATTTATTATTCATTATACAAATTAATCCAGTGAGCCTTTCTGTCCCATTTCAGACCTGTCTCATTGCGTAAATATTCAATCTGCGTCTACTGTTCAACTCACTCTTCTCTTTAAAAGCAAAGTGGAGATGCAATGTTGTGGTTTTTCATTTGTTTCAACGATTAGGCAGAATAACATCTCTTCACTTCTGCCTTTCCTTTAGCAGCACAGGCTTTCCAATGTCTCCCCATGCACATTTCACAAACGTCTGAAAACCGTCTAACGACGCCATTAGCCTGCACTGAATTATAAACATCATGAATGGCGTTTTTTAAGGAAGTAATTCCATATCTTGAATTTTCAGAATTGCACGTAATTCTTTCAAAGTCTTCTTCATTTTGCATAAGAAATATCTGTTGCTAGACAATTGAAGCTTATAATGGCCAATTCTTTGTTTGACTTGTTGGACCTTATCCAATGACTGTGACAGATGATATTAGCGTGCGATGCAGTAATGATAATCGAAAAGATCATTAACGACCAAACTGAAACGCTTATAAGCCTGTAATTATTATTGACTAAATAGAAGTTCTTTTAAACGAGCAATCACATTTATCAGGTTAAAGTGTCTAACATACGTGAAGAAATTATATTAAAATAAAATAAGAAATTATATTATAACAGTAATATTCGTTTTATTTCTTTGAGTACTGTAACAGTTTGCCATTTTAATCAACAGCTTTACTAAATCTGGGTGTTGGATTGTGAGTTAAATGTGAAGTAGACCGTTTCAAATAAAACGAATATTACATTCGGTGTATCATTTTATATATTTCACATGTTTATAATGTTTTAAAGGTGTCCAACTATCGGCCATCATGCCCCTTTTACTCTAAATCTAGCGGCATTCTTTGGCTGCCTTCGTCATTGTTTTTAACGTAAATAATTTATATTATTTGTTATTTGAATTCAATTCATTATTTGTTATATAAATTAAACCAGATGGATAATTTCTAATCTGTCAAATTTACGATCTGGCCCATCGCGTAAATCTTCATTCTGCTTCTACCGTTAAGCTTGCTGTTCATTTTGAACGAACAGCGGAGATGCAACATTCTGGCTTTTCATTTGTTTCAGCGATCACGTTGAATGACATTTCTTCACTTCTGTATGTTCTCTTAGCAGCACAGGTTCTCCATGCACATAATTTTATGCAGATATCTGATAAACGTCTAACGACACCATCAAACGTACGACTTGAATTACCCTCGATGTATCTTCCGTTATATTTTACATGTTGACACTATTTTAATGGTGTCTAGCCGTCATTAATAGCGCAGATTCCTTATGCACATTTTACAGACATCTGTAAAACTTCTAACGCGTCATTAGCCTGCCCTGAATTATAAACACCACGAATTAAGTTTTTAAAGGAAGTTGTTTCATATCTTGAATATTCATTATTGCACGTAATTCTTTCCAGGTCGTCTTCATTAATTTTTGCATAAGAAATATCTGCTGCTAGATGAGTGACGCTTATAACTCTTTTTTTCTTTCTTGTTGTGCTATTTATTTTTCGATGGCCATGACGGATGATATTAGCGTGAGATGCAGTCCAATGGAGAAGTAATTGAAAAGATCCTTAACGACTAATAACTGAGACGCTTATATCCTGTAATAACTAATGACTGAGTTATAGAAGTCAACCTTCACAATATCTTGCTACTGACATATCGCTGTTTAAACAGAAAGAAACTTTCTACCAGTGCTCACCTTTACAATATAATAGTATGTCATGAAATTAGACCACTGTAGAGGGATCATTGCATATTCTATAATAGAGCTGGGCAGCAAATAAACCGAAGGAGTGCAAAGCTCAGTTCTTATAATAAATTTAAACACATATTTTAAATTAATTTTATGGTGTCGAGAGCGAAGCTAAGTTTTAAATTACAAATACATGAGTTATTTCCAATTTGATGAAAAAGATTCAGACTTAATAGTTTGGCTATTAGGCCTACGATATTTCTGTTGCCGTTCAAATCGTTTCCGTTAACGATTGATCTGGACAGAGATATTTTATATACACCATAGTTTTTAACGACGGTTTAGTGCAACTGTGTCAAAGGGCGTTGCCATTGACGGAAATTATTTATCGCGTGCATCTTCAAATCCCAAAGCATATCTTCTATCAATGCCATCACAACTTAGATCGAGTGGACCTGATGTATTAAAATCCACAAAAAGCATAATTCTATGTTACTCATTACGGTAGTATGGATCAATGACAGATCCAAATAAGCGAGTTGATAACAGCTAGGGACATTGGCAGCCGCAAAATGTCGTCGCCAGTCAATGCAATGCGTAATAAAAAATTATTCTGCCTCACTGTGAGCCATCAGAACCACCGGGGTGTACATATATATTACAGTAACTATATAATACATATCACTGATCAGAACCCTCAAGGCACACGGATAGCCTACTCAGTGAAAGGCTTAAAACCAATAACGAGAGATACGGTCATAATTATCTAGAATGACGTAAACGAGCCGGCTACTTACATCCGGATACTCTTACGATGGAATATTATTATTAGCGCAAGATTTATTCGGGGACACGAACTTCACGTTCTCCGTAAACTCATCTCTCTGCAGCGAGATCCATATTATAACTTTTAGATAATAACTTTTGGCAAAAAGCGAACAATTTCACGTCTCTCGTCTGGCAATGTTCTGTTGTATCGCCATGTGTACTTCATCAAACGGGGCGTACGAGAGGTAGCTACGACATCATAAAAAACCTTATAGCATGTCATGTGGAGCGCTGTGGTGAGGTGGTGAATTTCAGCGCTATTTGGCCGGAGGGTTGCAGGTTCGAATCCACCTCAAGCCGCCGCGTAGGGACAGACTCGCAATTACTTGTGCGCTTCGGCGTACAACTCCGATGCAGTGTCTGCGCTGTAGTCGAGAGCACCTCTGAGTGGGAGCCGTAAATTTAGTAGCGCTTTGCAAATGCAATAAATAAAAATGAAATTTGCTCCTTAGCGACATCTTGTGTCCTGCAATACCATCATTGAATTAGATGTTGGCTATAGACTAGTGGGTGCGCCTGCAGCAGGTCTATGTATTATTAATGCAATACCTGAAGTCGTCTTGTGTTTATGGTTTTCATAGACCTGGTCAAATTGGATCTCTCGATCTACGACGCATTCAGTGCGCAAGTCAAAATAAAGACTACTTATAGTATAAGGGAAGCATAAACAAAAGGTGTCTAAACTGAAATTTTCAATTCCATTAAGATTCAATTTTTCAACAACATTATGGTAGTTCTCTATGGCTTATACATCATGACAACACGATCTAGTGAAATTTAAGTATCATTATGCTACATCAATTTTCCAACGCAAATAGGCTTAAATAGTAAAACAAACAAGTAGTTTTGGACTTTTGGCTGCGAAATGTTCAATACATAAAGTTTTAAATGTAGTCAATTAATTTATCTTCGTTTAATTAGACAAATCAGGGTGACACACCGCACCCAGTTACATGTCAATGCACTTTAAAAGCAAACAGCAAAATAATGTGAAGATAACAATGTCATTAATGGGTGTCAAAGAGAATCCTCGGAGTAAAGTTTCTAACATCTTTAACGGGTAGAACAAAGGGATGCGGTCTAGGTCGCACGTTATAGGTGGTTTTTGCTAGAGGTGGTAAAAAGTTCCTCAGGACATGATTGACATTTAGCATTACATTACGAAGCAGCCCAGCATCAGCTCCGGCAACTAATTTCTCAATGTTCGGGAATATCGTGGAAAGGAATCCCAGTCGTCGCATCCGATTCAACATTCGTTCTAGTTTTGTTCTGTCGTTGCTAATGGTGAACACCCACCAGGCTGGGGCAGCATAGAGGATCCTCGCGACAGAAGTGGCTCGAGCTACTTCGTGGAGAGCGTCAGAGGGCAGTCCATGTGCTCTAAGCATTCTCAGTGCATAGAGTGATCTCCCCTCAGCAGCTCAGAAACATGCTCTGTAGCTCGAAGATTGTCTTGGATGGTAACGCCCAGGATTCGTATTGATGTCAACCTGTCAACGTTGTTGATCCGGTCAGGTGGTGACTTAATTTTCCGTCCCCCAACAGAGACTCGATAAACTTTATTCATATGGTGTTAGCTAAAAAAATATACCCCGAAGACTCAACAATAAGAAATAGGTGACTATGCTGTGAATTTATTTAACGGTAATCGCACATCATTTAGTCTGATTTTTTAAATTGAACGGATATAAATACAAAACAAGCTTAGACACCTTTAATTCTGTACTCCACAAGCTATTTATTCAGAATTTTCGCACTATCGTTGGTTTGCCACATTGTTTACTCCTAACATCGTCATGACCAAGTTACATAAACCCAAGAACATAACGATTTATTAAAAGTGGTTCAATAATGCTTAAGTGAGTGTAGGTATACATAGTTGTAGTTTACATAACTTTGTGTATATTGCACATGGGTAAAGGCAACGACACGCATAATGGACGGACCAGTTCAATGGAAGCCATGATGGGTCAGAGTTGAAGAGCGACGCTTTGGTCACCTCACAGCAGAGCATAACGATCACCAATCCATTCGTAGGTTGGTGATATCCATCAAAATTGAGATCCTTGAAAACGGTCGTTAAGAAAGTAGTATTAAGCAACATTAAGCCAGCGCAGCGTATCTCACAAAATGATCCACGTATTCTATTATTTTCTATTCCTTTCTGCTCTGTTCTATTCTATTATGTTCTATTCAGTTCTATTATTTCTATTTTGATCTAGTCTGTTCTGTTCTAATATACATGTACATGCATTTTATTATATTCTGTTCAACAGTATTCCACATACGAACTATTAGCCCGTCTCACAGTAGAAAATCATCAGATGTTTTACAATGTGAAATAATTCGTGCGATTGAGACATCCTTTTTTTACTAAGATGGCATCGGAAATAATTATATATTTTGGAATCAATAAATTTATGTAGCTTGAGTGACTTTCAAATTTGAGACAAAATTTCTTACTTCCACCCATTTCATCGAATTATTATAATTTTCTTTATTGTTTCGTGTTGTAACTGGCTGCGGAATGTCAAAAAGAACTTGATAAAATGAATATATCATCATCACAATCTTTCTTCCTTGTGGTAACTCGACCCGGAACACTACGGACTACTCTCACGGACAACCCTTCTAACTCAACGCAGCGCTCGTGAATACGCTAGTGCCTTGCGCTTGGATTTCGAGTGGCGCTTTGGAAATTTCGAGTTTATGATTACGATTATGATTACGATTTTTGTGATGGTATTAAGCGTGCTAGATATAACCTTAACCGGCGATCGTTATTTATAGAACAAAATATACTAGTTTTAAAGGTATCGAAATAATGTCAACACAAAATATCGTTAAACTCGATTAATTGAATGATATCATTTGTCAATTGTGGACTATTATAATGGACGAGTTGGACCAACAAAACCCGTGACACAAGTTAGAGGAAGTTAAATTCCTTCCGAAGGTGTCTATTGCTTGGGGGTCATTGCATAATTACGTAACGCTCGAGGGTGGGTGGGTGGGGTCGTTGAAAACGTTACGAGACGTTAAGTGGGTGATCAAGGGTAACGTTACCAAGCGTTACAGGGTGGGTGGGTCAAAAACGGTCATTTTCGGCGTTACGTAATTATGCAATGACCCCTTGTAGTTTTCGAGTTTAGACGACCTCTAGCAATTGCTGAGATCGTGCAGCCAGCGGAATAAGTCGGTAAATTTATTCAATTATTTTAATGAGCATTTTATAACAAGAGTGGACCGTGTTCGTAATATTAAATACGGTCACATAACGGATCCATGTGGAAACTTCCAAGCAGATTTTAATATCTACTTCGCCTGAGTTATTTTTGGTTAGATTTAATATCAAATATGATCGACATTACCCAATTAAAATCTAATTAGATGTAAATGTTATGGATGTGTAATAACCAGTATTAACAAAAGTTACAGAAGTTACGAAGTTCGATTTGCTGTAGTTCGTTTTTAACTGATGACTTCTGGATGTAAAACTGATCATGCGATGGTTTCAGTGAGCTGTCGTTTGATATCTTCTTTGTTGTATGCAAAAATAAACCGTTAAATAAAAAAATCTAAATAATAATGGCAACTGAAAAACTGGCAATCGACAAAGGAATTAAGGAGTTAATTAATTGGTGGATGCATATTTTTATCAACATTGTGGTCCATAGAATTTCCACTGTGCTGCATAAGAACTTCATTATGATCGGTCTAGCTTTCCGGAGTAAATTATTACTTGATAGCTCCGTTATGAGCTTCTTGTCTTTCTTTGACCTTTATGCCCGCAAGCGTTTGAAAGTCATTTTCCTTGATTACGATTTGGTGTTGTTAGGTGAAAGAATAGTTGTAAAAAGTTCTTTTCGTTTTCATTCTCTCCAAAAACCCGTCGTTTTTTCGTTTTTCGCAACTTTCTTCGGACGACCGTCCGAGCTATGTAACAAAGTCTGATTAATTTTGAAGGTGTCTAAATAGATCGAAGAGGAGGTATTGAGAAGAGTCGGAGAAAAGAGAGCGATGATACACACAATTAGAGAAAAACAAAGAAGATGGATTGGGCACACACTCAGAGGAGACTCGATGCTACGAACAGTCATACAGGGGAAAATGGATGGAAAAAGAACGAGAGGCAGACCAAGACAAAGACTGTTGGACTGGATGATGAAAGATTGTTATCAGAAGCTGAAATTGAAAGCGCAGAACAGAGAAGAATGGAGACGTCAAACATTCGAACCTGCCTAAGGGCAGAGAACGAAAAGAAGAAATAGATCGCTATAAAAAATATTAGATGTGAATTTCTGAAACAGGCAATCCGAGATATTAGCGTTTTAATCAGATTTAATCAGCCATTTGCCGCAGGGCTATTTTAACGTGCAGTTGTACACAAAATGTGTGCAACTCTAAATGAATTTGTGCAGTTGTAGAAGCACTTCTGTACAGCCAAAACTAGGGGAAAAGGTCATTGCCCTCTGATTGGAAGTAATATAGAAGTAGAAGTAATTTTAAGTAACTAAATGTAATTTACTGTGTGTGATGGGAAAGGAATGAAGGAGTTGTGCAGTTCTAAAAATTCCTTAAAAACAGCATTGATTTGCCGCATTAGTAAAGAATCGACTGTCCGCATGACGCCATTCTCGCCCAATAATAATTTCTGCAACAATCCAGTTGACAAACCGAAACCGGTTATAGTGTACAATTAGGCCTATACAGTTGAAACAATAATATTCGCAAGAATGCATATCACATAAATATTAACTATACTAACTGAACAGACAAACTGCAATAATTATATTAGGCCAGCACACACACCCGCTCCTCAGGGGCAGGTCACGTTTGGCTTTTTGAGGAAGTGGAGTGGGATAGAGAATTGCCGAAAACCCGACATTTAGCGGTCAACGCTGGGTACCACCTGAAAGCGTTGGAAGAAACAGATGAGAAATACGGCCGAAATTGAAATGAATAACACAAAAAATCTTAATGTTATTGTTAGAAGAGGACGACGTTAAACATTGAAAAAACCGTGTTCCTTACTGTATGAGATGGAAGAGCGGTCTCCTTAAACACCTTTTAAACTTGTCCACCGATGATATCACAGCACTTAAGAGCTTTCTTCTTTCTTTTTGATGCATGGCTTGGTGAATGATCTACGTTTTTGTAGCACTTGAAAAATTCTTTACAGACCTCTATTTATGCGACTCAACTTTGGCAGATCTTCTTCTTCACCTATTGGCCAAAGTGTGGCTAGAGCTCTAAACTGCTTCGTGCCTCTTCTTTCCTTTCTCTTTAGGTTTATTTTATTCTGAATCTATTAGCTTTGGGCTACATAAAAATTGATTATATTGAGTTTTGGTACGCCCTAAACAAACTGTACATAATGTATCAGCTTCATTTTAAGCAAGAATATTTATCAGAGGAAACGACTCAAAATATCAACACATTTTCCCAAAATATTGACCCCACTTTGAAAATTTATGTATCCGCCCCTGGAAAAGCAGTACCCCTCGGAACATTAAGCCAGCGCAATGTATCTTGCATAATACCATATTTTATTCTATTCCACTTCCGAATGTATTTGCTACTCTCACAGTTAGATGAAATGAACGGTCCAATTAAGACACATTTATCAAGGTCGAATCGCCAGTTATATACTCTGGAATGGATGAATACATTAATTTTAGCATCAGATTAAAATATCGTCGGTAAACTTTCTGCGTTACGATGAGAACCTAGGTTATACAAATGACATAAGAAACCATCAATGCCAAACAATATTTATACTGTCGTTTAATCAAATTTAAGAGGTGTGTAAGGGATGTAGGTTATCCACAAAATATCGTTAAACGCGAGTAATTTAATTATTTGTCAATAATTTATTGTAGTCTATGAATGGGCTGTACCAACCAACGACCTCTTATTAATTTATATAACTAGACAGAGCTTACAATGCAGTGACGTTGAAACAGCGAAAGAGCAGGAGACGTAGAACATTGTGGGGTAGTGTCGGGCAGTCACACTGTTATTTTTTAGTCAATTTCTTTTCTTATTGTCTCTTCATGTAATACGTTGCTGTCTGTCAACTTTATTTTCTCGAATAAACGAAGAGGCTACGCAGTTGCATTGTATAGAAGCGCTACAAAAACGAATTTAATAAATTAATGAATGAACGGACGAATGATTGCATGAATGAATGAATGAATGAACGAATGAATGAATAATAAACATTTCATCTGCGTTATAAAACAGTTGCCGTGGCGACCAGGGCATTTAGCCTGCTGTTAGATATCGCGTTAGTTCGGTTGATTTGACTTGGAGCCGAGCATTTGAAGCGATAGGTTCCTTCACAGGAAATGACCTTCGATCCCCGTCTTTTATTGGCCAGACTCATGTCTCGGCTCATCCCTGCATTCCATCGCTCTCTCAAGATATTTCCTTTTCCACGGGTTTTCGTGCTGAAGGTTCCTCTGAATAATCCTCTTCTGTGAGAGACGCTGTACAAATTTTCAAATTCGATACAATGCGATAAGACACCTCTAAATATGTTACCTCACTTCTACAAATAAACTAAATTTTCACTATTTTTAGTGGTGACTGTCCGTTCCAATAATTACACACCCATATCACAGCCAATCAATGTCACAAATAATTAAAACTGAGGACACTGTCTTATAAAGCTAATTCTTCGCAAACGCGTCGTATCAATAACTATTTGTTACAGCAATTGCGTTTGTAGACAAATATTAGCGACTCTGGTAGCCATCAGATGTCGATATCATTATTTTTATTACGATGAATTAAGTTTTTACTAAGTTCAGTTCGGACCAGATTTGGAAAAGATAAGTTGTAGTGACGTTCGAGCAGTGTTTGATTCTTCGACCATTCTGCGACATGAGGTGGCACATGCATGGCCCTCCTGTACCAAGCACCCAAGCTTTGATAGCACTTCGCATTCAGGGGCAGTCATCCAATTGAGCAACCGGGCTCAATGCCTCTCGTTTTTACCCGGGTCAACCTCCCCCCTGCGTGGCCGGAGTTTTCTCTCCCGCGCTGGAATTGGGAGCGCTGCACAATTCCATTTAAAGACGTTATGAACTTTAAAATTAGCTAAGTTCCGCAGAGATAGCAATTCAACGTAATTCCCAATTATCATTAATCAATCTTTTTCGCAAGAAAAGCTGTCTAATTTTTGAAGCCTTCTCATAACTGCAAGGGTTTTTGCATTGATCTATATAATATAGGCCTAATAAGAACCGCTGTTTATAATTATGCATGTACCGTTCGAGAAAACTTTCGGCAATAATGAAGTGCAAAATCAATCGTTCACCTTTCTAAATAATTACATTGTGCGTTAATCGTGATGTTTAGTGACATCAGTTCTGTGCTAGAAAGTTACCGAAAACGTATTCCGTCTTCCTTCTAAGATGAATGTTCGCTAGATACAACTTCCACTTGCATGAATTGGAGATTTATCATAAATTTTGTATGGAATCTGATTTATATCGCTTGAATACTCTTCAATTGTAGGTGTTTAAATTGTCGTTTTTAATTCTAGTCAAAGATAAAAGGGAAAAATTTAATTAATAAAAAATAATAATTTGCATAGCAAGAGCATTAAAATAGCTTGGCTACTTGTCTTTTGAAAAAAGATCAATTTAAAAAAAATTAAATTAAAATTAAAAATTAAGTAAAAAAATCACAAAAATACTATTTCTATAATATCTCTGATGTGTACTCTCCGACTTAATGTTCACTTCGGTGTGCGGGGCCACAAAATTTAATAACGAGCCTGGAAAATTGAGGATGGAAGCCTCAATGGAACTGGTAGCCGCAAGGTGTCGCTAAACACCGACCGTTAGCTTTGGTCTGGAATGGCCTTCCTTTTGAGCTGCGTCTACATCCTGGGACTCTACCAGGATCGTTCCTCACTAGACTTAAAATTGTTCTTTTTGGGCACGCTGGAGTCGGGAGCGCCTGCGAGTAGTTTTTTTCATGAAGGAGCGCCATAAAAATGTCCAAATTAATGAATTAATGAATGTTGGCGCTTGAAATAGCACGCTTTTTCGACACCTTCAATTAATGAGTTTCAGAAGACATAATATTAATTGAATCGAAGTCGATTGCTACAGTAGATCCAATCCTCAAAGCATACGAATGGGCGAAAGTAAGAAAGAGGGGCAATGGTCGAGTATTTGTAAAGTACTCGAGAAATGTAATTTCTTTCATCCTTATTAGGTAGTTCAAAACTGTGAGGACGAGGACTAAGAATATAAAGCCTGTGGACTGGAGGTGGGAAATGCTAATCAGGACGTGTGAGTCGAGTCGGATCACTGTGCGAAGAAGCCGATTTTCGATGTCATGTACAAGTGCTTCAACGCTCTTAATATCAGGCGTCAGAAAATCGTAACGTCGCATCTTAGGATTAGAACTCTCTAGTTTTGATCGGTCGTTGGCATTAGTTAGGCCACACGAGGCAGGGGCAGCGTAGAGGAGGCGCGCTGTTAATGTAGCTCTGGCAACGTTGCGAAGAGCAGTAGGTGGGAGTCCATGAGCTCTTAGGACGCTCGAGGCGTAGTTGTTTTTTTATGCAAAATGTCGCCCGACAAATGTCGCTTGTGAAGACCAATGAGCATTATTTATTTAATTTATATTCTTTTAAAACAACATAAGGTGTTTAAATTGGCGTCTCTGACCCTAATTATAACCCCATGCCAAAAAACAATCAATTATTGACACTATGCTAACTGTACGTTGTAGAAAGCAATACTCAAGCCTGGAACAATGAGAAGACCAACGTCAATGGAACTGATAGCCACACGGTGTCGCTGAGCACTGACCGTTAGCGCTTGAAATGGCATGCTATTTGCACACCTTCAATTACTTATCTACAGCTCATATAATAGTTATCAAATCGTTTAAGAATGCCAGATGTTTAAATCAGTCTATAACAATATGAAAGCTGATTGAAGTCATCAAAAATATTAATAATTATTGCAATGTCCTCCGTGAATCTTATAGTATGAGGAAGTCAGTATAGTCAATGAGGAAGGAGGTCAGTGCAGTATGCTGGTCTTGGGTGAGCCATAAGAATTCAAGATCACTGTCATAGATGGTTGTGGGCCGGAAGATTAAAGGGAATCAGATGCTGGCTGATCCCTGCATTAAATTGCTACTCATCAAACGCCTATTCAGCCGAAAGAAACAGTAACCAGCCACAGACACGGAAATTCGGTGTCATTCAATATAATAATTGTATTGGAAGATCTGCCACAATATCGGTTGCGACGATTATTGCAGGCTTAAGTTAGTATAGCAGAGATTTGTGTACTCTGTGATCTCCGTTCTTGTGAATTGTTTAAGCTGCATAATTGCACATTGCAACCGGTTGCGGTGTGTCAACCGGATTGTTTCAATAAAGAGAAAATTATAATACTGTCCGAAATGTTCTTCCGACTGAACAAATTTCTGTCCAGGGTAACGGCCTCTGTTGTCATAGACCCTGGTCAAATCGGATCCATCCATTTTGTAAGCGTTTACGAATGCTCCATTTCTTTTCTCTCACGAAAGCTGAATAATGTTCACAGACAAAATTAATGTCGTGGAAAGTGATCAGAATCTATAAAGCATTCTAAGTAATCAGCAATGTTTTAAAATACTGAAGAGACATCCTATAAATCGAAAATTCGTTCAGTTATTTATAAACTCGTCGATTATGATACAAGAATAGCTACAGCTCTTAAACTGTCAACACAATGACAAGCTGATGAATAGTATCGTGAATTCAGATATATTCTAACGTAACGCAATTTTTATTTAGTGTTGTTATAGCAGCGCAATTAACAGTGCATTTAAAAATGTACAAAATTTTATACACATGTTTCTAATGTCGAAAGATTTTGTGTGGAAACTGAAGAAAGGGCGTCTGGAGTCGAATTTTATAAACGAGGCAATTTCTTAATTAGGCCTACGGTGTCTTGCATTCATTTAGAAAAAGCGTCAGATGTGCCAGTCAATACCGTTACTTCATCACTATATACCGTAGAAAGTTGGTGCTGTTTTTACCTGACACTGTCTGACATGATATGAAAAACGTTGCTCTCCTCATTCACCCTAGCTTCGGACTGGCATTGCCAGATCACGTAGCAGTAGCATAGTTCACACACGAGTGTATTAGCTTCCCTTCGTAGCGTCAGTTCTAAAGTCTCTTCTCCTATTTTGTCTTCAATCATGTCGTGCCACGAAATTTGCAATTACAATAATTTGGTAATTAATTTTCAGTGATTGCGATTACAATTACCAGTGCCTGAGGCCATCTGCCTGTAAACAAAGACTGCTTAAAGAACCTGTACCATTGAAAAGATGATCAGCTTGACCCTCCTTGATCTTTCAGCTCAGGACTGGCACCATTGACGCTAGTCATCTGTTTCTGTATCTGTATTAAATCGCGTGTTTCTGTGCGTTATGTGGATGTCTGCCTTACGATAAAAATGTTTCATTCAAGGCATTCTGTATGGAACTCTGGAAAACGCAAGGCACCTCACAAGCAAAATAATTATCAAATGGTTTCAGGAAATTTTATAAGGAAGTTGACTAAAATAGTATTTAAAATATTATAAGCAGCTGAGACCTAAATTACCCGCAGTCTTTCATTACTTATATTTCAAAGTTGAGCATTGTTTTAAAGGTGTTTAACTATCGGCAATCGTGCCCTTTTTAGCTCTAAATCCAACGCCGTTATGGAATGCATAGTTATATGCCAGTACTAATTTAAGTTCATTATTTGCTATTTAAATTAAGCCAGTAAGGATAATTATGCATAGGGCGAACATTTCGAGATCTGCACCATTTCATATGTGGCTGATATATGGAAATATTCGTCTCGCTTTTACGGTCGAGCTTGCAGTTCTCTTTGAACCTGCAGCGAAGATTAGCGTTTTGAGATTGACATGACGCACGCAATTTTAAAGCGTCTTTTTAGTGGTAATTGCAGTTCTTATAACTCTGCAGTTGTTTAGTCAAATAAACGAAACAAGTCAATAAATTAGCCAACATATCAATCAATGGCGCAACCTGGGGTGCTGAGGCGGTGCTTGAGCATCCACCAGGGCTAAAAAGGTGAAAAAGGTGACCCACGCAATTGTTCCAAATCCGATGAGTTTTTTTGCTTGTTAACCAGGTTCAGTTTTGTAGCTGGTGCATCAAACATCTAATTGCTTACTTACTTATTTGCTTACTCGACCCTATGTCGCGTATGAAACATTGATAAATGCAAGACCTAATGCTATTTAGTAGCAGTTTCTGTTCAACGTCGATGTGTGATTATAGTTAACTGAAACGACTGCTAAAGTTGCGGGACAAAAACTAGAGGATCTTAAATTGTAAAGCAAATAATAAGTATTAGAGTTCGCCAATTATCAAGCAATCAGCATAATAATTGTGTGTGTGTGTGTGTGTGTGTGTGTGTGTGTGTGTGTGTGTGTGTGTGTGTGTGTGTGTGCGTGTGTGTGTGTGTGTGTGTGTGTGTGTGTGTGTGTGTGTGTGTGTGTGTGTGTGTGTGTTATGGAAGCATGCAGAGTTGATGAGCGTGGTTAATCGCAACCGTATCTCTAAACTTCCAAGCGCCGCTTGAAATCAAGGCACGGGGCGCATTTAATGAAAGTACACATGGAAATTGAACCAAGGAACCCGCAACAAATCAGCTGTCGCCATTTCAATAATGACATTTACTGCGCTATGAATATTCAACATTTACTGCATATTGAATATTCATTAAGTGAATTGGGTTGCGTTAGTTCGGTAAATAGCAGGAATCTGTTGTAAACAGTGATTTTTGTTAAACTCGCCGATTCTGCGCAATGACAATTCTGTGCAGAAGTGCCGTTATACCAATCAATCATTCTTTAGATAGGCCTACTCTTTCCCCCGAAGAACGTTTCCTGAATGAAGTTGCATGAATGAAAATAATGCTTGTAAAAATGAATTTTTAAAATTGAAGATGGTTACACGAAATAATCGCGTTGCTAACTAGAAGTTGGATTGATGAAAATGCTTCAATTTTAGATAGAAGTCGGATTTAGATTGACTAAAATCGTCTTGTTAAAATTTTAGCGGTTGGAGTGAAGGAAACCAGAATAAGTATTTTCATACCTAAAATAGAAGCTGGATTGATGAAAATGTCCTGCCCTAAAATGGAGCTGGATAGATGAAAGCGTCATGCCTTAAATTGGAGCTGGATTGATTAAAATGCCTTGCCTTAAATTGGAGGTGGATTCACGAAAAGCTTTTTGATTAAATTGGAGGTGGATGGATGATAAAAAGCTTAAGAAATGGAAGCGGGATCAAGGCATTTTATATCTTAATTAGAAGCTGGGTGAATGTTATTATATATCTGAAATAGAAGCTGGATGAATGATAAAAAGCTTAAGAATTGAAAACTGGATTATTGATTTTCATTCATGTATTTCAACATGCATCCGCTTCCATTTCAGCTGGAAAGTCGATCCATCTTCTTTTTTCAGATATAAATATACCTTAAATTGAAGCGTTATTGTCGTCAATCCAGCTATAAGGAACTTTCATACAGCTTCCATTTCTCTAGCGTTTTTCATTAGCCCAGCTTCCACTTCATATATACAAATACACTATTCCAGCTTCCATTTAAGATGTTATAGAAAAAACTTATTCCAGCTTCCATTTTTCAAGCGTTTTATCATTAATCAGTCGCGCGAATGCGAACCACAGTCGCGCGAATGCTTTATTCTTCACCAGCATGGTTGCGTTTTGCAAATGAGTGTCAGAGAAATCGCCTGTCCGCTATTATTAGAAAGTTGGTACGACAAGGTTTTTTGCCCAGTAACACTCCTACTTTTGACATGTTATGTTCTAAAGCAGATGTATCCCTCTTTACTTCTATCCTTTGTGACCCCGGTCATGTCCTCCATTATCTTCTTCCACCTGTACGTGTAACTGGTTACTCCCTTAGGCCCCGTTCACATAATCTTGAGATACCACGATGTGATTCGTTGATTGGTAAGGGATTTATCACGAGAATGCTATATAGTTAACTTTTGACGTTAACAGTTTAATAATTATATTATAATTTAACTTGTGATTTTAATTTGCACTTTTTTTATTACCTATTATTACTTCGATGTTTTATAATGATGTTCTGTGTCCCATTGTGCGTTTGCAAGTGGAGTAATAAAGAAAATACTTACTTACTTACTTACTTACTTAATCCAGCTTCTATTTCAGATATAAAATTACCTTGATCCAGCTTCCATTTTAGAGATATAAATACCTTAATCCAGCTTCCACTTCACATACAGAGATACCTTAATCCAGCTTCCATTTCAGAGATATAAAAACCTTAATCCAGCTTCCGTTTCAGGTCGAGTAGTTTTGTTTTTAGGATGGATGATCAAGGTGATTAGTTAGTTGCAGCTGTTTCTATTCACAGAATCTGCAGATATGTAATATTATATATGATCATATTTTGCAGTTTAGCGTCACTGTGTGATAACGAAGCTCACTAGCGACGCCCTCCTTCTTTATTCATGCATGGGACTGGTATTCGCAGAGTGCAACCAGTGACGGAGTTAGACAAATATATTTGAAAAGCATTTTAAAATTTTGTCGTTAGACACCCTATTTTCTTGTATAAAGTTTCTTAATAAACAATCCAATTTTCAACAGGGATTTTTCGTTCTAAAAATAGAAATCAAGTTTCTACTGACTTAACAGCGGTTCGTTCAAAAGAATCACGTTTTGTTCCAAATTTGCTTGCACACGCACAATGTCACAAGATCACAATATCACTTACATGCATGTATTACGAGAACTCTTTTCATACCGAGTTATATGCTTCTTGAAGCGAATTATTCCTAAAAAATATGAAGTTCCGAAGCTCATTCGTATATTTCTTACTTATGGCTAGAGGCCTAACATGAATATTCATGAGGCAAATTCAAGCTCATTGTCTGATTGGTTGCGGGACTCTCTTGGTTCAATTTCCATGTGTACATTCATTAAATGCGCACGGGGCAGCTGCTTGTTCACGTCTTAGATGGATAAAATCCTTGAATCTTGATGGATGATATTCGATGAAAGTCCGGTTTCGTAATGCTAATTAGTTACTGTCTTCAAATTTGTTCACTTCGTCGCTGAATGTTCGCTTAATACACCGCTTTCTTTGAATACCAATAATTATTGTAAATTTGTTTACGAAAATTTTATTATATCAGTCGTTGAGCGTTAATTACGGGTGTTTAAATTGGCGTCATTGACCAAAACCACTACTGCATGACAACAGACTACCAATGGTTGACACCATGCCACATGGTTATTTTTAAGGAATTTTTAGAACTGCAGAACTCCTTCTTTCTTTCTCCATTTTCCATGGTAAATTACTTCCAATAGGAGGATAATGAACTGTTTTGCTAGTTTTAACTGTACAGAAGTGCATATAAAAAAGCACAAATCCATTTGGAACTGCACATTTTGTGTCAACTGCACGTATAATAAAAAGCCTTGCTTTTCTAATGATTATAACACCAAAAGATTGCTTTTACAACTGAAGAAATTCATTTACAACTGCACATTTTGTGTAGAACTGCACGTTAAAGAAAACTCTGCCATGCCACTAGTTCGAGATAGTGCAATACCCATGCCTGGGAAATTGAGGAGGGCAAGAACAATGGAACTGGCCGCCACAAGGTGTGGAGTAACGCTGGCTGTTAGCCATGAAAAAGCACACCATTCAGACACCTTCATTTAAAGAAATTCAGATCATATAATTATATTCGAATCGGTCACGATTGTCAGATCCATTACTACTGACGTGGATGCAAACTCTCTCCAAGCAATGCCAGTGTAACATCAACAAATGCAAGAAAACATAATAAATTATTATAAATGAAAGCGTCCATAAATATTAGTCTGAGAGCCTGTGAAACTAGTTGACTTTATAACGAGCTCCGTTTTCTTAGTCTCGGCATATGAGGGCGGCTGTGGAGGATTCTGATCGTCCACCGCCAAAATTAGGTTAGTTTAGGCCTACTCACTGCAGCCGAATTATGCTACGTGCAATGAAAGCATCTCGTCCATTCGTATACTTCTGTAGCGAAATGATATTCTATAATGACCGCTGTACAGTTCTCATTGAATTGCCAACTCCAGTCTTACACGTAATAGCAATCGAATCGGTCTCCATTGCTAGATAGATTCCAAGTCATTCATTCATTCCGAAAACTTGTATAGCGCCCCATCGAGCTATGCTGAAACAAGCATTCTCCGAGTAATACCAGTAAACCGTGAATGCAGGAAATATTATTAGGTCTATAATAATAAGAATGTAAAAAAAATAGTTCGAGAGACTGTGACGTCTATTTGGTTTATTATGGACTCCAATTTCTTAGACTCGGCATATGAGGTGACTGTGGAAGCCTCTCCCTCGCCCGCTGATCACCCACCGAAAGTGTGCAGTCGGTGTACTGATTGCTTCCAGCACAACACAGGTCAAAGATAGAACAAAAAACTCGAAATATAACTGTGTATCTTTGCAATAGAACATCCAACCTATTTGGTTATTTCCAGGCCGATAACAACTACGCAATCAAGTACTACATTGAAACCTACGACGGCGTCACATAAATAAAATAAATAACCACCTATGGTATATCGTTCTAGACTTTGCTTGGCCAGTGAATCTGCCATCTCATTTCCAGACAACTCTGCACGGCTATGGATCCAAACTATTTAAACATTCTATACTTTTATCTTTAAGCATTTTTTGCTGTAATATGCCAAGCAAATTTCTGTCGAGGGCAACGGCCTCTGTTGTCATACACCCTGGTCAAATCGTATCCATCCATTAAGACTATGGCCTGATTCAACGTATGCGACTGGATTTTTCATTGCAATCAATAGTAATTTTTCGTTTATATAAGTGCACTGGCCCATTTTTAAAAGGTCTCCATCAACATTTTTCATGTGGTAAGTTTTGAGCGTTTCATGTATTGATGCAGAAAAATAGCTAGTAATTATTTCCAAATATATTCATTGCTTTTCTCACTACGTTCAATGTACATACCTATTTCCAATTTGTCCGCGTTCAAATGAGTTTGCCGACCGAGGTTGTGGTCGAAAACGGGCAACACCTGTAATGTCCATATTTTCGCAATTATTCACCTCAAGCATCCAATCTAGACAGAGGGAGACCTGGACAACCCCATCTCACCCACCCTGGGCACCTCATCCATTTGTAGTTTATTAGTAACTAGCTGGGTAACCGGCGTTGTCCGGAAAGGCAGGATTCGCTTTTCTCACTAGGATCAATGTATACCTATTTTCAATCTGTGTATGAGACTTAATAAAATCGTGTTTTTCCTACTTTTTGTTGCGCTACGTTTCTGAATCGTCACAAAAAGGGTGAGTAGCCTCACTAAAAATGATATAACTTTTGTTCTGTTTGAAATATTTTGATCAAATCTGGCCAAGATGTGCAAATATAAATTGTCTATAAATCTTCTATTCGCAATTCCTAATTTTGGTCAAGATATTCACAAAAAACCGAAGGGGTCTTTTTGGCCCACCCTGCACAGTTTATGCAATTGAAACAATTGACAAGAACGCAAAATTGATGACAGAAGATCTAAATCTTAACTAGACTTAAAGTACAGACAAGTAGCAATACACGACGCTAATAGCTGGCTACACAGCACGCCTATCTGACGGAGGATCGAATTCGGGTTCGCTGATCTCCAGGCCAGTGTGTTATCCAATGCGCTACAGCACCCCTCCCAGAATACGTAATTTAATTTTCGTTCAGTCTCTATATCATTAGTGAATTCTCCAAACAAATTCCAAATTAGTTATTTTATTCACAATCATGCTCGACGAGGTTATCATCGACAGTTAAAAGATGTTGTTTAAAAGCTGAACGATGGCCAATTTTTAAGTTCAATTAATACACCTTTATAATGTAATGTAATGTAATGTAATGTAAATCTTCGAGAATTTCTCAGCGCCCACAAAAGCCACGTCAGGGAGACCAGCTTATTCACCGGCGCTATATCAAATCAAGTCCGCAATAGCCAGAGCTGCCGTTTTCGTTCCGGTGCCAGGTCAAAATCCGGGGAGGTCAAGCCGAGGAGACAGCGTGGTGCTACGGTGGTTGTCGGTGATGGTGGTGGTTGGGTGATGGAACTTGATTGGGATCTGGATAGGATAGGTTGAAGAGTTCGGTTTTCAGTCGTGAATGGAATGCAGCAGAGGAGAGTGCAAGCGGAGGAGAGGTTGAATTTGGAGGTGAGACTGCAGGAGAGATAGGAGGGTGAGCGAACAGGCGGAGGTATGTTGGGAGTCCGTTCCAAAGAGCTGGTGCAGCATAGACTAAGGAGCGGTCGCAGAATTTCAGAGAGGATGATACTGGAGGCCGAGAGAGAGAAAGATATGATGATGAGCGCGTAGACCTGTGCGGTTGGATGGTGATTAGTTGACGAATGTAGGAGGGCTGAGAGGTTTGAAGAGCGTTGTAGGTTAGAGAAACAATTTTGTAATGGATGCGCTGAGAAACTTTTAGCCAATGAAGAGACTTGAGAACAGGGGTTATGTGGTGATGTTTGGGAGTCTTAGTGACTGCGCGGGCAAGAGCATTCTGGATAGTTTGCAGGCGTTTAATTTGAAAAGAATCTATTTCATGGAAGAGCGAATTGCAGTAGTCGAGTTTGGAATGAACTATTGAGGTGGCTATTGTGCAGGCGGTCTTGTAATTTAGAATTGGACGCAATCGACGGAGGTCGCGGATGTGCATATAGCAGGTGCGGGATAGCTGGGTGATGTGGTCAGAAAAAGTAAGGTTTTTGTCAAAAATGACCCCGAGATTGCGGACAGGAGAAGAGTATGGCGTAGGAAGAGTTGGGTCTGTTTGAGGAAAGTCAGAAGGATAGTCTAGTTTGTTTAATTGCTCGCGTAGGCCAATGATGAGAAATTCTGTTTTTGAGGGGTTGAGGCAGAGCAGATTAGCGGTCATCCAGGCTGAAATCTGAGTGATGGTGTTACGTAGCTGATTTAGTGCGTCTGAGAAGGAGCGAGGGGAGAAAGATAGGAATAATTGAGTGTCGTCGGCATAGAGGTGATGTTCAGCAGAGGATGATGAAATGAGTTTGCTGAGTGGGGAGGTATAGAGAATGAACAGGAGAGGACCAAGGACTGAACCTTGAGGGACACCACAGGTGAGGATTTGTTGATTAGATGAGTGACCAGAAGCGCTAACGATGAAAGAGCGTGAGGAAAGGTATGATTTGATCCATGAGAGGGCAGTGCCAGAGATTCCAAAGACAGAGGAGAGGCGATTGAGAAGAATAGCATGGTCTATTGTGTCAAAGGCTGCAGAGATGTCTAAGAGGCACAGACAAGAGACTTGTTGACGGCCTATCGCCATCACAAGTTTGTTGTAGAGCGAGGCCAGGAGTGTTTCGGTAGAGTGATGCTTAGTGTAGGCAGACTGGTTTGGGTTTAGAAGATTGTTGGAGATGAGGTAACTGTTGAGACGAGAGAGGACAATCCGTTCGGAGAGTTTGGATAAGAATGACAGATTTGAGATTGGACGGTAGTTGGATAGGAGTTCTTTGTCCAGAGATGGTTTTTTGAGAAGTGGTTTAACAACTGAGTCTTTGAAAAGCGTAGGGAAGGTACCGGTTGAGAGTGACAGATTTATGAGCTTGGTTATCGTGGGAGCAAGAAGGACTACACAGTCTTTAAGCAAAGAGGTTGGGATTGGGTCAAGGTCGCATTGCTTGTTTTGAGAGGCATGAATGAGGGTGATAATTTCTGCTTCAGTAGCAGGCTCGAAGAGGTTGAAAGATATTGTAGGTGGCAAAGTTGCGTCTGAATAGGAAGAGTCGGTTTGCGTGCTGGTAGATTTCGATAAGAGAGTCTGTAGTGAGAGACGAAGGGTGGAAACTTTGTCAGTGAAAAAGGATGCGAAAGAGTCAGCAATGGACGCAGATGGGATTGAGTTCGGAAGGGGGTGAGAGGAGCCGCGGTGAAGAAGATTGTTTACAGTTTTCCAGAGATTTCGAGGGTTGGATGAATTTGAATGAACAAGAGATGACAGGTAGCGTTTTTTGGCTGAAAGAAGTTGACTGTGGTATCTATTTGTCAAGGTTTTGAGTTTTTTCAGGATAGAGTCGTCGCGTGTACGCCTGTAAACTCGTTCCAGGCGACGGCGCGACGATTTGAGGGCTTGAAGAAAAGAATTGAACCATGGATTTTTTGCGTGAGTTTCTGGTTTGGTGACGATGGGAGCGTGCTTGTTGAGGAGTTCGGACATGGTGCAGTTGTAAGAAGACAGGAGATCATTTGGGTCGGTTGGAGGGTTGAGGAGAAGGGAAGAAGATTCAAGGTCGAGTTTGAATGCATCAAGGTCGATGGAGCTGATGCGGCGGAATGAGCATTGTTTGGGTGGAGGGCGAGGAGATGGTTCGATATTGAGTTGAGTGAAGATAGGGTAATGATCAGAGGGTGTGTTGAATTCACGGCTGAGGATCGGTGATAGGACGGATGAGACACAGGAAATGACTAAGTCAAGAGTATGGCCATATTTCTGAGTTGGGAAAGAAACATGCTGGGTCAGATTGAAAGCAGTCAGAGTGGAAAGGAACTGACGTACAGATGGAACGGCGGGGGTGTCGACGTGGATGTTGAAATCGCCAGTGATGACAAATTCATGAGGTGTTGTTACAGCGACAGATAGAAATGAATTGAATTCTTCGAGAAAATCACTGTTATTTGCAGAGTAGGATGATGACGTAGGAGGTCGGTAGACATTGAAGATTGTTAGTTTAGATGTTGGCAGTTTGAGTGTGATTGATGCTGATTCGAAGGTTTTGTAAGAGTAAGTGGGTGATGCAAGAACAGTTGCTGGTTCGCGGATTAGGAAGGCAATTCCGCCTCCAATATTAGATGTTGACCTTTTTGTTGAATTTTTAGGTTGTCGGGGTGAGCTTGTGAATGAATATCCGTCAGGTATACAGCTAGAAAGTTGAGCAAGAGTGGCAGATGAGGTTATCCAGGTCTCGGTTAGGGCGATTGCGTCAGGAGGGTGGTTAGAGGATGAAATTAGGTCATGTAGTGCAGTGTAGTGTATTTCGTTGAGAAGCGACCGGATATTGAGTGTGCAAAGGTTGAAGTGAGATGAAGAAATTGGACCGGGGTTCAAGCTGATGTCTCCGCAGAGCAGAAGGAGAAATAGACATGCAAATAGTTTCTCACTATACAACGTTTCTCACTATACAATGTGCTTCTCTGCAACAATAAAATTTATTGATTTTTGTTTATTTTTAATAGATCTAACAAATCTTCGCTAAAGACGAGTTTCGAGGTCATTGACGATACGCAGCCAAAAGATGTCGCTAAACGATTTAAGCAAAACTTTAAAAATGCTAATTGAAATTTTTTTCATCACCGTATTCTATAGATGCCCATGCAAGCCTGTTTTGTCTTACCACGGGCGTTACCCTGTAGTCCACTAGGTCGTGGGTGATTCGCTTACACAACAGGAAGACCAGCTTCAGTCTTTTCCAAAAAACTAATATTAAATCGCGTGCTTCTGTATTTGTCTGTATTGTATCATTGCAATGATACAATACTCGGTGTCATCAATCGACATGATTATGTATAGCATAACATTTTGAGTAACAATTATTAACGTTCTGTATTAAAATAATGTCGGCAAGAAATTGACGTTTCGCGTGCAAAATAAATGATCTGCAGCAAAACAGTCAGAAATAAAAAAAATAGAATTGACTAAGTGATAGTCCATTAGCTATTATGCACCCGTCAAGAATGCTCTTGTCCAGTGTCCATGACGAGCTTTTTCTGGTGGACATTAGATTTTTCAGGTTAGTATGATGACTTTTTCACAGTATCAAAGAAGGTTCCTATCGATGGCCACGCGCACTTTTCAATGGCCACGACGGAGAGCCATTCTCTCCACAGAAATCAGTCTCAACAGCCATAGTCAAGATTCTTAACGATGTCGACAATATTGCTGAACTTCTTAGGCTCTACAGAATTTATCGGCATTGCCCCACAAGGTGACTAGTTATTGTTCACGTGTACACGTTGTATAGTGAACAGGTAACTCTAACTTAAGGTCTCTATAAGTGAACAGCATTATCCGTGCACACAAGCAAGTATGCATATAAATATACGCTGTTTAAGTAAAGCAAGCAAACAATAATGTAAGTTTGGCTTTTATTCGGCCATTATTTAGGACACCGAAAGCGTATTTAAAATAGCAAACATAAAAATATCTATAAAGATTAAAGAATCACAGCAATATTTAATTCAAAGTAATATCATAGCACTTGTTTATTAACGCAACGCATTCTGGTAATGGCATCCTTTGCTAGAGTATATTACATGCTGGGTGGAGGTCAGAGCATATATTTATTATACGGTTGTGAGAATGTGGTTGTACAGGCTATTGAGATTCATGAACTGGAGACAATTGAAAAACCACGGAGGACACACCCGCCATCAAGTTTTCTCAAATTTGATATATTTCTTAATTGTATGAAACTTAGGAAAGCTATGTCGTGACACAAAACGATAGATGCTTCAAAAATCCATTCATTCATTTCAATAATTTATATGGAGGCCCTTCAAGAAATCCACTGAGAGGTGCGATAAGAATTAGGATTATACCTCGAGGGAGAGTCAATCATCTTGAAGACATGTTTACTTATATTTATGAGATAACTTTATATAGCACATTTTTTAATTCGCAAACAAACGTGTTACTATATAATTGATCTCGAAAGCAGCATTCTGTGACAAGTTAGCGATCTTTGTAGTCGCCAGTTGTGTTACTTACGGTTATTTCTGCATTATTTACCACTCTGTTGAGACACCTTTAAATCAGTTACTTCTGACTTAATATATAATTACATATTTACCTATTCTTCGATATCTTTCCCCTACACAAAGTTAACAGCTATGTCACAATTCAAATTTAAACGTTTGTATTTTAACCCTCAGGCTACCAAGCTTTTTTGTAACACCGACTACCAAGGGGGGTGGTTACCACCCCCCCTGGATTTTGGGTTTGGTTTGAGATATCATAACTTGTAATACACCATTTTATTCAGCATTCATTTCTGCACAAAATGGTATATTTAGGTTTAGAAAATATGAAGGCACCCCGAAATTATGAATTTTTTACCATGGGTACCCGTCGATTCCACAAAATGTATACTTACGCATAGGGAATATATTAGATTCTGTGTGTTTTATACATGATTTATATATAAAAAGTAATTTACATATAATAAAGTCCAATATTCAACTATAAAAACTAGTAATAAGTCTGTTTTATGTTAAATCAAAACAAAAAAACATGTTATAGCTGCTGAAAAACGTTTACGCAGACATATCGGTTCGCGTCGCAAAAAAACCCAACATTTTCATACATTTTAATTTATTTTTAGCACTTCCGGTCATCAAATTTTAAATTATTTAGTAGGCCTATTAAAAAATAGCCCTAAATGCCCTCTACAGAATGGCATAATTTATTTCTATTAAAAAATAAATTATGGATAAGTTATAATAGAAAAAACATGACAATTTTATGAAAATAAAACACCTTTATATACATTTTAATTTATTTTGAGCACTTCCGGTTGTCGAAAGACAACTCAGTGAGCATGGAAATGTATCCCCACATTCCCTCTATGGAATGGTATAATTTGTGTCTCTTAATATTAAGTAGCCCGAGGGTTAAGAATCTTAATAACGACTTCAATACCTTTATGTTAATATTGGCATCATTGATACCAATGCCACAGCATCAGTCAATCGTAATTTACATAGCGCCCCTTCAAGGTACCTACTCAAAGGCGCTCACGACCGGGATCAAGCAAAAAATACAGTCTTCAACAGTTTGTGAAATTGAGAGCAGCTTGGGAAGTGTCGCATAGCCAAGGGAAGTCCATTCCGGGATGTTGGACCAACCACAGAGAACGAACGCCTCTGCATTGATAATACGTTCGATCAATGGACTATACATAATATTATTCATTAGCGCTCTTGTAACCGCGTAGAAACTTTGCTGCACGTAGCGTCCGTAACCTTTACGTACATGTACGTCATTGCTTCTGCTATTCACATGCAGATGCAAACGAGTGAGTGCAAGCGCGTGTGCGTTAGTGTGAGTCTGCGCTTGTGTTACGGCACCAGATAAATTGTAGTAATTATTATTATTATTATTATTATTATTATTATTATTATTATTATTATTATTATTATTATTATTATTTTGATTATTATCATTATTACTAATTCATCGTACAGAAGGTCTATCGTTAACAGGGCCCTTAGCTCATACGTCATTAACACTAATTGCAAACTTTTATTAATTGGCTTCTATATTATTAAAGATGTTCAAACTTCCATTTGCAAATTCGCAAAGGCTGCAGAGAAAAGGGTTAACGTCAACAGACACGGATCACATTCACAAAATCTGTCATGAAGCAATGTGCATTTGGAGCTGAAATTACTGTGAAATCTAGCATAGACCAAAGTACGTAAATATCAAATATTATTATGCTATTTTAATTATTTTGGTGTCAAAACTTGAGTTTTTAAGTCAAATTATATGCTTTGTTTAATAAATTAATCGCTTTTCAAGAATGTTGTCTAAGAATAGTCGCCAAAAATGCAAAATCTGGTTTAACAATAGTAAGAAACGAAGCCGAAGCAAAACACGCAGGCTATAGGTCTTTAAAAAATGTTCAATTCACATTTTCGTATAATGGGCCTAACTATTCGTATATAAATTGTTTCGAAAAATTATTATTTGCGGAATTTACGACAGTCATTGGCCTGGATTAGTTTCAACTTACTGAACAATGCCAATGACCGGCCTATATATAGAGTTTAAAATATCAACAATAAGGTGTGGAAACACAGCTTACCAAAAATTTCGCATGTGTTGAAACTGTACAGCAACATCGTGCAGCTGGCGTTGACTTCGACCGACCTGTTAACCCTATCAGAATTATTCCTCTTAGCAATACTTTACCACAACAGAGATGATTAGCGTTGCTTTCCTTCGCTCTTGGCCCTCACCGTCTATGGAGCTTGTTTTGACTGAGCGCCCACGAATTTGCTGTATGAATCCGTTGAATGCGATTGAAATTAAGGTTATCGATGGTCTGCTTTAGTAGCACGTTTAACGTTGATTTGAAGGTGTCTCTTTTCACGCCTGACTTTCTTCACGTATTGGCCAGAGTACGTCTAGAGCTGTAGAATGTCTCTTTCCTGATCTTTCAGTTTAGATTTATTTTATCCTGAATCTAATAGCCTTGGGCTACATAAAAATTGACTATATTAAACTGTGGAGATGAAAACGGGTGCAAAATAAAGCCTCAAAAGAGAAGACAGCCGAGATCAAGTAAATCATGATGCGGTTGTCGTTCTTGTCCACGCCTTCGTTACAAGTCGAATCGACAACTGTTGCTCCTTACTTGCTGGTCTTCCCATTGGGGTCCTGGGGCGACTTGATCGCGTCTTACGCTCGGCTGCTCGCCTTGTGGGGCGGCTTCCTAAATTTGCTCCTGTCTCTGCCTATATGCGCGATGTGCTGCACTGGCTGCCAGTGTCTCAGCGGATCTCATACCGCATTGCCGCTGTAGTATCTCGCTGTGTCCTTGGCTGTGCTCCGTCATACTTGCGTGATCTTTGTTGTCCAGTCTCTGACGTTGCAGCGCGTCGTGCACTTCGCTCTTCGGCCAAGGGTGAGCTTCTGGTCCCGCGGGCTCGTTTAACTATTAAGCAGGGCCGTGCTTTCTCAGTCGTGGGGCCTACTGTCTGGAACGACCTCCCGGTTACGCTTCGCTCTCTACTTGTGGTCCATCCGGCTAGGTTTTACAAGTCTCTCAAGTCTTTTTTCTTTATTCGTGGTTGGGCTGGGAGCGCCTCTGAGTAGTTTCTTGAAGGGGCGCTATATAAATGCTCTGAATGAATGAATGAATGAATGAATGAATGAATGAATGAATGAATGAATGAATGAAATCAAATAACGATGATAAGCGATAAACAATGTGCTGCTGTTGGATGGTAACAGGGTGTCGAATGTAAGATGGTTGAAACGCCTGAAGAGCGCTGTATGTGCGGAGTGCAACAGGGAGCCTATTCCACCGAGAAAGAGCGTCCGCTGCATCATGCATTTCAACCCGTGAACGAGGATCAAGAACTCAGCTTGGGGTTGGCATCCACCCCTGGGTTTTTCCATCTCAAACTTTTTCTGTACGGAATAAAATTTGACAACTGCAGGGGGTTCATTTACACAATTTTAAAGAAAAAGTTATACCTCGCACCGTTCAAAGGCAATGCACGACACACCCGAGGAACCAGAGGGTGGATACCACCGCCCCCTAAGATTGTCGACTAGATCTCCTCCTTGATTTTTAGCTGTGGAGGGAAATAAAATAATTATGCCATTAAATAAATGGAATGCAGAATATTTTCTCCAGCTAATTTGTCGTTTGGTAACCAGCAGTGCTCAAAATAAAAAAATGCGTGATAAATTGAAAATAGGTGAGATTTTAGCACAACGCAAACCGATATTACTGCGTTAGAATTTATAATAACTTAAGCATAATATTGAAGTTGAATTGAGAATTTACTAATTTAAAATGAAGAAAACAATTAAAGTAATCGTGCTAATTAATTGATATAGCGACAATAATTAGTGCATTTTCAACGAAATAAAATAAAAACGTAAATGCACAATCGAATCATTTGTCGTCATCGTCAGTCACAAGATGTCGTTGTAACACGAAGTGCTGGTCAATTTTTCAAGTTCTGCTTGGACACCCTTACTTTGGATCTAGGCATAGGAATGTAAGGTCTTAAGCCCGTTAAATATCGATCAGAAAATGCATTCGAAAACAGAAGATAATGTAGCTGCTGCTTTTACGATCCCTAGTTTAAATGTAGATGGTAAATTTAAATTATGCAACGACGCTAGTATTTTTGCAGCTGAACTAAGTGCCTTATAATTAGAAGCAGTATTGTGGATCATAAATACAAATGATCAGATAAGTAATGAATATGCAATATTCTCGGATTCATTAAAAGTGTGTCACCAATCTGAGCACATGTTCGGTGTGGGAAAGGTTATATAAACTGTTGAGCAGAAATGCTTACACAGTAGAACTACATAGCAGTGTTGTGAAGTTTGAAAGGAAACGGTTTGTTCGAAGCATTCAGACAAGAGCGGGTCAAGCCTGCAAAAACTCAAGGACCACTGACAAACCCGACCGCCGGCTATAATAACATAAATTTCTTGCTTTATGTTAATAGTTCATTTACCTACGGTACATGCTTTTCAATTTTTATCATATCTAAAACAGACTCATTAATAGTTTGCATTTTGGCACATTAGGCTTTATAACATGACATTATAGACTACTTCCAACCACCTTGGTAGTCCATGTCACGAAAATGGTTGGCCGCCAGAGAGTTATACTCGCGTGGCAAAACCTGTATTTCACATATGAAATCAGATATTAGAAGAAATTATATTTAGAAGCAATTGATTTTGTGTGATTATTTAGATGCGTTCAAATTTACTACAATCGTTGCAGTTTATAGTCAGCCAATGCACGAAATCCAATAAAAACGTAATTTACATCCGAAATTATAGATCTATGTGTACCTAATAAAAGGTGTCCAATTATTGCACTTCGTGTGGTGATTTTCGGCGTCTAACGTTCTGATCCAGAAATGACCAGACTGAAACAAATTAGATGCTACTTCGACCTTGTGCTCGAATCAAACATTAAATGTACAGCTTTCAGTATGAAAGAAGACAAGCGCAGTCGTTTCAGTCGCTGTTCTTCTTCTAGTAATGCCAGTGTAAAGACTGGATGAAGGCGGAGGGCGACGATATTGATCTTTTGATCATTCACACCGTATCGTTAAACTCAAACCACTGTCACTGTCACGAAAGAACTGCCGTATAATACCGAAATAAAAGTTGTCGACGGCAACGACCTCTGTTGTCGTAAACTGTCGTAAAACTTGAGCTCCCCATCCATCCATGAAATTGAAAGTGCCAGTCACAAGTTTGGATTAAGTAGGAGGACTGTGACAATGATCTTTTTGTGCACATTGAAGGAAATAGATAATAATTATGATCTCACGATGAGTTTCAATAAGACAAAAACAATGGTAGCCTAGTCGGCGATAGGGATCTAAGAAAGTAGATAGTTGTAGACGAAATCCAATTAGAAAACGTTGACAAGTTCACATGATTATAGCGGTTGCAACATGACGTGCAATCTGGATTGTAGGAAGGAAGCACATGGTGAAAATTGCGTCGCTCACACCTACTGGCGTTGAGCTCAAGGTTCACAATGTTGATGCTGATGAGTCGTATAGGTGTCGTTTAACCCTCGGAGGCTAACCTGGGGTGTTTTTTTTCACCCCACTGTCAGTATTTGCCCTGAATTTTTTTACTGCTTTAAAATTTTGCCATGCACTTTTGTGTATCTGTTCATAGATGATTTTTGTGCTTAATTTCACATTTTTATATTTTTTTAATTGAATGCATGGTCACGGCCATTGTATGACTGACGTCATACAATGGCCATGGTTATTAGTAATTTATTTGTGTTGAAACGGTTTCGACGGTTATCTGCAGCCAATGCAGCTAAACTGATTCCAGAATTGATATCAAAGTATTGACAATGATGAGAGTGATGATGAAAATGAAGAGTTTGTTGATTGTAATGATGTCTCGGAGTTACATAATGTTGAAATCGGTGATGTCATAGACCTAGCCTATGTGTTGCAACTTTGTATGTGGAAAGCATGCAACAACGCGCTACTTGTGTATAATAGATGACCGTAGACTCGATGATTATGCTAATATTTTAACCTAGTTAGGTTTCTTAGTTTGTCAATTCCATGCTGAACTTGAATTAAGTGTCATTTTTGACCAAACATGGTCCAATTTTATATCATAGGCCTCAAATGGTGTGGGGTGAAAAATATACCCCAGGTTATCCAATATGTGATTATTTTATAGGTTAACATCCGAGGGTTAAACACTGGGGGCTTGTTAATTCGCGATCCATACATAGACACCTTCCCAATTGATCGCTCGTACTGTATAAGTAGTTGATTTTCGTAACATATCCAAATCATGTTTTTGGGCTTGCAAAGCCGCGTTTATACACCCTTTTGGTGTTGTTCAGATTATATAAGTTTCTATTGTTCCGTAGGCCTACACGTATTTTATATTGTCGTCAGCTGCCTTTGTTGTCATGATTATGATGACTTTAAACTTCGAAATAGTAATGTCTAAGTGAAGCGAAATTAAAAGTATCGAGGTAAAAAAAATTAGCGACCAGCAGCTACAGCATGTCGCTAAATGAATTATGTTAGCGAAATGAAAACCCTTAGAATTGCCAGATTGATACAATCTGCATCATCTTATAAATTGCGATATGTGTGACTGTTTGATCTGATCAAACACTTTGCCATGCCATCCGCCAGGGCGTGGGTTCATTCATTCATTCATTCATTCATTCATTAATTCATTCATTCATTCATTCATTCGTTCGTTCATTCATTCATTCATTCGGACATTTATATAGCGCTCCTTCAGGAAAAACTACTCAGCGGCGCTTCCGACTCCAGCACGCCAAAAAAGAACAGTTTTAATTTTATTTTAAGGGTTATTCGCTTGCAGTAGCACAGCAGAAAATCCAACTTCAGTTCTTCTCCAAAAACGTTTCTTTATTCCTGTTCATCGTTTGACGCGGTTTTGTGTCCGCGGTTTTGACCGGATACCCACCTAAAGGGGAAGGAGCTCGAATTCGGTTCCGCTGATCTCGATGCCAGCGTGTTATCCAATGCGATACCGCACTACCACAAGAATACGTCATTTCATTTTCGTCCAATATCTATAAGATTATCGATTTTTTTCAAAGATTTTTTGTTTATTATTTTAAACACAGACTCGACGAGGTTGTCATCGTCAGCTAAAAGACGTCGTTGAAAAACTGAACGTTTGTTAATTTATAAAGTTTTATTAATACACCTTTATATTGTAGTTTTCTGTTACAATATAAAGAGTTGATTTAGTACAATTTGTAATAGAACCCTGACATTGGTACTAAACATAAGTCTCGATGCCATTGGCGATTAGCAGCCACAAAATGCAACTAAACTATGAAAGGAAAACTTTTGAATTGCTGATTAGAACTATTTTCATAATCTTAGTCTATAATAGATGGCCATGTGTATTTGTTTAGTGTGTTTAGTCACAGCCTGTCCTGTAGTCCACTAGGGCGTGGTGATTCGTTTACATAATAGGAAGTCCAGATCCAGTCTTTCTCCAAAAAGCAATCTTAATTCGCGTACTTCTGTATTTTTCTGTCTTGTATTTTGACAATCAAGAAGCTTTACCAGGGGTTGTCAACCAACTTTAAAAGTGCACATGCAATCATAAATATGCAATGCATATCATACTTATGCAATGCATATTATACTTACGCAATGCATATCATACTTATGCAATGCACATTATACTTATGCAATGCATATTATACTTATGCAATGCATATTATACTTATGCAATGCATATTATACTTATGCAATGCATATCATACTTATGGAATGCATATTATACTTATGCAATGCATATTATACTTATGCAGTGCATATTATACTTATGCAATGCACATTATACTTATGCAATGCATATCATACCAATTTAAATAACAATAGCAAACGTACGATAAACATACTGAAGCAGAAAATAAGTAACGTAGTTGAATATATAAAAGCTCTCATCCACTCGCCAGGAATGCTCTTTTCCAGTAGTCATGAAGACGTGTTTATGATGGACATCAGATCTCTTTTCCAGGTTAGCATTATCCTTCTTCTCGGTATGCCACAGAATGTTCATTTCGATCGTAATGCAGAATTGTCCATGGCCATGGTGGAGAAGTCTTTCCCTAGCACCGAAATCAGCCTCAACAGCCATATACAAGAATCTTAATGATGTCGACAAAGAAGATTCAATTCGATTAATGAATTACAGAGACTGGCTGGACTTGATAGACTCAGAAATCGATTCAAAAATTAGTTAGCTTATTATTATTCAACAGTTTAACGACATCATATAACTACAAAGGTTGTTGACGTCTTTAAAGTTTGATGTATTGCAGCTCACTTTTGTTTAACTGTTCAGCAGTTTCTGTTTGTACTTTCTTTTTCTTTGTTTTTTTTCCTTTTGTTCTTTTTTTTTGTTCTTTTCTTTTCTTTTCTTCCTGAATTTGACTAACCGCCTTTCATGACGATAGTGTTCACCAAATGGCCGTAGTCGATCCTCTTTTATACATGCATCATTATTTATTATTTAGCATATATGCAAAATTATGCCCACATGCATTTTTATATATATATATACATATACATATGTCACCATAATTACATATGCCTATAATTCTTTATATACAAATGAGCACATGTACACATGTGCCCACATATGTATTGTCATTATGTACACTTATGTATTATTATCATTAACCCGTTAATGACCGTGTCCTTTTAAAAGGACAGTTGTATTTGCTTACCTATTTTAATATGATATCAAGTCAATAATATCGTTTTTGTTTTCTATCATCCTGCTGATGTTGATGAACAAACATCTGTGCAAAAATTTGTCAAGGTCTTTAGTTTTAGTTGTGTTATTAGCATTGGAAGTTGCGGAATTTTGGAATCGAGTAATGCCGCCAATCAATAATAAATTTTAATTTAATTTAAGTAATTTGCTATTTTATAAAAAAATTTACTTCTGAGTTTTGAGTAGCTATTATATGATTGCTTGCCTGTATCAATTCATTTTCGCAAAAATTGTCTATTTCATTATGGAAAATTTTGACGAAAACTTGCTGTCCTTTTAAAAGGACGCTGGGCATAAATGGGACAGATTTGGTCTGAATGTACAAAACTGTCATTGAAATGTTTGCACTGTTATCACTCATCAGTATTCAACTATTCATGCACCAAATTTTGCATCTTGTCTCACTATGCAAAATACAAGGTCACTGTGATTATTATCTAGTTTAATGACTTCTATAGCGCCATTATAATTATATAAGGCATCAAAAGTCACAGTTTATTGAAAACGCCGGGTTCAAATTTTATAGATCAGAAACTATAGACATCTGGCTACTCTAGCTTTGAAAATTGAAACAGATTAACAGCTCCAATATGTTTATGGGTAAAATTGGATGAAGTGGTCTCAATGATGATTATTGAGGATACTGCTGTGTCCTCTGATGTCTTCATAACTGTACCATGAGATGCTCCTATGCCTCAACTTCCTTCCGCAATCCCGTCTGCCATTCCAAACCAAAAAGTGTGTGAAAAACCTGGACAGTCAACCTGGAAATGGAGAAGTGGAAATCTATCTGAGGATTCAATATGTGCTGGTATACCCGGTAGCTGAAGATAAACCCAGGTTTCTACGTGTAAAGCACGACTGGAGCCCTGTTGAGCTGTTTGAATTATTCTTTGATGATGAAGTCATTAGTCTGATG
The DNA here is from genome assembly GCA_949752735.1 of Lumbricus terrestris. Taxonomy (NCBI): domain Eukaryota; kingdom Metazoa; phylum Annelida; class Clitellata; order Crassiclitellata; family Lumbricidae; genus Lumbricus; species Lumbricus terrestris. The sequence goes on from OX457051.1 coordinate 40,953,603, forward strand.
GCCACAAACAGTGAAAGATATGCAGGAGAGCAGAAAGGTGATCACTCCTTTGGAATGACTGATGAAAACGTGATATTATCCCTTGCAATTATGTTGCCCAGTTGGTAATGGGTATGCCATTCTCCCAAGGAGATGCGTGTAGGCCTACTGTGAGCAGCAGTCATACGTGCTGAACACAACAGTTACTGTTGCAAAAGCCAAGACTAGAAAAGTGTGGGAATATGTCAATTGCATTACCTACATGATGTAGATAATAAGGCTGTGATGCCAGACGACAAGTTTGTCAAGGTCAGACCACTTTTAGCTCAGTTCAATGGGCAGTACATAATGGCCATTATTCCCTCCTACTGAAAGTATGGAACAAAGCAACCTTTACACGGCAAACCCATACGCTTCGGATACAAGATGTGGTCTCTGGGTTGGTTACTCTTCAGACATGGTCCTTCCTATGAGACTCAGAAACTCGATATAATTATTGGAATTACATGGAGCATTGTCAATGAATACCTTCTGAAGCAATCAACCGTTTAGATCGCAAGCATGGAACCTGCTGAGAAAGGGAATTCTTCCAGACGTGAAATTTGACCACATGGATCACACCATTGAGAGTATTCCAAAGCAGAGGAGATGTAGAATTGTGGCAAGAGAGTCTCACGTATGTGTGGAAAACGCCATTATTGCTGTACATGTTGCCTGCTTTGCTGCCTTCCACAGTAATGAAATGAAATGTCACTATCGCACCACAATGAAAGCTGGGAGCACTGCTGTAGGATACTGTCATTACATCAAATAACATTGACAGAATGATTCTGAGTTGCTGTAGTTAGTATTATGTTTGTTTTTGCATCGCAGAGCTGTTCTTATTATTATTATATGCTCATGCAATATAACAACACAGTTGATTGCACGTAGCGTTTTTTTTGTCTCGTATGTGCTCAGCGTCCTTTTAAAAGGACACCATAATATCTCAATAACTAATAAAGTTATGTGTTCACATTTTTTCTCCTAACATACTCTTACTGCAAGGACTCAAAATGCAAAAGAATATTAAAATCTGACCGCTCAATCAAAAGTGGTCATTAACGGGTTAATTTAGACATTTCATGAAGTTCACATGACATAAAATCTAGGCCTATTTAGTTTGATTAACATCAATTCTTATGAGTTCTCATTTCATAAAGTTCACATGACACAACATCTACTTATTTAGATCAACATCAATTCGTATCATTTCTCATAATCTCATATTTGCAAGCAATTTTAGCTCTTGCGTATAAGTACCTTTTATATAGTTCGTAATAAGTCTAACTTAGGTGTATAAAAGGTCAACATTGTTATCCATTCGCACAAGCAATTATGCGTATGTAGGCCGTGCCCAAATGAAGTAAAATTTACCCGAAAGCAAGCAAGCAATGATGTAAGTATGTCTTTTATTAATTCATCAGTAGGAAATTGAAAGTGAATTTAAAATAACATATTTCTTTAGTCACTTAATTCGCCAGCGACTTTTAATATGGAAATTCATTTTCGTGCCTTGAATATTGAGAGATCATAAAAATAAATAGCGGCGTATTTCTTCTTTCTAACATGGATATAAAAAGCATAAACTTGTCAGATCCCAAAGAAAACCTGTCGTCCGTCAATTCTGACAACAGAAAGAAAATAATTATTAATAGAAAATTCAATTAATGAAGTCACGAAGAGCCAGCCAATTATACAACTCACGGTCAGAGTACATGTACGCAAGAGAAGAAATCAGCTGGGTGGTAAGGAGGAGCCGACTTCCAGGTTCTGAGAAATGCTTAACCTTCGACATACGTTTGGGGGTCAAATAGACCCCCATGGGTATATTTTCATCTGTAACTTTCTAAAATGTGGGCGCCAAAAAGTTTTCTTTGGTGACTTTTCCTAAAAATTCCTCCTTGTCAAAATGGTATGAGTGACGTCATACGTTGACGCTTAGTTCGGACGCTGTGACGTCATTTTGGTGAGATCTTAGAGTGAAATTCATGTCCATATCATTAGTGTCCATACAATGAGGTGTATCTCTGCTTCTTCGCAAGGTATCTTGAAGATTATTTTTTTGTTTCCAATGTTTTAGGGGTCAGGGAATTCACTCCAGCTACTGAGAAATGCCTGACCTTGACGGATGACCTTGAAATTTAAGGTCACATGATTTTTTACATGACCATACCTATCTCTGCTACTATACCTGTTAGAACAACGAAGTTTTTTGGTTTCTATGGTTATTTGGTACAAGGAACTCAACAAAATATAAGCAATGCACAACTGGAATATATTATGTTACATCTTATGTTACATCGTTTCACTTCTCATAATTTGTTTATGACTTGTTGCCAGTGTATCTAACTACATTCGGTACAGGTAAATAATTGTGTAGAATGGTTACCACAAACAAATTGACCACATGTGCTGCATCTGTGCTTCGTCTTGGTGTCATTCTTTCGATCGCACATGTGACATCTTCCTCTCTGAGGAGTGATGACTGTGTCGTTTTGTGTTGTCGTAGTTGACAATAAGGTGACAGCCTTATTTTTTTTTGTCACGTATGACACTATTGTCATCTTATCGGAAAATCCAAACACTGATGACAACAATTCTCGTTTAGCATTTGGTAGCATTTCTCTAGGTATGCATCCTTTCGACTTTCTCAATGTTCCGACTAGGGTCAGAGAATTATCTAACAGATGTTGAGCTAGAGTAACATCGGCGAAGAAGTTGTCCGTTGTCACATTCCGTCCTGAGCCATACAAATGGGTGCACAAATCTTTTACAACTCTCACACCTTGCCCTTTTTCAGGAACATTGTTTATCTTCCGGGTTCTTCCCTGTGTAAAAGGATGCATACCAAAGAAAAATAAGGCTGTCACCTTATTGTCAACTGCTCATCACGACAATGTGATCTCGTCCGAATGTCACAAGAAACCAGAGGTCATCCTTACCTACAATAGCACTAAAGGTGCAGTTGACACTTTGGACAAAATGTGCAGACAATATACAGTAAAACGTTCTACCAGACGATGGCCATTGACACTTTTCTTCACCCTTCTGGATATAGCTGCACATAACGCATCCGTGATTTGGTTTCATCAACATCCTGAGTGGGTGGATTCTGCAAACACTAATCAGAAGGACAGAAGGAGAGCATTCATATTGGAAATGGGGAAAAGTATGTGTCTTCCATGGATCGACAGCAGAAGAAGCACGCCCCGGGTAAGCGGCAGAAAATCGATAAAGCGGGCTTTGGAATACGTGAATCTGCCTGTTCCTACGACAACACAAAACGACACAGTCATCACTCCTCAGAGAGGACGATGTCACATGTGCGATCGAAAGAATGACACCAAGACGAAGCACAGATGCAGCACATGTGGTCAATTTGTTTGTGGTAACCATTCCACACAATTATTTACCTGTACCGAATGTAGTTAGATACACTGGCAACAAGTCATAAACAAATTATGAGAAGTGAAACGATGTAACATAAGATGTAACATAATATATTCCAGTTGTGCATTGCTTATATTTTGTTGAGTTCCTTGTACCAAATAACCATAGAAACCAAAAAACTTCGTTGTTCTAACAGGTATAGTAGCAGAGATAGGTATGGTCATGTAAAAAATCATGTGACCTTGAATTTCAAGGTCATCCGTGAAGGTCACGCATTTGGCAGTAGCTGCAATGAATTCCCTGACCCATAAAACATTAGAAACGAAACAAAAATTATCAAATTCCATGCCCAGGAACAGGTATACCTTGGGGGGTCATTTGGACCCCCAAGCATAGAAGACGTAGTTTTTTTGTTCGCGTATGGCGAAGGTTAATAACCGTCAGAGCGTCCTGATTAAACAGATGTTGTAGCATCATTCGACTCAAGATCAGATCAAAGGATTCGTTAAGACCATCGCGTACGATATCCTGGACTCGAAATGTCCAATTGGTTTGTCTGGCGTAGTTCTTTCGATGTCGGTTGATAAGATCGGGAACGATGTCTAATCCCGTATAATCAACGTCGTCTCTGGTCTTCAGAAACCTGCTCATCCACACCATGTTTAAACAGGACAGTTTTAATATTCATAAAGGAGAGAGTGGAGTGACCTCAGGGTAATACTAGCGCAGTTACTGTACAACAGGGTTGTAGGACCAGCGAGCAAGAACGAAAGCGATGTCCGCCAGTGAGGATCTCGATGTTCAACGAAGGATGGATCGGCGCTTTACACCCGTTGCATCCCGCCAAAATAGCCGGTGACAAAATGTGCACAAATTTCTAAATGGGGGGGGGCGTGGCCGAATTTCCTCCTGGATCCGACCCTGTTGACACCCAAGGTGGGACAACAGGGTTCTCGTAGATGTATGGAAGGGGCACAATGCTCAACGCACAACCTATAGACAATCTGCTGAGAGAAAGGCAGCAAAATCAAAGAATCACGCAAGTGGAGCAATTCTGAGTAGATAGGTCTAGATCTACTCTTGAAGAGGCGCTATGTAAATGTCTTAAATGGATGAATATAATATGAGACATGGTTGTGACGGGAGCGCTTCTGAGTAGCCTACCATGAAGAGGCGATATATAAAATATCATAAATTTAAACTGAATATAGTGCAATAAATAATTATAGATTCCGAATCCGAAAATTTATATAGCGTTTCTGCAAGAAATCGACTCAGAGGCGCTCTCTGCGCTGGCCTACTTGATGTTAGGTGTCACGCAGCTCACGCTGACCGCCCAGTACGAGTTAACTCGTACTGTCCGCAGTCATTTAACATGGCGTGTATACGCGGTCAATGTGTTAAGAACAAACATTGCATCAGTAAGCAAACAATTCACAGCAAGCTGGGATAGTCACCGTTGGTAGGCACACACACACACACACCCACACACACCCACACCCACCCGCACACACACACACACACGCACACACACATGTTTGTTTGTATGTGTTATAGCGCCCCTTCAAGCTCTCTACTCAGAGGCGCTCCCGAATGCAGAGCGGACAATGCATTGGAGTTTCACGCCGAAGCGCTGAGCAATTATTGTGTGTGTGTGTGTGTGTGTGTGTGTGTGTGTGTGTGTGTGTGTGTGTGTGTGTGTGTGTGTGTGTGTGTGTGTGTGTGTGTGTGTGTGTGTGTGTGTGTGTGTGTGTGTGTGTGTGTGTGTGTGTGTGTGTGTGTGTGTGTGTGTGTGTGTGTGTGTGTGTGTGTGTGTGTGTGTGTGTGTGTGTGTGTGTGTGTGTGTGTGTGTGTGTGTGTGTGTGTGTGTGTGTGTGTGTGTGTGTGTGTGTGTGTGTGTGTGTGTGTGTGTGTGTGTGTGTGTGTGTGTGTGTGTGTGTGTGTGTGTGTGTGTGTGTGTGTGTGTGTGTGTGTGTGTGTGTGTGTGTGTGTGTGTGTGTGTGTGTGTGTGTGTGTGTGTGTGTGTGTGTGTGTGTGTGTGTGTGTGTGTGTGTGTGTGTGTGTGTGTGTGTGTGTGTGTGTGTGTGTGTGTGTGTGTGTGTGTGTGTGTGTGTGTGTGTGTGTGTGTGTGTGTGTGTGTGTGTGTGTGTGTGTGTGTGTGTGTGTGTGTGTGTGTGTGTGTGTGTGTGTGTGTGTGTGTGTGTGTGTGTGTGTGTGTGTGTGTGTGTGTGTGTGTGTGTGTGTGTGTGTGTGTGTGTGTGTGTGTGTGTGTGTGTGTGTGTGTGTGTGTGTGTGTGTGTGTGTGTGTGTGTGTGTGTGTGTGTGTGTGTGTGTGTGTGTGTGTGTGTGTGTGTGTGTGTGTGTGTGTGTGTGTGTGTGTGTGTGTGTGTGTGTGTGTGTGTGTGTGTGTGTGTGTGTGTGTGTGTGTGTGTGTGTGTGTGTGTGTGTGTGTGTGTGTGTGTGTGTGTGTGTGTGTGTGTGTGTGTGTGTGTGTGTGTGTGTGTGTGTGTGTGTGTGTGTGTGTGTGTGTGTGTGTGTGTGTGTGTGTGTGTGTGTGTGTGTGTGTGTGTGTGTGTGTGTGTGTGTGTGTGTGTGTGTGTGTGTGTGTGTGTGTGTGTGTGTGTGTGTGTGTGTGTGTGTGTGTGTGTGTGTGTGTGTGTGTGTGTGTGTGTGTGTGTGTGTGTGTGTGTGTGTGTGTGTGTGTGCAGCCGACAAACGGATTTCGTAAACAGCTAACAGATGACTTGGATGGATGTTCAGAGTATCTAGTCTAAATCCTTAGATTCAGATTTCAATGTAAAATCCCCAGATCTAAAGTTTATCATCAAATACGACCATAAATCTAGAGAACGTATTCCCATTTCGTTTATTATAATGATCCTGTATTCGGATTTTAAGGTATCCAACGCGAAGTAAAATGTTTTAAGTTTCAGATTAGGCTACTTTTTTCAAAACATCGCTGAAATTTTTTTGTTTAATATTGTGCGTTTCCAGATATTTGTGGTGTTTACAATAATTCATTTTCTTTATCGGTCGATAAGTGAAGGGATATAATTGAATGCGCATCCTAGGTTTGACGACAGCTGCTCATAGCCGTCTACATAAATTATTTCTCGCGTGTTTTTTTATAATCCAACGCCCCACCCTTTTAAGAATATAATTATCGAAGTTTATCAATTCTGCCTCAACTTTTTTCAGGTAGACGGCTCCACCCGATTGATTAAAAGCCACGATAAACCTATGATCTAAGTTGCTTATAAATGGAAATGGCCTTCCTCTTGAGATGCGCCTTGTCCCGAGATCTCTCGTAAAACTTATAAAGCTTCGCTGCTTGTCCTCTAACTCCGCTGATGCACATTCCGTTAGCATTTGGAAACTGTTTATTTTCGTCGTGCTGGAGTCGGGAGCACATCTGAGTAGTTTCCTCGAAGAAGTGCTATATAAATAGGCCTGCTTGAATGAAAGCGCGATGAACATACGATTACTTTAATCTAAATAATTGCGTTTCGACATCTAGACGGACATTAGCAGACGCCAGATGTCGTCACAAGTCGCTGCAACGTGTTTCTTTTATTACATTAGGTTTAGACACCTTTAACTTGATTAGTTTAGCCACTATTTATATCAAATGTTAGTACATTCGTTGCTATTTCCCATCAGGCGCGTAGAAATCGTGACGGCCATATTACTCAAACCCAAGAATGCAACGAGTCTTTGAAAGCGATTCTACATTTATCTTTAAGTAAAATCAAACATCAATGCAGAATTCATATGAATGCTGCACATGGTTAAAGGCATCGATACGTCTTCGCAGTGGCATACTACACCAAAGGAAGGTCAAACGCAAGATGGGTCAGAGATGAAGGGCGACGCTTTCACACCTGCAGTGCGCTGCAGAGCATAACGACTTCCGATACATATGGCATGAGATGCAAACTGTACAGGTCTATGCGTCTGTAATTATACATATAATTGAATATACATATACATGTAACATGATATATTATATATATATATATATATATATATATATATATATTAGGGTGCCACTCAAAAAATATTTTTTAAATTTTTACCTTCCCACCCTCCAAATATGTTTCCATTGTTGAAATAATAAGGTTCACAAAATTAGGAAGCATTCTAAAAATATTTACTGGTAGCTCCATGTGGTTAAAGTTTTTAGCATTGAACAATGTTACTTTTCATGCTGTTTCAGTGGCTAAGATACATTACTATGAAGGGTATTGACTATTGCTAAGTTAGTGATGAGCAATTGAGCACAGCACTACTGGTGAGCAACAGTAGACTCCTTAGTAACTAGAAATGTCTTGCAGTGCCTCTCAGCAACTTATTGCAGAAAATGATTCTGTTTTGCATAGCGACCAAGGACGCCATTGAATGAATCAGCGGCATTGTTGACCACCATCAGACTCTCTGCTCATATTGGAGCACTAGCATACTCGGAAATGCTCTCTCAAGTGCTAGGGTGAAGGTCTTAAGGACAAGAAGTCATGTGATATTCCAATTGCCACAAGAAGCTGCTAAGTATGTTGTGACCATCGCTGCATTGGTATAGTAGGCTAACAGTGCCATGCAGGACAACGTGTCAAGGAGTTTGTCCATGAGTTTCTTTACTTAGGGCTGTGACCATTGATTCCTTCTAGAGGAACCATTGTATCAAAGAAAGTAAGACCATTTAAGATTTCACCTAGATGCTACAAATGACTACAGAGGGACTTGATTGCTGAATCGGCAACAGTTTTGTTGTTTGTCTGTATGCATCAAACTCATGCGGAAGATTCAAGTCGTTGCGAGGATCATGCATGTGTGCACAGACACTTAATGTACAACTTCACAACTGCTTTGAACTCTTGGAGAGCTGACAACTCACGTTTGGTGACGTTTATTGAGAGTGAAATAAGTAGCTTTTAAAACTGTATGTGACCTTGCCATCCATCTATAGGCTAACTAGTTCTATGGGATGCATGGGCTCCAGAGGCATGGATACGCACATATTCCCCACTTTCCACTCCTTCTAAAAATATCAGTGCCAGGTGAAAGAGCTCATAGTGGTCCTAACAGTCTTGGCTGAATATCATTGAGCTGGATGAGCTCAATAAACTCACTTTGCATCAGATTCAAACCAGTGCAATTGACAATTGTTATCACCTTTATACCGTTTTCATCCCGGATCTGCTTCAAATATGTATATGTGAGTCTCTAAATCTGTTAAATTATATCTTGATGTTATGCCACTGGAGTTCCCATCTGGTGTTGAACGCTTTGGCATCAACTAATTCCATGATTTTGGTCTACAAACCAAGCTCATACGCTTTTGTACAGACAAAACACAGGCACCATCATGAGGGCATGTAGTGCTAGTTGTATGAAATGACATAGACAGTCTTTATTTAGCCTTTTTTGGTTTATCCATGCTATTATAACAACAACCAAGAATTGGGAAAGATTAAAATTACAAGAAACATTATTACTCTTAGTCAGTATGAACAATGAGTCACAGCACAGCCTGTTCTCTGTAGATATAAGTTATTTCCATACGCGATTTCGAAGAAATGATGTGATACGCTACTATAAACTACTAACGCACGGAGCTACCTCTAAAATTTCCTCAATCTGAATAAAATTTGTAACACATGAGTTTCCTGTCATAGAAAACATTTTGAGGGGGTGGGCAACTGGATTAGTCAAAAATATTTTTTGGCCATGCATTTCGTTGGCACCCTAATATATATATATATATATATATATACTTCATCTTTTATTCACATCCCTCAACCGGTTCAGTTATGCAGTTATCATAATAATATTAATATCTTAAAAACCAATAGAACAGACAGCCTGCAAATCCACGGCGCACATTAATTGTGCCGCAGGGGCTCGAAACCCGTCGCTTCTCGCTTCCTAGATATTGCGCTAGACGCCTAAATAGGCGAGAGGGGTAAAGAATGCAGTTTATTCTTCAATTCAGTATATGACTGTGAATTCGCCCTAATTTGTGAAGTAGTGAACCGATTTTGATGCCGTTTGGGTTATCTGATTCAGAATATATGACTCTAATGCCCAGAAAAATTTCAGAATAATAATTAGTGGATCCAGTAGACTTGGATGACACGAATATTCAGTAACTTTTTATTTTATTTTTTCACTATAAACTAATGAAAGAATCAAACGAGCACAACTTTTGTTAGAAAAAAGATAATTTCATTGTGTTAAAAGCATTTTTAGAGCATGGTCATTGTAGCATATGACTAAATCAATGCTAAGAATTTAATTTTTAAATATATGGTAAATATGTAATCAACGTGTACCATTTCTGGATTTAACTGCAGCAAAATCGTTTATGATATTCTGGTAGTTTACCATGTTGTCTGCGAACCTTTAAAAGATGTAGGCTACTTCGGAAATGATCTTTTTTCATCGCCTGGAAAATTTCCGGATGTCTTAATTGTTGGACCGTTTCTTATTATAGTAGCCTATAATTGTACGGTCTCAATCGAGCCTTTTTACAGTTGAGCAGTTCCATATAATTTCAGCATTTTCATAAGCCTTGTTACGAATGAGTCATTTATAATGCCATCCTTTGGAATAATTACGATGCTCACACCACAAACTTCATTTTCATCCAGGCGGCTATGATCATTTGCCCCATTGCCTCTCCCTCTCGGCGGGCCTGGACGCACCCACAAACACTGTGTGATAACAAATATCATTGGTGCTGCCCTCCTCCTTTCATCGCGCTTAGGACTGGCACTGTCAAAGTGAAACCAGTGGCGCAGCTTACGGAAACCTATACTCAGAAAGTTAGTTAAAGAATTTGTCCTTTGTTGGTGTGCCAGTTTATAAGACGTCTATTAAAACACCTTTATTTAGCGCGCTCCGGAGGATATATATACATATACATCGGAAGTTCTGATAAATAGCTGCTGAGCAATCGTCAATTCTGGATCCACCTACGAACAATGCCATTTTATTCACCGTAAAAGCCTCGAGGTTTGAAACTGATCGAATTCCTCAGCAATACTAATAATTGACTTATATTGGCACCGAGCCAAGAGTAAATGCTTCTGGTTTAAGACAGTTAGGGGTGTATCGACAATAATATCTATTGCTGTTGCTCGTTGTCTCTACGTCGGAGATAAATCCAGCAAAAAATGGGGCTTCCGTTTGGGGCTAGACATTGTTGCAATATGCACAGCGCTCATGAAATGCGTCGGAGAGTGATCTAGGGAACAGGCGTAGCTCAAGAGGAAGGTCATTTCCATTTATGAGCAACTTAGATCATTGGTTTATTGTGGCTTTGAATAAATCAGGTGGAGCTGTCTACCTGATAGAAGTTGAGGTGGCATTGATAAACTTCGATAATTATAATCCTGAAAGGGTGGGGCGTTGAATTTTAAAAATACGCGAGATAAATAATTTCTGTAGACGGTCATAAGTTGTCGTCAAACCTAGGATGCGCATGCAGTTACATCCCTTCGCTGAACGACAGATAAAGAAAAGTGAATTATTGTAAACACCACAAATATCTTGAAACGCGCAATATTAAATAAAAATTATTCACTGAAGTTTGGGATAAAGTACTCTGGAACTTGAAACATCTTACTTCGCGTTGGAAACTTTTTTTGGGCCGTGCAGGAGTTGGGAGCATATCTGAGTAATTTTCAAGACGAGGTGCTATTTAAATACTGAAGGGTGAATGCTAGATGTCGTCACAAGTCACTGCAACGCAATTTATTAAATTATGTTAAGACACCTTCAACTTGGGTTATTCTTAGTCTATTTAGACTAAATTTTCGTACAATCGTTGTTTGAGATATAATGTAAGGATGTCGGACACGCATCGATTTTGTGATAAGTCACCGCCAACGTCAGTCAGATTTTATAGAGAACTTTGTAATTTCAGATGTGAACCCACAAGCGGTCTAAATGACATTCTCCACGATCTTGCGTTCTTCTTCCTGGGTTTTTTTGAGTGACAGACTTAATGACTGATTTATTGACTGATTTAATGACTGATTTAATGACTGATTTAACGACTGATTTAATGACTGATTTAGTGACTGATTTAACGACTGATTTAATGACAGATTTCATGACTGATTTAATGACTGATTTAATGACTGATTTCATGACTGATTTAATGACTGATTTAACGACTGATTTAATGACTGATTTAGTGACTGATTTAACGACTGATTTAATGACTGATTTCATGACTGATTTAATGACTGATTTAATGACTGATTTCACGACTGATTTAATGACTGATTTAATGACTGATTTAATGACTGATTTAATGACTGATATCATGGCTGATTTAATGACTGATTTCATGACTGATTTAATGACTGATTTAATGACGAGTCCGAATTGGATGAACCAGGATATAATATTGTGTCAAAGGAACGCTTACAGCTTAATCTTCACCCACACGTAGGTCTAGTTGTTGATTATGTTTTTGACATTTCCGATCAAGCCTACAATTATTAGCTTTGTCTGAATTTCAATCCATTGTAATCCGTTATCAGGAATTTTTGTTGTTCAATTCGACCGAGTGGGTCTGGCGGTGACTTATCACAAATCACAAATCGTTGTCAAAATTCAGGAATTAAATGCTCTCATACCGTCTATTTATTCTCGACTATGACGATGACAATGACGAACTGTTGCAGGCGCCGCCATTTTCTCATCTTAAAACTTTTGCGCAACAGAAGGTCGTTAATAATTAATCGTCACAAAGAATCTGTGATCTAGATTCAGTCGGAAACTCGAAACAACAACAATTCTGCAAACTGTCAAGACAAATCGTTAAACGAGATGCAACGAAGAAACACGTTCTTCGACGTATTGGTTATTTTTCTCGATTTTTAGCCTACATAATTAAGACATGCTCGCTTCATGTTCCTGCATTATTGAAAAAAACTCCTTAATGAATATGGTAATAATGGGTAAAACATATAAAATTAATGGATAGTAAACTTTTTATCCAGTCGAACGTTTCAAGTCATAGCTCACTTTAGAAAAAGGACAGGCCTATTATGAAGTACGATATACAACTGAAGAGCCAGTCTAAAGACTCGTAAACTTGGAGGGCGTGCATGATCACTTTATTGACACTGTGTGGTTAAACTGCAACTAAAGGACCAGCAGCGCATTAAACGTTAAAGTGGAGCATTCGAATTTTAAACAAATTGGCTACCTTTTATTAGTGATTTCATTTTATTATAAATACCGTATATGGTGCAGCCGTTGCATCTCGAACGGCTGCTTGACAACATGATGTTCCTTGTAACAGGAAAACCATGATACCAGAATAATTTTGCGTGAAAACTAGTCAGTGTGTATGTAATCCCAATGTTCATTGTTCATAATTGACTTAAGAGGACACTGTCTTCATAATTATTATGGAGAATTATCAACCAACTCACAATATCTATCTCACCTCAGGTGAGTTGCATTTGCCATGCTAGGGTTGGCAGTGCCTCTGAATAACCCAAACAGGAGGCGCTATACAAATGCATTTAAGGAATGAATAAAAGAAGAAAATCGTTTGCGCTTTAAGACAGTTACCGTAACAACCTTGACATTTAGTTTGATCCAAAAGTCACGTTAGGTTACACCTCTAAAATGGTTACCATCGTTTCTATAAATTGCTCGACTTTGCCCAATTTTGATAATTAACGTTTAGGCCTACCAATGAGATGCGACAACCATGAATATTATAAAATTATTAAAAATAGAGGACACTTATAAAAGTGTATTAGTGTGACTCGCAGCAGAGTTGTGTCGATTACTATCTGGCAATAAAAAGAAATTGCGTTTGGAGACCACAATAATTAGCAGATTATCGACCCCATGATTTTGATGTCATTTTTACAGTGAATAAGGTTTTACTAAGTTCATTTTGGACAAGACATATACATATATGTGCAAGATTAATTACAGTGTCGATCGATCAGAGTCTGAAGGTTCTACCATTCTACGACTGCTATGGCATAATAATGCCATACATGTCGTGGACAATACTTCGAAGATAGACCAACTCGTCAGGAGGAACATTGGGCCATGTCTCCCAACAATAGTTGCAATCCTCCCGGGTTGGAATTTTCCTTTGCGCGCTGGCATTGGGAGTATTAGGGGGGGCCCGGTAGAGTAGTGGTTAACACGCTGGCCAAGAGTGCGAGAGGTTGCAGGTTCGAGCCCCCGTTGGGCGGATTTGCTTTGTAGGCTGCCATTGGCGCCGTGTAATTACAAAGCTGTCTGTTCAGTTAGTAGTTAAGTTTAATTAAGATTACTGCATAACCTGTAAATGTAAAGCGCAGTGCGTCTTGCAGGCGTTTAATTAAAGAAAATATATTATTATTATTATTATTATTCACATTTTCATTTAAAGACTGAAATGAACTCTGATAATTATTACTATTATGTTACGTTTGTGAAATGTAGCAGTACAACGTAATTCACAACTATTATAATAAAATCTTATTCACAATAAAAGGTGTCCAATTTTTGTAAGTCTTCTTGAAACTTTCCTGCGCTGTTTTTGTATTCATCTATGGATGGATCCAGATTTGACGAGGGTCTATGACAACAGAGGCCATTACCCTCGATAGAAATTTGCTTGGAACATTGCAGCGCTTTGAAGGTCCCACTACAGTTGTTTATAATTATAACCTTTCAAGCAAACTCTGTGAGTCATTGATCTTTCAGGATTATGAATTATTACATTGTGCATTAAGCATAATGTTTTTCGACGTTTGTGTTAGAAAATTATTGAAAACTCATTCGTCTTCCTTGTGTGATGAAATTCGCCGGAATTTAATCGTATTCTCCAAATTTCAAAAGCGCTACTCGAAAACGAACCGCGGAGCACCAGCTTATTCACGAGCGCTGTGTTGAGTCAAAAGGACTGTCCGTATAGTAGTTCAAAGGTGGTCCGGTCGAGTTACCACATGATCAAAGGGGGTTTGCCATCATCACACTAAGAACAGCGTTAGGTTGTTAGATACTCAAGCAAAAGAAGGACATGTCCTTTTTAACCTCATGTCCTCTGTCCACTATATATACAGTCAAGAGATTGGAAATTGTCCGACTTTTGCATGCTTTTTCGATTGCGATGCTGGATGTCATTAATGAGCAGCTTTCGACTACTTTACAGTACGCACATTGACACTGTTAGTTCCCCGTGAATCACACGTCAATCAAGCTAACAGTCCAATCTACTTTACTTGAACTTAGTTTTTTTATTACGGCCGTATTTCTTCCAGAGCTAGTAGTAGTAGTATTTGCAGTTTAACGTCACTGTGTGGTAACAAAGACCACTAGCGACGCCATCTTCCTTTATCAGGCTTGGGACTGGCACTGGCAGAGTGCAACCAGTGGCGTAGTTTCATCAAGAGCTTCCAACCATAGAATTCTTTATGACAACGTTTTCCTTAGCATGACCGTAGGCTAGGCATGCTGGCGAAATTACACTTTACCAGCAATGTAAATAGGTACAAAACACGGCTCATATATAATTATACTCGCCACGGTGTTGCGCCAATCCAAATATTATATCAATAAGGAGGGCGAGCATAATTTGACATGGTGCCGTTAAACAGCAACTTAACGACCAGCAGTTAATTAAACGATAAAATATAACTCACGAGATAAACAGTTCGTTGGATACCTTTTATTATTTGAATTACCATTGTATAAAAAGGTTTTGGGTTTCGTGATTTTCAACTTGAATGACAATTCAACAGGAAAACCTACCGTGCAGAATAATTACCTTCAGCTCAAACCAATCTGTTTGAACCATGTTCAATGAAAAACATGTAATGTAAATAAATATTATATATATAAATACATATATGATAACTTATTATAGAGCCACTCAGGATTACTACTAAGAGGCGCTCCCGACTATCACGCTAACACTGAATCAGTGTTTCAGGTCGAAGCGCATGAACAATCGTGAGTAAAGGACTTGCTCATGGTCCCAACGCACCGTTGTATGTATCCACGGTATGACGACAGCTTATGGCGTCAAAGGCCGTTGCCGTCGACAAAGATTAGTTTGGTATAATACAACGTTTTTGCGCCGTTCTTATAATAACCAACTGTTTATACTGCACTTTAATTTACATAGCATGACATTTCAATAAGATAAAGCATTCTCGTTAAAATCATTTTGCTAGGTCGTCCATCCTAGAGTTAAATCGATCGTCCAGGAATCGCGTCACTGTTGATGGCTGGTACCAACAGGTAGCCTAAGTATCGTCAGCGTATTTGGCCATGCGGTTTCGGGGACGTACTGTTTTAATTTCAAAATGGCAGTTCAAAGGACCCAGACCAGATCCTTGAACAATGCTGGCGTTGATGTCAGCTGCATCCGAGACCAATCCATTGTATTTTGTTACGTGTCTGCGGTTCGTGAGGAAGGTCACAATCCAGTTGTGTACACAGTCCAGAATGGGCAGCTTGGCCATTGATCCGCAAGATCATATCTGACCATATCAAAAACTTTAGAAAAGCCGATAGCTATCAAGTGAACGTAAAGGTTGTCTTTGAGAAGCTCCATAAGACCATCAGTCAAGGATATAAGGGCTGCAGTGGTAGATCCGGTGGGGTGGAAGGCATACTGATATACATGTACAAATTGATGGCTTGAGCAAAGATTTCTCAGGAAAGGTTGAAAGAAACGGTGCGTTTCGACATTTTGACATTCTCAGGGATGCCTATTTTAGACACAGCCGGTTGTCCATATTGCTCGAGCTTTCACGGTGAAACAAAAAGTCTTGTTGTGGTGCGTCCATATTTTGTTGAATTAGTTACAAAGCGGACTCCCTAGTGGCCTCTCTTGGTCTTTCTTTGTCCATTTCCAACAAGCGTTTGAAACCATTCTCTTTCATTGAGTATATGGTAATATCAGGTCGGCAGCGCCTATGAGGAGATTTTCTTGAAGTCTGAAGTGATGAAATAGAAACTCAGGATTATGGCTATCGTTGTGATGATCTAATAAGATGCAATACAACAAGTAACATGTCATGGCAACGCATGATCTTAAATTGTATCTCGACACCTTTAAAAACAGGCATAAGAGAAATTATTTATAGCAAATTTCCGCTCAATATTTAATCCATGGGTTACAGTCGCTGTAATGATCTATTCAGATACATAATAAAATTAATAACATGTTGTTTCCAGCCACTGAAGCGCATTATCTTAAATTATATTTCAACACCTTTAAACCGGGCACAATGGAAATTATTTATAGCGAATTTCCGCTCAATCGTTAATTTTTCCGCCATTAAAAAGTTAAAATCATTAAGTCATGTAACACAAACCTAAAAATATAATTGTTATACATGTATAACGATTCATTAAAAGTGACTCCATTATCTTTAATATTTAAGTCAAAATGGTAGTAGGCATATTAGCCTAAGACCGACCTGCACCTCACCGCGGTGTGTGTGTGGGGGGGGGGGGGTGAACAGCCAAGTAAGGGATAGCCTGGTGAGGCTATGTCATCAGGGGAGAAGGCCAACGGCCGAAGAACCTCCTAGGTCGTTACGCGAGGTAGACAGGCTCACCAGGAACCTCGAAAAGCGCTGACTAACGAAGGCGGCAGGTGTTGGAAGGAGACCTTTTGGCGAAAGAGGCCAAAAAAGGCCCACCGGCTTCCTTACCCTACCGAGAGAGAACTGGTCACCACTCGGCAAAGAGACCAAGAAACCTTATGGAAATGAAACCAAACAGAAAACGTCATGAGCGATAAGAACAGAGAACGGAATATTGGAGCAAGTTACCAGATTCGACGGAAGATGTGAAGAAGACATCAAACGAAGAATTGGACTGTTCAGTCATGAGTGTAGGCCTATATTATAGGGATGAGAGAGAATCGAGGAACTCAGGCTATCATTCTAGACTCTAGGTAGAGGCAGCATTGAGCACAGATCTGTTGAACTCATGTGCGCCCTTTCCCTCTACCAGTGTTCGGCGCTCTACACATATAGAGCCCTTTTATTTTTATGTTTTTTTGGGGGGTGGGGGTTAAAAGTGAAGGTTTGACCGTGTAACGAATTTAAACGGTCCCTCCTGCTTCCATGGCTTACAGAGGGTTAGCTCTTGCCAGAGGCCCCTGTAGCAGGGGTATACTCTATTAAAGGTAATAGTACTGACATGCACTGTTACATTCAGCACTAATGCCTTAGAGCATAAGTTTCACTTTGATCTTAGCCAAAAGGCCGAGAAGCGCTAATACATGAAGTATTTCTTTCGCTTATATAGGGTCGGTAGAACGCATGAAAAGAGTGTCTAACGAGATCATCATATTAGCGAGTGTTTAGAGAAATTTACGACAGCTAGAAACTTTCAATTTGGCCTTATACGTTCATTGGAATTTAGTCTAATTAACGCGTTATATCTAAGCTATTTCTGGAGAACAAAGGACATGTTATACGAATAAGTAGATTGTCCCCTATCTAATCTGTGTTAAAAATTACGCGATACTTGCGCCATTTTAAGCCTAGCGGCAAACTTGGAGCGTCATCCGTTGTCATTAGCAACCAATATTATAATTGTGGTTTAATGACGAAAAGCGTTGAATAATAGCTAGTTTTAAGCAATTATGAATTGTAGACTGGGAGCTCATTCAGTGCGCACGCCACGTAGGCTTGTAATAGGCTATGTCGTAGACCTACAATAGTAGCCTAACAATAGGTTAGGCTAGAATGTCAACAAAATCTCCTTAGTTCGATCTTTCTCCACACGAGCAGCAACATGCCCAATCCAACTTAATCGTCTCTTTCCAATGATATTTTCTATTGCTTCTTTTCCGGTCTTCTCCCTTGTGACTTTGTTTGCTATTTTGTCCCGACCCGATCTATGACCTACAATCCTACATGTAGACTGCAGCAATAAAGAATTGCATTAATGAAAATTTCGGCACGGATGTTTAACAGCATAATAATGCTCTTTGCTTAACTTGCCCCTTCAAACATCTTCGCGCGTTTTGTGTGGCGCAGAATCTATTTTCTCTTTCCTCGATGACACACTTTAATTTTTGCAATAGGTTCTACTTAACCATGCAATAGTGATATTTTTATTGTTATTTAACGACACTGCGCATGGGCGGAGTTTGGTGTCCGTTCTTTGAGAGCCTAAAGCCTTCTTGGGGAGGGGTCTAAGCCCGGGAAAAGATACCATTTGCACGTTCCAAAAAATGAATCTGCAAGCCCCCCCCCAGACCTTGATAAACTCCGCCCATGTAACCCATTGTCATCAACCGACATGACTACGTGTATCTCAACAGTTTAGGTGACTATGGAAGTTTTTCGTCAAACGTCATTAAATATACATGTATGACACTTCACATACAAAATGAACAAACTGCAACAGAAAGTTAGTAATAGAGTTGGTCCTACATGTACGCCAATTTAGTGAATAAGCTAGTGCCCCGCCGTTTTCTTTCGAGTGGCATTCTACAAATCTGGGTAGCTCTTAATTAAATTAGGACGTATTAATTACTAAGAGCCTTAGTCAGTTTCACCTTGTGCCGTCGATTCTTTGAATCTTAGCGACCGTCAGTTACTTTTGTTAAAATGTAATTCTATCGTGTTATTCGTGAGAAATATATGTAACGGAGGAGACCAAGGATTTAAAGGTGTCGAATAAATGCAAGGTGACAGCAACGGCGACAATGAGACATTCGACCTCTTCGACTATTATAACTGTTCAGACATCCGTGTTTCAGCAAAGACCACGACTGTTAGGTCCGCCACTGATTGCATTATGCCAGTGCCAGTCCAAAGCATGGATAAAGGAGGAGGGCGACACTAATCATCTTTGGTATGGCAGTGTCGTTAAACATGTAACAAGAGAGAGCCAAGACTGTTGCTGCAATCTCGGGAATATCTCTGGCTACTTCAGGCCATAGAGATAGAGTATCCTTGTTGAAAACCATTTTGTTAAGTTGCCCGTCATAAGGATAAATTAATCGTGATTGAATCGTGTCACTGATGTCTGGTACTGACAAGTAAGTGTTTTCAGCGTATTATTTGACCATGCTATTTGAAGGACGAACTGATTTGGGTTTCGAAATGACCGTTAGAAAGTTTTATGGAACCAGACCATATCCCTGAATAATGCTTGATTAAATTTTAATGTCAGCTGCATCCAAGACCAATCCATTGCGGCTTGCCAGAAAGGTCTACACAGTGCTCAGCCAATTTTTCCGTAAGCAACGGATGTCTGATCATTCAACCCGTCGGAGATGAGGTGGGGGGACACTGGGGGTATGACACATCTGCGATCTATTCTACTTTACCCTTTTAGTGGAAAACGTGGAACCAGCTTAGATTATTTTTTCCGACACCAGTGAATATGAAACGCGGACAATTTACACACTTCTAGGTATTTTGAACAAACAGTGTTTTTATTTTGTTGCATATTTAAACGAAATTGTATTTTTCATATAATGTCTGGTTGTCTACATGTTGACTCATGTAGCATGCTAGTGTGCCTTGAACACGCCAATACTGGGTATCTATAGATGCTTATTGTTATCATTAACTGCTGTCTAACCCTAACCCTAAACTTAACCCTAGCCCTAACCCTAACCCTTACCTGTTCTCAGATTGACCAATGGAGGAAAAGAATTTGACAATACCATAAATATCGTAATAATTATGATATAGCCTAATTATCTTTTCCATTCACTAAAGTTGGGACAATAATTAATAATTGTCGAATGTGTGTTTTAAAAACTTTGCTTGACTAGGACAACTTAAAATATCGGTAAAGGTTCATCATAATAACCGCTGTTTGTAGTACGGTTCAGTACCTTGCCCTTAAGTGCTGTAATATGCCGAGCATATTTCTGTCCAGTGTAACGGCATTTGTTGTCATAGAACCTAGTCAAGGCGGATCCATCATCATTGAATTTAACAACTCTGCCACTGGTTGCGCTCTGCCAGTGACAGTCCAAAGCCTGGGTAAAATAGGGCGTCGCTAATGGTCTGTGTTACCACACAGTGACGTTAAACGGCAAATATTTCTACATTGAATTCAACTGAATAAACAACTGGAATTAATATTAGTAAGACATTTGAAAAAAGATAATTTAAATCATTTGAAGGTCGATGAATGCAGATAATCAATGTTCTACAACAATGTGTGTGTAGGTCCAATATTTCCATGTGGCCAAGTTTACAAAGTTAGCACACCCCGTCTTTTATCGTAAAACTGTGATATAACAATTCTACGTCGCGCTTATATGTCAATAGGTTGGAATCACCTGAAGAATCTCAAAAAGCATAATACATAATGCAAAACAAATAATTATGTTGATGGCAACGGTCTATTTTTATCAAGAAGCTGTTGTTAAATTTTCGATTCATCCATCCATGTGGCAAATGCAGCATTGCACTCTCTCAACCCTATTTCAAGTAAGAAGCAAACATTGATAAGATGGAGACCTAAACCTTATGTCGCATTCATTTCAGTTCAACTTAAACTGAAACAATGACTATATTTGAATTTCCGATTGGTTATAATTTTAGATAGTGATATCATATTGTCATCTTACATTAAAAGAAGAATATCATCTGGAATAAAACACTCAAAAAAACTAAAAATCGTAAAACAACGGTGACAAATCATAAATCTACAAGGACAAAGCCAAAATGGGGCAATCTTTAAATAACTTGGATATCTTGTCCCAGTAATTTGACAGTTAACAACGTCATGTGCACTGGTAGAATTAATATTTGCATTAGAATCAATATTTAAGATTATTGCGCATTTTCAAAAGGTTAATTTATTTTGAGTTCTTCTTTTTGTGTAGACCATCTTTGCTTGATTCGGCGAACGTTGCACTTAAATATGTATCACCAGTTGTTACTGTTTTAAAGGTGTCTAATGACATCGCCATCACTAATTGGACATCGTGCGACCTTAACCCTGATCAAAGACAAGTTCACTGATCGGATACCTACAAGCTTAATCGAATTAAAAGCAACTCTGGTGGTGTTTATTGGCCTGTGTCTTCTTTTTATTCTTCATTGTCCATGGGCTGGCAGCCCGTAGATGTCCACTCCGCACTTGACTACTCTCTTCTATGCTTCCCTGTCCCGTGCTCGATGTGTCAGCTCCTGTGCATTCATCCCACACCACTCTTCTATGGTAGGCCTATGTGTAGGCCTACAGGACGTCAATTTAGACACCTTCAATTAAAGAGCTACTGATTATACAATATCCATCGTCCGCTTTTCGGAAATGGCTAGATGAGGTTGTCAGCAATATAG
Organism: Lumbricus terrestris; assembly: GCA_949752735.1. Classification (NCBI taxonomy): domain Eukaryota; kingdom Metazoa; phylum Annelida; class Clitellata; order Crassiclitellata; family Lumbricidae; genus Lumbricus; species Lumbricus terrestris. Next base: position 40,975,325 of record OX457051.1, read on the forward strand.
CAGATAATCAGCTGTTATTAAACGTAGGAAAGCACACATTCATTCAAATTCTATAGTAAATATTTTAAGATGCCATTCAGTCACAACCCGTAACCATATGCTTATAGTGCCAACTAGTTCAATACCAAAGTCGCTGAGCAGTATTATGCCAAGCCAATTTTTCCGATGGAAACGGCCTCTGTTGTCATTAAGCCCCCGTCAAATCTGGATCCATGTAATGATGACTGATCTTCATCATTGTTAATTCTCAATAATCTTTAATTATAGAGTTTGTTATTTTCCAACAAAAGGTGTCCAATCGTCTGGTCCGTTATTATTCATCTTGACGCAAGTATTCTATATAATTAGCAACTATTAGCAATATCAACGACTCACTGAGAAAAAGATCTAATAATTATTGCAATAGTAAAAGTCCATCAAGTTTAGGCCGAGAAACTGTGACGGCCACTTGGTTTTACAAGTGACCTCGTTTTCTTGGTTTCGGCAGTGTGCAATCGGTGCAGGCCTACTCATCGCCTCAGAGCAGCAGGGGTCGAAGATGGAGCCAAAAACTCGTAGCATATTTTTTCCTTTGGATTCGAACTTCCACCCTCTCTGGTCTTTTCTAGGCAGACAACTTCTATGCAATCGCCTACCGCTTTGAACCTTAAGATAGCGTCACGTAAATAACCACCCATGGTAAATCCAGACTTTGCTTGGCCATATCATGCTTCCATATCATTTCCAGACAACTCTGCATGGTTAGGGATCCAAACTATTTAATGTTTTCTATATTCACTGCACTCTCTGTCACAACCATTTATTTTTCCGTTTATGATACCTAAATTTGAAAAAAATTGCATCATTCCAACTAGGGAAAAGATCTGTGATCAAAATATCCATGTACATCTTCTTATCCACGACTCTTTCCAGAAGTGCAGTGAATAATAGAAGCATTAAATAGTTTGGATCCCTAACCATGCAGAAAAATTCTGAAGATAACATGGACAGAGAAAGTTGGCAACACTGAGCTGTACAGTCAAATACACCTAAAAGAATACATCCTGCAGAAACTGATCCAGAGAAAGCTAGGATTGTTTGGACACATCTGTAGAATGAGCGACGAGAGAAAGATCAAAGCGCTAATTAACCCTCAGGCTACCAAGCTTTTTTTGTAACACTGACTACCAAGGGGGGGGTGGTTACCACCCCCCCCCGGATTTTGGGTTTGGTTTGAGATATCATAACTTGTAATACACCATTCGATTCAGCATTCATTTCTGCACAAAACGGTATATTTAGGTTTAGAAAATATGAAGGCACCTCGAAATTATGAATTTTTTACCATGGGTACCCGTCGATTCCACAAAATGTATGCTTTCGCATAGGGAATATATTAGATTCTGTGTGTTTTATACATGATTTATATATAAAAAGTAGTTTACATATAATAAAGTCCAATATACAAATATAAAAACTAGTAATAATTCTGTTTTATGTTAAATCAAAACAAAAAAACATGTTTTAGCCGCTGAAAAACGTTTACGCACACATATCGGTTCGCGTTGCAAAAAAACCCAACATTTTTATACATTTTAATTTATCTTGAGCACTTCCGGTCATCAAAAGACAAATTATTTAGTCTTAAAAAATAGCCCTAAATGCCCTCTACAGAATGGCATAATTTATTTATATTAAAAAATAAATTATGGATAAGTTATAATAGAAAAAACATGACATTTTTATGAAAATAAAACACCTTTATATATATTTTAATTTATTTTGAGCACTTCCGGTTGTCAAAAGACAAGTCAATGAGCATGGAAATGTAGCCCTACATTCCCTCTATAGAATGGTATAATTTGTGTCTCTTAATATTAAGGGGCGGAAAAGTTACAGACGATATTCTAGGGGGGGGGTGGTATCCACCCCTCTGGTACCTTGGGTATATCGGGAGTAACTTTTGAACGGTAAGGGGCATCATAAAAAGTTTTAGCTCAAAATGTGTCCCAATGAACCCTCTACAGCTACCAATTTTTTCAAAATTTTATTCCAGACGGAACGAGAAAAATTTGCGAAAAACCTAGGGAGGGGTGGGTGGCAACCACCCCCCCTTGGTAGCCCGAGGGTTAATGTTCGGACGAATGCATGGTGCAAATAGAAGAGGAAGACCTCGTGGAGAGTGGATAGACCGGATGGCCCGGCGGATGACCCCGCGGATGGGACAGAGCATCGCTCCAAGAGCTCAGCCACATCGCAATGGACAGGGGACGATGGAAGAGTCGAGTGATGATGATGATGATGATGATGATGATGATGATGATGATGATGATGATGATGATGATGATGATGATGATGATGATGATGATGATGATGATGATGATGATGATGATGATGATGATGATGATGATGATGATGATGATGATGATGATGATGATGATGATGATGATGATGATGATGATGATGATGATGATGATGATGATGATGATGATGATGATGATGATGATGATGATGATGATGATGATGATGATGATGATGATGATGATGATGATGATGATGATGATGATGATGATGATGATGATGATGATGATGATGATGATGATGATGATGATGATGATGATGATGATGATGATGATGATGATGATGATGATGATGATGATGATGATGATGATGATGATGATGATGATGATGAAAATGATGATGATGATGATGATGATGATGATGATGATGATGATGATGATGATGATGATGATGATGATGATGATGATGATGATGATTGTGATGATGGTGATGATGATGATGATGATGTTGATGATGATGATGATGATGATGATGATGATGATGATGATGATGATGATGATGATGATGATGATGATGATGATGATGATGATGATGATGATGATGATGATGATGATGATGATGATGATGATGATGATGATGATGATGATGATGATGATGATGATGATGATGATGATGATGATGATGATGATGATGATGATGATGATGATGATGATGATGATGATGATGATGATGATGATGATGATGATGATGATGATGATGATGATGATGATGATGATGATGATGATGATGATGATGATGGTGATGATGATTGTGATGATGATGATGATGATGATGATGATGATGATGATGATGATGATGATTGATGATGATGATGATGATGATGATGATGATGATGATGATGATGATGATGATGATGATGATGATGATGATGATGATGATGATGATGATGATGATGATGATGATGATGATGATGATGATGATGATGATGATGATGATGATGATGATGATGATGATGATGATGATGATGATGATGATGATGATGATGATGATGATGATGATGATGATGATGATGATGATGAGGCGGAGGAGGAGGAAGTTTTAAATAGTTTACTACACCCTCTTTTTAGTTTTACATAAAATGCATAAATAGCCGACGTAGCATATGATACGGTAACTACTCTCGTCGATCACGTCGCATTGTCGGAGGTCCATTATTTTGTATGAAACCAAACATAAATTCATTTCAGACTTATTTTTTGATTATAATGTCGTTAATCTGAAAATACTATTAAAACTGAGGAAAACTTGTGCGTGCAGAAAGTAAACGTCTGGATCTTAATGTCTTTGGCGTGTCTCTGGGAGTTACAAGATATATTATCTTCAACTTGCGTTAAAAGTGGAATATAACATGGAATGAAACATCAGTTTTCCAATGCCCCCCCACCTACAAATCGAGCTTAGGATGGCTGCTGTAGTCTGGTGATGCCTGCTAGGCCTCGCTTCTGCCTACCTGTGAATGCTCTGTAATGTATTGTTCTTCACTTGCGCTCCCTCGTTCGAATCCTTAACGGAACATATCCTAAATCTAATGAGACAAATCCTAAATGGAACAAATCCTTATACTACATTACAGGATAGCCATAAAAAGACACTCCCTACAATTGCTTTCAATATCTTTGTCAGAAGTAAGAATTTTTAAATCATATTTTTCAGGCTTAAAGGGAATTTATATTTATACATGGTGGTCAGATTTTATCTAAATATTTCGATCAGAACAAGAGTTACGTCATTTTTAGTGAGACCACCCACTTTTTGAAGATTGAAAAACGTATCGCAGCAAAAGTTGCAAAAATGCAACAATGTAGAGAGCAGAGTCAATAGAACTAGTAGCCACAAGGTGTCGCTAAACACTGACCGTCAACGCATGAAATGGCATGCTATTTAAACACTTTGGGGGGCGCGGTGGTGTAGTGGTGGCGTCGTTGCCTTGAAGCCGGAAGGTTCGAGGTTCGAATCCACCTCGCCGCGTAAGGACCTTGGGCAAGTCCTTCACTCACAATTGTTCAGCGCATCGGCGTGAAACTCCGATGCAGTGTCCGCTCTGCATTCGGGAGCGCCTCTGAGTAGAGAGAGCTTGAAGGGGCGCTATAACAAGTGCACATACAAACAAACATCAGCCCAACAGAGTAAACTGCATAAATATATATATATTATATAACTCTCATTTAAACACCTTTAATTATGCAATTAAGGATGATATAAAATGTATCGAATACGGCTCGTTTGCCACGATGATTCCTTGTCTAGACAGGCCACTCATAGCATTTTCCACCTATAGGGTAGGCAATAAAAAAAGACCCCCACTGAAGTTTTCCTGTATCGTGGCCAGAAGTAGGAATCTCTCAAACGTATTTACATGTATAAAGGCAAATTTTATTTACGTACTGTAACAGTGGCCAGATTTTATCAAAATATTTCAAACAAGACATAGTTATATCACTTTTAATGAGACCACCCACTGTTTTTGGACGATACAAAAACCTAGCGAAACAGAAAGAAGCAAAGAACGAGTTTATTAAGTCGCAGCTCAAATAATTGTTATCAAATAGCTTTGATATTGTCAGACAATCATTAATAATATTATTTAGAAAAATAACAGAGTACCAGCGTAGCTGCACGTCACAGCGAAGTCACTTGGAAATGTGACGATCAAGTTTTCAAATAAAGAATCTGCCAGATTAGTAATTTTGATATTCGACCTATGAAATTCAAATCTCTAAAAAATGAAAATGGGCAAGTTGCCAATAAAAGACTAAATGTGCATTCAGAAACTTCATGAGCGAGGTCTTAGAGCTCAAGCCATAGCAGTGGCGTAGCCAGGAATTTTTCATGGGGGGTTTATGGCTGGAAACCCTGTTTTTTGCTATTTTTTCTTACTTAAATGGAAAAATAACCTTAGAAAACCTTTTTTCGGAGCCAATGGGGGGGTTTAACCCCCGAAACCCCCCTTGCCTACGCCACTGAGCCATAGCCATCGCCGCTTAGCCGCTAGCTCTGGTAAATGGTGAGTGAAGAGAAAAATTGGGATTTAAAGCAAGAGTTAAGAAATATGATGTTGATGAATGGAAATCGGCTCAATGTCAACTGTGCAGGTTTTTACGAGAGAAGTCAAAGTCACCGAAATATCCAAAATTTAAATCCGATGGATAATTAAGTGTGGAGAGCTATACTGGCGAAACATGTAGGCTCAGAGTGAGGACCTTAAATTGTATGCGAGTATGGAGAAGGAACCAATGTAATGCATCAAGCATGTTTGTGGATGCATACAAAGCTGAAGAGCGTGGAGCAAAAACTCCTGTGGGATTATAATAGATAAAATTCTGACTATTTAATGCTAATTGGTTACGTAGGATCATGTTCATTTCGATGCAAAATGTCGCCCGATAATTTACGCTTTTGTTATTCATGCAATGAAATTGTTATTCATGCAAAAGTGGCTTCTGGAAACAAACAAATAAATTTTCTTTAAAAAGTCTTAATATATAATATGTGTCTCCTTAATTTAAGGTGTTCAAATTGACGCCTTTAACCGCAGTAACCTGGTGGACGTGAAGCTGAACACGTCAATGCGTTTTATCTCGGGCACACTATGACCGACCACGTTGCCATGGCTTCCGGTCCTAAGTAACATCACCCCATCGCACCTCAGAAGGTTGGAGGATACGACGAACCATCTCAGTAAGTTTGCTCTAACGACAGCCAAAAGTTACAAAGTGATATCATATTCCAACCGTCTTTGCGTCTCCCCTCGAGACGGTCCATATGATTGACAAGCGGAGGACTTGACAGCTGATTCGGCCTGGAGAGTAGAATGGTCAGCAACTGATGGGCCCGCTTAGCGCAGCGCCGTGCTTTCTCGGTTGTGGGGTCTACAGTCTGGAACGATCTCCCGGTTACGCTTCGCTCTCTACTTGTGGCCCATCCGACTGGGTTCTACAAGTCTCTCAAGTCTTTTTTCTTTGCTCGTAGTTGGGCTGGGAGCGCCTCTGAGCAGTTTCTTGAAGGGGCGCTATATAAATGCTATGAATGAATGAATGAATGAATGAATGAATGAATGAATGAATGAATGAATGAATGAATGAATGAATGAATGAATGAATGAATGAATGAATGAATGAATGAATGAATGAATGAATGAATGAATGAATGAATGAATGAATGAATGAATGAATGAATGAATGAATGAATGAATGAATGAATGAATTGACACTATGCTAATAGTGCGAGGTATAGTGCAATACTCAAGCTTGGAGAAATGAGAATGGCAGCGTGAAAGGAACTCGTTATCGCAAGGTGTCGTTAAACACTGACTGTTAGCGCATGAAATTGCACGCTTTTTACACACCTTCAATTACTTAGCGTTATCCGATATAATAGTCATCGAATTAGTCTGGATTGCTAGATCCGACTTCACCTGCGGTCGATTCTTTAAACTTCAGCGACCGTCATGATCTTTGATCAACCTTCTCCACGTACTACGATCTACTGTCGCATCTGTCAGTTCTTCCAAGTTCATCTTCGTTCTCTCGTGTATTTCTTCCATCCACCTCCTTCTTGGGCGTCCTCTCCTTCTTCCTCCCTCTCCGCAGGCCAGCATCATCTCCTTTTCCAAGCCGTTTGCTCGCATCACATGTCCGAAGAATGCCAACTTCTGCCTTGTCGCTCTCTGACCCAATGACATATTCGCTTGTGCCTGTCCTATCTCTTGTAATATGGATTCATTTGTTCTTTTCTGGATCCATGAGGTTCTCCGTCCAAGTTGATGTTAAAATCATTTGCTAAACAATGCCGTTTAAACACCTTCAATTAGTAAGTTAAGGAAGAACTAATTGGCATGGAATAAATCTTTAAAAAATTGGTTCAGTACCTTGCTCATAAGTGCTGTAGTACGCCGAGCAAATTTCTGCCCAGGGTAAAGGCCTCTGTTGTCATAAGACCCTGCATGGTCAAATCGGATCCATCCATCAAAATGGTGTAATATGCCAAACAAATTTCTGTTGAGCGAATTGAGCGAAACGGACTCTGTTGTCACAGACCCTCGTCAAATCTGGGTTCATCCACCAATCAATTGCCAGGATGTTGAATCATTGATGCAACGTCAGTGAGTCATTGGATACAAGAATAGTATTAGAATACAAAAACCGTTAATTTGGCTCGAGAGCTTGTGACGACTACTTGGTTGTTTTTATAGTGGACACCGTTTTTCTTGCCGCTTATTTAAACCTAGTTTATCAATGCCACCACAACGTGTATCATTCAGGTAGATATCTCCACCTAATCTATTGAAATTAACAATAAAACAATGATCTAAGTCCCTCATAAATTGCAGTGGCCTCTCTCTTGAGCTTCGCCTATTCCCTGGATCACTCTACGACACATTCTATAAACTCTTGAAAACTGTTCTTTTTGTTCGTGCTTGGGTGGGGAAGAACATGCGAGTATATATAAGAGTTGCTATGTAAATGCTTGAAAGGTGAATGAATAATTGCGCGGTGGACCGATGACTACAGACTTCGCTGAGTAACTTCACTGGCCTCCACTCTCATTTCGTATGCATTTCAAAGTTCTTATTTGGTCCTCAAGTCTCAACTGGGTCTTGAGTTGTTGTAAAATGATCTATGATCCGAAAATATTCTGAATGTGCATAAGTACTAGACCTAGGATAAATTCTGTCACAAGATGTCAGTTTGCACACTTTCTGCCACAACTATTTATACTTCATGTTTTGATACCTAAATCTGAAAAAGGATTGCATCATTCCAACTGGGGAACATAGTGATCTGAGATCATGCAAATTCATGCATCATAATAATACAAAAGCAATTATCTATCTTTAGTTCCGAATATAAAGGTAGTTTAACCCTATGACGCACACCTTCCGCGACAACGCATTTAGCACACCTGGGGTCCAATGGACCCCACCGATAACATGGGTTAAAATTATACAAATTAGGTAGAACTTGGGGATGAATGACTGAAATATATGTTGTACATAGCACATCCACTCATGAAACATGTTTGGGTCAAAATATATAGGCCTAGAATTAACCCTAGGACTACCAAAAGAGGTGTTATCCATCAAATTTTAGTTTTTTTCCAAAATCAAACTTGTTTCATATGGAATAAAATTTTGACATTTTAAGTTATTTTAGGGGGTTTATTTTCACCCATTTTGATGTAAAATTTGTGATGATACCCCATACCGTTCAAACGTTATACCCGATTTACCCAAGGTACCAAGAGAGGGGTGGAAACCACCCACTCAGGTTATCGACTATATTATCTTATCCCTCATTTATAATAAAGATAAAAACATTATAATATTTTATAGAGGGAATGTGGGGCTACATTTTGATACTAAATAATTTGTCTTTTCATAACCGGAAGTGCTCAAAATAAATTAAAATATCTGAAAATAGTGATTTTTTCATAAAATTTTCCTACCGAGGATTTGTAACTTCCCAATCATTTTCACCAGTGGCGTAGCAAAAAAATTACGGGATGCCATATGTATGTAAGTATGAATGTATGTATGTATGTATGAATGTATGTATGCATGCATGTGCTTTTATTTGTATATATTTATCCGTGTATATATGTGTGTACGTATGTAATCTATGTAGGTATGATTGCATGTGTTATGTTTATAAATGTAAGCTTATGTATGTTTGCATGTACAAATGCGTAGTACGTGTGTATGTATGTATGTTTGTATGTACGTACATATATACATACATGCACACATACATGCATATACATACATACACACATACATACGTACGTACGTACGTACGTACATACATACATACAGACATACATAAATACATACATACATACATACATACATACAGACATACATACAGACATACACGCATATGCAATACATACATATGTATGTATTACTTACATACATATATACATACATGCATTCATGCATACATTCATACATACATGTACATACGTACAGACATACACGCATATACAATACATCAATTCACACATTCATACATATACACATGCATACATACATACATACATACATACATACATACATACATACATACATACATACATACATACATACATACGTACATACATGCATACATAGATACATAACTGCATACATAAATATATACATACATTTCATATATACATACACTGACGGATCTAAACCGACGGATGGGGTAATTGCGGGACAGGGTGTAATGTCTCAATGGGGGTAAGGGTTGGGGGCAGTTGTGGTGGCAATGGTAGGGGTTATGGGTCGAGCGGTATGTCCTGTTCCTATTATTCTATAGTCGATGCACCATGGACCTATCAATGCTGAAGCCTGGGGTCCGTTGGACCCCAGGTATGCTAAATGTGCCCTAGGTGTCTTACCCAATTTTTCCCCATTGAACCAAGGACGCTAAAGTCTCCCAACTTTTTTGTACATGTAGGGGGATGAATTGTTGAGGAATTTGAATTATTTCAGATTTTTAGTATTTAGAGCAATAGAGATATTCAAAGTTTCGCACCTCTGGGGTCCAATAGACCCCAGGTGTGCGTCATAGGGTTAAAATGTGTAACGTTGCTATTGTCTGTCATTTCTGCCACTGTCCGCCGCAAACTTTTTTTATTTCAGGCGCGACGACATAAACACTTTTAAAAGGATTATAATTATCATTACAACGTATTAAATATTCTGCTATCCAGACGTCCATTGAACCACGTAATCGTAATCGTAATCTCCTAATTTCTAAAGCGCCACTGGAAAGCCAAGCGCGGGGCACCGGCTTATTCACAAGCGCTGCGTTGAGTTAGAAGGGTTGTCCGTGAGAGTAGTCCGTGGTGATCCTGGTCGAGTTACCATAGTATCAGGATCAAATGCGTTGAGTCAAAAGGGTTGTCCGTAAGAGTAGTCCATGGTGGTCCGGGTCGAGGTACCGTATGATCAGAGGGGTGGATCAACTACTAAGGTGGGTGTCGTCTGAGCCGGAAATTGGAGGGTAGGGGATCAGATGAAACAGGATAAGAGTTCTTGAAAAGGAGTGTCTTTAGTTTCGAGTGAAAGGCCCGAGGTGTGATGGATAGAGGAGCCTGAGGAAGGTGATGGTGTGTGATTAGAAATGATGGAGGAGGAAAGTAATGATGGAGGAGGAATGATACAACAATAATTGCAATAAGCGGAGATAGCAGCGCTGCACTCTAAAAAATCGACGACCAAAACGAAAATTTTTCTCTGCCCAAGACCGAAAATCCCCCCCCCCTTCGAAATTCCTATATCCGCCTTTGGGTTGTGTGGATGTTGTTGGAAAACCACTCAAATGACAATGCAAATAGGCAAATTGGAAGATCCTATACTGACTTTAATTGGCCTATAATTATGATACACACTATGCAAGGGAGGGAGGGAGGGAGGGAGGGAGGGAGGGAGGGAGGGAGGGAGGGAGGGAGGGAGGGAGGGAGGGAGGGAGGGAGGGAGTCTTAAAATTACCGGGCAACGCCGGGTACCCCAACTAGTTTGTTAATATAATATAAAAACTCTTTATTTAGAGTGGCACTTGACACAACGACTTTTGCTGCAAGCGATGTCAAAATTAGGGATCAATTAAGAATGGACCTAGCGACTCCATTCCTCGACCTAGGCATAATATGAAAGCGGGTGACCAATTCTCACCCTTGCTATTTCATCATCCCACCCGTTGGGCATTTTGGAACAGCACAGGCACATGTTGACTACTTGTTATATTTGCTCAGATATCGACCACCTTCTAAAAGCATAAGGCGTTGCTGCTCAGCGCTTTGGCGTGAAACTCCGATGCAGTGTTCGCGCTGATGTCGGGAGCGCCTCTGAATAGAGGGCTTGAAGGGGCGCTATAACAAGTACGTATTGAAATGAATAATTATTTTTCGGCGTTTCACAAATATTTCCACGGTTCAGCTCATTATATTTGACGGTCATTATCAATTGGCGCTATGGAGATTCTTAGATTAGATTTGGTTCGGTTAATTCAAGAGAAATGACTCGACATTCTTCCAATGTAATCGAAGCTCAACTTTAGTGTGTCTAATAATCTATAGTATTATAGCTAAAGTCTAAAAACTGTCGGAAATCATTAGACACCTTTAACACGTGAGCAGACATGTATTAAATTAATAAGTGTAGACACTTTTTGGCTACATCCGTGAACTAAATGTGTTACTATTATCTCTCGCTCAGTCACACGAAGGCAGAAAAGACCAATAACAAGATTCATTCATTCATTCGAGTATTTGTACAGTGCCTCTTCAAGGGAACTACTCAGAGGCGCTCCCAACTCCTGTACGGACAAACAGAACAGTTTTTAAGTACTTCTTTGATTTGCGACGACCTCCTCCTTTCGTTTGATAGCAAGAAATGATATTGATGACATACATAACAGCACAATAATAACCTAATAATTACATAATCCCAAAGCCACGCCAATTACCAGTCTGTGGCAGTGCCAGTCCCAAGCCAAACGAAAAGAGGAGGTCGTCACAAATATAAGAAGCGTCGTTAAGCATGCAGGAGCAAGTTAGAGTAACATGACTTCAGCAACGGCTGGGACTCATCACAATTTATAGACCTAAAACACTGACACCTCTGTGATAGCTAAAGTATAACCGTCGGGCTCAATCTAATCCTTAGGGTAGAGTGAACGGTCCTTCCGGTTCCGTAGTGCTGGCCATAGCAATTTTTACAGCATTGAGATTGATAACGCTTTCGTCGCTTAGCAACAATACTGAAATTCGCTGCTAAAATTGATTTGACCATATGCGAAAGAACGAGTCTGCAGACAAACCAAATCACGACTACTGTTGAACATTTAGAATTTAGACATCCGCGTCGTAAGAACTATTACTGGTGAACTAAAAATGTATTATAATCTACGAAAATTAGTTTTTTTATTGGCCTACTGGTTGTATTCTCGCCCACCTCCGTTATCCAGGCTTTCAGCAGTGGCGGAATTCGCTCTAAACACCTTTTACAGATTCGTAAGCAATGCAATATGACCTCACACGGCGCATATGCAATAAAATCGATAAAACTAAGTAGAAAGAATCCCGCCACTGCTCGCGCCTTGGTAAGCCAGTTCGAAGCCGAAAATGATGCGAATGATATTTCTGATCGAACAATGTCATTAAACTGAAATGCTAATGCCTTGTAATTCCTTCACTGAGAATGTTACTTACACTGCTACACTGGCGTGAAGATCGAGAAAGAAAACGAGGTGCAAAATACCAAACAATTTTCGACAATTTTCGAGTGAAAAACGTAAAATTTCTAGATTATGAAAGCTTGGTGCCAATTCGTTGCCTTTTGGTATAGTTAGTTAATTCTATTTTTTGAAAATGTTACAGGTCAGTTTTAATAGTGTTTTAAAGGAATTAAATGATTGTGTGTCGACAATAGGCCCTATAAAGCAGCAAACACTCAACTAAACAATAAACACATGAATCCCAGCAGTTTAAAACTATACACACTATAATAAGTATATTTTATATAGAGCCCTTCAAGAAGCCTACTCAGAGGCGCTCCCAGCGCAGCCACAGCTACAAAGATAGGTCTTGAGCAACTGGTAGAAAGCAGGCAAATTATACATAGGTATAGTAAGCGTTGTGGAAGCCGGAGCCCATTCCATGTGGACGGGCCAACAACACGCTGTCTGGCAGCAGAGCGGGTTCGAGGGACCAGCAGCTCCCCATTGGCCAAAGAGCGTAAAGCTCGACGGGAGGCTCAGTCAACAGCAAATGATTCGAAGCCATCCAGCCATAAAGAGCATCAATGGCAGAGCCTATCAGCCCAACAGAGTAAACTGCATCTGTTGCACGCCAGTGAACATTATATTCTTGGATGTCATCAGCATATAGCTGGTGCAAGCAAGAGTTCATATACCCGCAGCAGGGAGCTAGCATCTAACGTGTTCTGAATGCGCAGCAAAGAACCCAGAACCGATCCCTGGATAGGCCTACACCAAAACGAGAAGTCAGTTATGACAATTTATTCCATGTGTTATTGCGACCGCGCATTTACATATGCGTGCGGAGTGAATTATGTAATATGGTGAACTTTCTTACTTATTGCATCATTATATAGGATTCAAGGGTGTTTAATTGTATCGTTCACGGGGTACAACGAGCACTTGGACGTTACAGTGCATATTATTATTATATTCGTTTAATGGTAACAAAAACTGATAGACACACCGCTATCAGGTACCAAAAGCAGTAAGTTGATCAAATACACAATATAATACCTATAGAATGTCTTTAGCCTTGACTGTTGGATTTGATTTAGGATGAGAGCACAAAATGGCAGAAATTACAAAAAGAATGATTCTATGTTTATATAGGCTATTATAATTTTTAGGTTAATGAGATTAGACTTTTTTCATCGTGTGCTGGACAAATAATTATTACCAGCAAACAATAGCCACGAATACATGGACAACATCCTGAGCGAGGAGGTGGAGGCAGCTATTATAGGGGAGGATAAAATCACGGGAGAAGTGATACAAGTCGGAGAAGAATGCTCAACAGAAACGTTACACACGTTATGCAACAAGATCACCAGGGGAAGAGATATCCAGCTGCCTGGGGAAAAGCAATATCTGTTCAATGCATAGGAAGCAAGACAGGAGTGAACGTAACAACTATAATAGAGGCATAAGCTTGTAAGTGTTCATGGAAAAGTTTACACGCGCATCCTACAACAACGGCTGAGAAAATATGTAGGGCAGGTGGTAGCGGAAGAGCAGGCGGGATTTAGAGCGGGACGGGGTACGATGGATCAACTCTCCACTATTCGACAGATATCAGATAAGTACTTTGGAAACAACGAACACTGTACAACAACTTCATTGATTTTAAGGAGGCCTTTGATAGCATATGGCAACAGGGATTATGGAAGTACTAAAGAACTATGGATTCCTAGGGGAATCGACGATGTTACAGCAAGTCATTGAGCGCGGTCAGAGTAGATGGAGAACTGACTGAGTGATCTAAGATCACAGTAGATGTAAGACAAGACTGCTGCAGACTGTCACCAGGTCTGTTCAATTTACTGCTGGAAGCAGTATTGAGCTGCGTAAGGAGCGCTGAGCCGGACTGACAATACATGGACAGTTACTTAACAATCTAAGATTTGCTGACGATATCGATCTGGTTGCCTCACCAACTACAAGAACTTACAGACAGGGTACATGACAGAAGTTGAAGATATGGATTACGAATGCATGTTTAAAAAAACAAGACAATGGTCATCGGAAAACAACGCGAAGGCCTGAAGGTGCAACTAGATGGGGAGAAGCTTGAGCAAGTTGAGGGATCTGTGTACCTGGGTCATTCTGGGAGGACTAATAACGGAAGATGGACGGTGCACAAAGGACATAAAATGCAGAATTTGGTTGGCGTCAGCGATGTTTGGAAGGCTAAACAGAACGTGGAAAACGAGCAATACCGGTATATCAATAAGAAAAAAATGGTATGAGACATTTATACTCCCATGCAGTGATGTATGACTCTGAATGCTGGTGCCTGCGGCGAAAGGACGAAAGGAGTATCCTAGAGGCGGAGATGAGTTGGCTGAGAAGAATAGAAGGGAGAACCGGATGGGATAGAATCCGCAACGAGGTGACACGGAAGGCGCTGGGTCAGCACATAAGATCAGAAAAAGAAGAATGACGTGGTTTGGATCAGGGCCAGAATAAGGCATGTTCAACATGTTCGGCCGAACAGGGCAACAACACTTTAGGAGGCCCCCACACATGCGGCAAACAAATTTCCCAAAAAATTTTAAATTTCGACCCCACACGACTAAAAAAAGGTCATCAACTTTTTTGAAGGGGAATGATCGGTGTATTCTTGGAAAATTACGACCAAACGACTAAAAAAGGTCATCAGAGTCTTTGGAGATCCGCAAACAAATTTCCCGAACAGGGTCCCCACATTTCTTAATCCGGCCCTGGTTTTGGACATGTGACGAGAATGGAGGAAAAGAGATTACCAGCACGAGCGCTGTATTGCCGCCATGTGGATGGAAAACGGAGCCGGGGACGACAAGTGAAGACATGTATGGTCAACGTACGTCAAGAACTGGAAGATATGGATATGAGCATCAGAACAGCCGTGGATACCATCAGAGAAAGAAAGAATTGGAGGAGGCGAGTACTGTGCAGCCTCATCATCGCCTGATGGAAGAGAGAAGAAGATGAATCTAAGATTTATCTAAGGATTTGTATTGCGCCCATACAATATCAGAATAAGTTGCTCAAAGATATATACTAAGTTGAATCATTGTCCCGGTTTTGTGCTCATGTATTCATTGCGCGATAATGTAATGCTGTGATTATTTTGCTATTATTTCTAATCCCATGTAATTGCTTCTTTCGATCGTCCTGCAACGGAGAACGTTCACCATATTTTCGATAATGTAATGCTGTGATTATTTTGCTATTATTTCTAATCCCATGTAATTGCTTCTTTCGATCGTCCTGCAACGGAGAACGTTCACCATATTTTCGCTCAGTCATAAATTTATTAGCCAGGTTAAACGATTTTAAAGGTGTCTAATGACCTCGATCCGTTATCTGTTAGACAATTTACCCTCGCAAACATCGAGCTTCTCTAACGTTGCAGCAAGGTCATTCCACTTCACCATTCCTAATCTAAATCTTAAAAACGCCACAATATGAGCCTACTGGACGACGAAGGAATTGTCAATTTATAACAAAATGGTAACTAGTTCAAAAGGTATCCAATGTTTTTATGCCTGGTTGTTTCATACAACGGTGAATTTAGTGAATGATAAAAATGATTGCAACCATTATTATTTAAAACTTCAACATCATCTTATGACCCCAATGGCAGTTGGCATCTTGTAGCGCATTAATTGTATTTTATCCATTTTATATTTGTTACCTACGTAAATTTATTTTATTCATTTATAGCTTGATCCAATTTATCCAGTTTAGTGTGTGATGATTTTTCATTTTTCCTTTATGCCATTCATGTTCTGCTGATTTGATGATCACGTGGTCAACCTCGTACAGCAATTAATCGGTAAAGAGAATTTCTTTTTTAAAATATTTTTTATGCTATTCGAAGACTATATTGAGGTAATTTTTATCAAAGATTTCAAATGCAGATATAAAATGGCATCATTGTATAATTAATTGTACTTCGCTGCAGTAAATCATTAATGTGGTTAAATTGCAACTAAACGACCATCTGTTTATAAAACGGGAAATATAGCACTCGTATTTAAAAAAACAAATTGACTACCTTTTAGGCTATTATTTGTATCGTTGCGCTATAAATTACTGTGGATTGTGGTCACTGAAACCAGGACAATAATTTGTCTATAGCCCACCCTGCGGTCCTTGCAACAAGAAATCCTTGATAAATAATAGAATAATTTTAAATGATTTTGGTTTGCATGAAGCCCTAGGCCTGTTTTGGTGGATACTTCATGACGATTCTCAGCATCTCACCAATACTCTGTAACAATGTACTATCTCATCTCAATACAGCTTTATTTGAAGAGGCGCTGCACAAAATTTATGCATTTAATAAAATTAATATATGAATGAAGATAACAATTTGCGTTTTAAGATAGCTACCTTGGCAACCTTGATATTTAACCTGCTGGAATCAATCACGTTAGCTCAGTTAAGACACCTCTAAATGGGTTGCTTCATTTTCTATAAATATAGCGACTTTTTATATAAAATTTTGGTTATGATGAATTCTTGTGTACAACAGCCAATGAATAATTATTATAAAAATCGTTAAAATTGCCGAGAGTTAAAAAATAGTGCATCATTGTGACTCGCAACAGAGCTGTTTCGATGGCTATCTAGCAATTAAAAGAAATTTGCGCTTGGAGCAAATAATAATTGTATTGTATCTGACCATTTATAAAATCGCTTCTCGCAGCCAGAGCCTATCAGAAGCGCCCCCAGTGCGTTCAACTCCGAGAAAACAGTCAAATTTTTAGACAAGAAAAAGACGAGGAAAGACTACCAGAGAGGATGGCAGAGCGAACTGATGGGGGTTGCTCATTCCATAGAAGGGACCAATGCAGGCAAATGCTCTGGATTGAGCCATGGTTGTCCTGACTCGGGTGACAAATAGGTCAAGGCGATCAGAGGACCTAAGAGGACGCAGCGAAGTGGCAGAAAGGGGACGAAGTATATGGTCACACAGATAGTTCGGGGCAAGACCCAAATGAGACTTAAATACCAAAATCAGGACTTTAAATTTGCCGATTATCGACCTTGGTAACCACAAGATTTTTATGCCATAATAATGTTATGATGAATAATGTTTTACTAAGTTCAGTGTGGCCCAGATTTGTGCAAGATTAATCACAGTGCCGTTAGATCAGTGTCTGATTCTTCTACCATTCTACGACATTCGGTGACATGCATAATACTTCGGAGATAGTTCCATCTTCGTCATGAGGAACATTGCAGTGTATTACAACAGCAGTTGCAATCACTTCTTCGCTTTGGAGTCATCTTGTGCCTTGTTTGTTGCAGTTGAACTTAGGCGAGATAACGCTTGGATGGATCCGATTTGACCAGGGTCTATGACAACAGAGGCCGTTACCCTGGACACAAATAATATTACAGCACTTAAGAGCAATAAGGAGAAGACCTTTTTTGAGATAACGCTTGAAGGTAATTCAGAACATTATAACGCAACGTTATCAACAATAAAAGGTGTCTGATTTTGTATGTACTGAAATAGCAGAAGGCCTACTGCAAGCTGGTTTTGCAATGATCTTTGTCATGAATTTGTACATCAACATGAATGCCAAAATTCATTCATTCATTCAAATATTTATTTAAGGCCCCTCTTCAAGGAAACTACTCAGAGGCGCTCCCGACTCCAGCACGGCCAAGTAGAACAGTTTTAAGTGCTTATAGAACGTGTCAGAGAGCGAAGTGGAAGGGCATTCCGTACCACCGGGCCAACCACAGAAAAAGCACGACTCTGCATGATGGAGGTACTAACAAATGGGACCAAGAGCACTTCCCGATATATCAGCCGAGCGTATGGACCAACCAGTCTGAGTACTTGACACAGACCGACAAAAAGCAAGTAGTTAACCTGGAGCAAGACCCAGCTGGCATCGCCATATCAAAGATACTGTATTCAATGCGCTGACGGACAGCGAGCCAGTGCAAAACCTCCAGCAATTTACTCGAACGGATAGCTTCAGGTTTTTTCGATGAAACTGGTATACATCTGACCATCCATCATCAAGCATTGCAGTTACCAATAATATTTATTAGCATGAGGCAAATGAATGAGCGCTCTGACTGAACTCGTGCAACTGGTATATGATTATGATGGTTGCAATTAAAGGTGGCTTCTTAAGATTCCGAACGATCAACAACGATTGCCAGAGAGTGTGACGTCTGCATTAAGTGTGGACTGAAATTAAATAAACTGTTTTTATTCTAGGTATGTGTTAAATCCAACAGAGTATATTAAATCATTTCCATACTGCCCAAAATTTGCTCTTTTTATTGATTGATTAAATTCACAAAATAGTTTATTATTGACCGTTGAGAGTTTGGTTGTGTGCGCGACTTCACAGAGACCAGTGACAAAAAAAATTAAGACCTTTACATAAAATTGAAAAATTACGATATAGGGGTGTTTAAACAGACTAAAAAGTAAGAGGAGGAAACTCAGCCTATTCGGACATTATGTAGAATGGAGGATGACAGAAAGATAAAAAGTGTGATGCTGGGAAGTATGGATGGTAATGGAAGAAAAGGACGACCAAACAGAGAGTGGATAGACGACATCAAAGAGTGGTGTAATCAAGACATTTACAGCTTAAGCAGATCTGCTCAGGACCGCGGACTTTGGAGGAGAACGATAAAGTGTGCATTGGACACCTACGGGTTGTTAACCCATGGATAATGATGATGATGATGAAACAGACCAAAAGAACAGATGAATAAGAATTACATAAGAAAGGCAAACAAAATGCATTGGATGCACACGAAATTTAGATTCTTTGCTAAGAATAGTGATCGATGAAAAAATGGAGCGGAAGAGAACAATATTAAGAGCGAAGACAGATTACGCTGGACTGGATGATGGTAGACGGTTACCAGCAACTCAATTAGAAGGCACAACGGAGGATGGTGTGGCAACATTTTGCATTCAAACCACGCATGTCTAGCGGGCGAGAATCTGAAGAAGAAGAAACAGACCATTCAATAACTTGCATAGTTATAACATGTAACTGTGTAGCGACACCGTGTGTGCATCGTTGACTTCCACCGTTGCGTGTAAACGTAGATTTAAGCTTACTATCAAAACCGCGCGTACAAAACCGCGCATATCAAAAAAGCGGACGATTATTACCGCGCTTGGTGGCGCATCTATTGAAGTTCGATGCTGGCAGTTGAACGAATTGTTTTCATCAATCCAGCTTAAACTGGAGCAACAATTATTTTGGCATCAATCCAACTTCTATTTAAATATTACTTTCTGTTCCCAATCCAGGTCCTATTTGATCAAGAATCTTTTCATTTAGCCAACTTCTATATAAGGAAGAATCATTTTTATAAGTCCAAATACCAATATCTAGAAAAAAAAGTGAATTGAAAGGAGTTATGGAGATTGTTAAACTGATCGCTCCATTTAACTATCAATTTCATAAAATTGTCGACTAATATAGTATTTTGAACTCTTTATGGAATATCCGACCTAAACCAAGCACGTTGTATCATGATTTATATATACCTATTTATCCTGTGTTAAAGGTGTCTAACACTCGGCACAGAGCGGACAAGTTGCCGGTGACACGAAACGGAGTATCCCCTCTGAAAGCTATCCGGGGGGATGAATTAATCTATCCCACCGAATGGACGGGCATACATACATACATACATGCATACATACATACATACATACATACATACATACATACATACATACATACATACATACATACATACATACATACATACATACATACATACATGTACATACATACATACATACATACATACATACATACATACATACATACATACATACATACATACATACATACATACATACATACATACATACATACATACATACATACATACATACATACATACATACATACATGTACATACATACATACATACATACATACATACATACATACATACATACATACATACATACATACATACATACATACATACATACATACATACATACATACATACATACATACATACATACATACATACATACATACATACATACATACATACATACATACATACATACATACAGTACATGACGACGATGGTTTTCTGCCCGAAGGCAGGTTCATTGGCTTTACGCCTCTGGGGATGAGATGAGTGAGGTGGTTTCCCGTTGCCTTCCCCACAGACAATGATGGGTAAGCAACTTGCCCAAGGTCGCTCCACAGGAGCTTGCGCCCCTGCGTCCCACACGTGCTAGCCCGATATATCTAAATCTCTGAATGTCAACTCCCAGCCCGGGGCTTGAACCGCAGTCCGTTGCAACCAATAGACGCATGCCGCTCTCGCTTACCGGTGTAGCTAACTAGGCCAGTATACATACATATATACATACATATATACATATATATATATATATATATATATATATATACATTGATCGTCTATTATTCCTTTAGCAGCACAGGTTCTCTATGCACATTTGTCCAAACATCTGACAAACGTCTAGCGACATCATTAGTAATCCGACTTGAATTAACTTTATTATTCAGCAGTTTAACGACCTCATAATTATAACTACAAAGGTTGTTGACGTCTTTAAAGTTTTCAATGTATTTCATTTCACTTTTGTTTAACTGTTCAGCAGTTTCTGTTTGCATTTTTCTTTTTCTTTCTTTTTTCCTTTTTCTTTTTTCCGGAATTTGTATGACCGCCTTTCATGACGGCAATGTTCACAAAATGGATGGATGGATCCGATTTGACCAAGGTCTATGACAGCAGAGGCCGTTACCCTGGACAGAAATTTGCTCGGCATATTACAGCACTTAAGAGCAAGGTACTGCATCAGAGATGCTGTTGTCGATCCTCTTTTATACATGCATCATTATTTAGCATTTAACATTATATATATATATATATACAAATATAAATATAAATATATATATATATATATATATATTGCGCCACTTATTATGTAACATTCTATGAACAGTCTTTACAGACATCTCCACTCTATAACCTAACTAACCACAGTTATCGCTGACAAATTGCATTTCCAATTCAGTTCAAGGCCAATTACCTGAGGCATTTAGTGATCAATGTGTTAGCAGATTATACATTTCTTAAATATAATATTTAATATAATTATATATACTTTTTACATAATTTTTCCATTAGTTATAGTCATTAGTATATTATAAGCTTCAAGATAAATATCTTGAATAGAAAATATACTTTTAACAGTGCATTCTACTTTTTTGTCCGCACATTTTTTAAGTAGTAAAACTGATATGTCATTCTTCTTGCAAGCAAACAGCGTATGTTCGATTGTTTCTGGCACTTGACATTCAGAGCACAGGTCTGTTGTGCTTTTACCTATCACTTTCAACCAGTTGTTATTAAGGACATGCCCCATTCTAAGTCTGGTAATTTGAACTTCTCGTTTCCTTATAGAATCCATAAATTTTATATCAGTGGATACCAAAGGCTGGATAGATTTGTAAAATCTCCCTTTTCCTTCATTATCATATTCATTTTGCCATATATTAATAACATATTTCTTTATTAATGAATAGATTTCCATCAATTCGAGATAATTTGTTGAGTTAATCTCCGGTATCTCTTGTCCTTTCTTTGCTAGGGTGTCTGCCATTTCATTTCCAGATAATCCAATATGGCTAGGGATCCATGCTATGACTATACTACTATTTTTAAGTTTATTAATATTATCTATAAATTCCAGAAATAAATTAGGCCGTGAACTAGACTTATTTTCTTTTATAGATGTGGCTACACTTAAGGAATCAGTATAAATAATATACTTATTTGTACTGTCATTCACATTTTCACTTTGAATAATCCATTTTATCGCTTCAATAATGGCTGTTAATTCAGCAGAATAAATGGAGGAATTATCTGCTAGTCTATAAACATTGTGAGAATTCACAGAGGGAATATAGAAAGCTGCAGACACTACATTTTCAAATTTAGATCCATCTGTATAAATTGACGTGTGATCATTGTATTTATCAATTAATTGTAATGACAAAGAAGACATAATATTAGGAGAATCCGTCTTTTTGTTTATATGTTTTTTCAAGAACAGATCTACTTTAGTGGTTTTATTAAGCCATGGAGCGGTTAACTGAAAAATTGGAGATTTAAACGGTTCAGATATCGTTGAAAAGAAATGTTCAGTTCTTTTAAAAATAGAATTTTGCTTAATAGAAGATGTACAATAGTGATTTGACCAGTGATCTCGCATCGTATCTGCTGCTGGATGAACATTTGAACCCAATATTTTTGCTCCAAACCTTATTGAGTTACTCAATCGACGGAGGTTTAGGGGAACCTCTCCGCACTCATTCTGGAGGGCAATTACAGGTGTGCCTTTAGCTGTTCCACAAGCCAACCTCAAAGCCTGTGACTTTCTTATATTTTACATATTCATTCTGTTTCAAGGGTGTCTAACCATCATTAATAGCACAGTTTCCCCAAGTAGGCCTAGGCCTACATTTTACAGACATGAGATATCTGACAAACGTATTGCAACACCATCAGCGCGCCCTAAATAAACGTCAGGAATAACGTAATTGACAGAAGTCAGTCCCTATCTTGAATTTTCATCATTGCACGTAATTGTTTCCAGGTCGTCTTTATTCTTTGCATAAGAAATGCCTGTTGCTTGCCAGCTGACGCTTATTATATTATTGACCAACTCTTTGTTGTTTTTTTGTGGGGTTATATTAAATGACCGTGACGGATGATATATTAGAGTGCAGTGCAGTCTATGGGGAACCGTAAAAATCATCGAACAGCATGCAATAACTAACGACTAAATAAAAGCAGACCCATGCGATATCTTGCGACTGCAAGCGTCATTGAAGCAGAAGGAAACTCTGTTAACGTGTACTCGCCGTTTCTATGACAAAAAATTAGAAATCTGTAAAAAGATCAATGCACATTCTCTGGATCCGAAGTCGTTCCTATAGTGGCATTGCTGTGTTATAACTTATGTACATCGGTGATATTTCAAGCAATTGAAACCCGTGAAAACGGGTGTCTATAGAGAGCAAAACGCCGTGCAACATTCAGCCAGCGCAGCGTAGGCTATCTCGCTTAATTAATTATCCCCGTTTTCTATTCCACTTCCGAAGTTATCTCACAGTTGTCTCAAAGCTATATGGAATGATTCGGGCAATTAAGACACTTTTTAATGCATTAATATTAGCATTGAAATTTGAAATATCGTCGGCAGTTTGTTTGCGGTTGGAGAAGAAAATGGAACTAGGACAGTAACGATAAAGGACTATCAATATTTATAGCATCGCATGATATAGTTTTAACGGTGTCTAAACAATGTCACCGCAATTATCGTTAAACGCGAGTAATTCATTTATATAAATTATTATGTCAGTTATAGACTTTGGATCAGTGGACCAGCGAAACCGAAACACTAATTAAAAATACCTGATGGAAACTTGATAATAGTTTGCAATGACGACCTTGTATGAAAGCAGGGTTTCAAGGTCACGATTTAAAGTTTTCTATGCACAACCTCGCAACGTTAGTAGAATTTAGTGCTATATGACAACTTGGTTTTGCTGATGCTTCCACACTGGCGCCTAGACATAAATTTGCCATTGTTCTTTGCGCAGCGGTATAACGTCGTTTGTTATATCAAGTGCCTTTATGGAAACCATTCATAAATAAATAACAATTTCAAATTGCAATTAACCATAAACCTCAACCGGCAATGAGACAAGTCTACTTGTGATTGATGAACTCATTCAATCTCATTAACAATGATCTTTTTAGTAAGACGTTTTAATTTCATTTTATGATGTTTGTCTCTCTTGATGTCACCATGTAACCAGGCTGCGGTGTGTCAACCTGGACGTTTTTCACGAATTAAACGAATATCTATAGATAACTTGCTCTCAGGGTCAAACACATCAACCACCTGAATGAAGCATTACCCCGCTCTCTCAGCGATCAATAAGAAAGTGATGCGCACACATTTCCGGGATGCGTTGGCGTACGAGATGAGACTATCCAAAATAATATAAAATGATATTGCAAAAGGCAGAAAAAATACTGTAGTTCGATGGTTTGTAGTCATGGACTGGATCTTCGCCCGACTGGTAATTCTAAAGGACCGAATCTGGTTTAAGAAAATTAAGACACCTTTTTAAAGGTGAAAATAAAAATATATTACTTTGGCATATGTATAGCAAGCGCATATAAGATCGCCTCTTGTGGTGGCAATCACCTTGTAATATTTTGACCGCATAGGCCTACTGTTCAGTTTCCAACTTTGTGTCATTACAAAGATGAAAACGTGCATGCACCATCGTCACGCAATGATAATTCGGAAATTCGATCGCAATTTCAAAATACCACTGTGGAAATGCAAGCACAAAACGTATGCTCCAAGTCACAGGTGACCGATCCCATATGTGGCTCTTGGCCTTGTAACGCTGAGAGAGAGCAGCAATGCTTCATTCAGGCAGTTGATGTGTTTGACCCTGAGAGTCTGAGACCATCAATCACCATTGCTCAAAGCCATCGAAGTTCTGTCGAATGGTTGCCTGTACCTCTGAGCTTTAGACGGATGGCAATATGAATATATAAAAATATTTATTTGTTTGTAAGTGCAATTGATATAGCGCCCCTTCATGTACACTGCTCAGAGGCGCTCCCGACTACAGCGCGGACACGTACTGCATTGGAGTTTGACAACGAAGCGCTGAGCAATTGCGAGTGAAGTACTTGCCCAAGATCTCTACGCGGCGACTTGTGGTGGAATCGAACCTGCAACCCTCCGGATGCAAGGCAACGAACATACCCACTACACCGTACCACTGCTCCCCACAAATAAATGTTTGCATTGTATTGTTATGAGTGGCTTAACTTTACCACCGAAAAGGTTCACTCATCCGTCCATTCGTCAGTGTATATAGTCGTTGGCAAACTCAGTAGCAGGACATGGTGAATGGCCGCCGAAAATCAATTCGACTTCTGAAAATACTTCAACTAAATAAGACTAATTATTATTATCACATGATATACGAAACGCGAAGTTCCAATTGCACACCTTTTATTAAAATAAAGCTTTTAATTAATTACTGATATTTTGGCTTATCTGGCCATGTAGTGGTTGTATTTCTTGTCGCAGTTCCTAACCTCACAACGATTGGCTTAAATACGATAACAATCATGACTGATGGCAATGTAGCCTAATTCGAACGATGGACGGTTTTCGAGCGGTTTTTAGAGCATGGCAGAAAATATATAAATATTTGTATTTTATTGTTATGAGTGGCTTAACTTTACCACCGAAAAGGTTCACTCATCCGTCCATTCGTCAGTATAATAGGCCTAGTCGTTGGCAAACGCAGTAGCAGGACATGATGAATGGCCGCCGACGATCAATTCGACTTCTGAAAATACTTCAACTAAACTAAGACTAATTATTATTATCGCATGATATACGAAACGCTAAGTTCCAATTGCATACCTTTTATTATAATAAAGCTTTTAATTAATTATTGATATTTTGGTTTACGTGTCCATATCCTCCAACGATGGCATACGTTGCCGCAGTTCCTAACCACAAAATGCTTTGCTTAAATTCGATCACAATCCCTAATTGATTGCTATGTTTTCGAGCGATTTTTGCAGCTTGTGGCATTTTTAGAGCATGCCAGAAACTCGCGATTAGTACGGCTGGATGCCTAGGAGAAAGTCTGCCTAAAATGTCACCGAGAATGCTGCAATCCTTCCTGATTACAATGATATGCAATTCAAACAATCGACAACTTTCGACTGACATTTGGAGCTAAACTCCTGCCATTAATTATTGGTGCGTAGCAGTGATGATGGATGACTAAGAACACGCAATACAGGCCTAGGATGTTCTTAGTTCTTAGGGCACCCCGTCAAAATAGCCCGGTCAAAATAGCCT
The DNA here is from genome assembly GCA_949752735.1 of Lumbricus terrestris. Classification (NCBI taxonomy): domain Eukaryota; kingdom Metazoa; phylum Annelida; class Clitellata; order Crassiclitellata; family Lumbricidae; genus Lumbricus; species Lumbricus terrestris. The sequence continues at coordinate 41,001,866 of OX457051.1, forward strand.
TGTCAAAACAGCCCCGTCATAATCGCCCACCGACACAATTATAGCCCCGTCAAACTAGCCCCGTCGAAACAGCCCGGGGTTATTTTGTCGGGGATCGACAAAGTCGCGGAAGAACACACGATTTTCGTAAAGATGTAATGTCAAAGAAAGCGGAGCAAAAGCGGTTAATTGGAAATCGATTCAGAGGTTCAAACGGCAACATCGATAGCTAGTATCTTATGATTATCTTAATCATGATAACAGGTAAGGACAATATGCAAAGTTAGGCCTACTTCTACGTTGTTTTGAAAGGTCCATGCTAAAGAAGATAGCTTATCAAATAACGGCGGACTTTTTTCACGGAACTGTTTACACGGGCTGTTTTGACGGGGTTATTTCGACGGGTCTATTCTGTCGGGAAGTACTTTTTCGGGGCTGTTTTTTCGGTGGCGTTTTTGACGGGGCTGTCTTGACCGGGCTATTTTGACGGGTCACCCTGGAGGAGCAGCTCAGGAATTTTCTTGCCGCTGATTTCAGTGCTGTGTTATTCAACTACATGCATGGACGGTGTTCGAGTGATTTTGGAGCTTGGGGAAATATTAGTGTAGAAGTTCTGCTTGCACACCCTTGCATTGGATTCTATAACTACTATATAAAGTTTTGATTTTCGAAACTAAGGTAAGTTTCGTTGTCACAATCCAAAACTTTCAAATAGCTCAAGTTGATTATTATCACCATGCAGTGTGTGGGCGTGGCGGTTTTATCTGGTCACAGTCTTTTAGGCCTATATGTTCACAGTTAATTCATGGTAAAATTATATGCAACGGAAACATCGGCAATTCGAAGGTGTTGAAAAAGTGTAATGTAACATCAACGGCGCCAATGAGACCGACCTAATTCATTTGTAAAACATTTGTGTTTTTTAAAGCAGCTACTATATTTTTTTCACATCATATTTTGTCAGCTAGCATTTTACTGTAATGGTTTACTGTTTAGATATTAACAGAATTCAATTATAGTATGATAAAAATGCCATCGGAGGACATTTTTGATAAATTACAGCACAATTCCTAGCAGAGTTAGGTCTACAAATAGGCTAAGTTAATGTGAACGTCATAGACTCTAATAAGAAATGCATTTTGTGCACATGAGAAAATTGTATACAATTTGTTGAGAACACTTCCAAATGAATGCAAATCGCTATTAGATATCGGGTGATTAGACTGCCATCTCTGCGCGCTTGATATATCTACAGCCCCTTTGTACACAGGAGCGGATCCAGTGGGAATCCGGCCATGCCCCCCCCCATTTTGAGAATTCTTTATTTTTCACCAGTCATTTTGGCGTGGAAAGTGGACGTGGTCCCCTTCCATCAGTTCGGCAGACCTTTACAAAAGTAGTCAATCAAGACTGAAAAAAGGTCGTCAACTTTTCTGGCGTATAAAATGGTATATTTTCCGTGAGAAACAGACAAATGACTAAAAACAGGGTCGTCAACTTTTTTGGCGGATACAATGGTAGGCTATATTTTTCGTGAGAATCGGACAAATGACTAAAAAATAGGTCATCAGATTTTCCGGCGACTAAAGATGAAATTTATTTTTGTCTAAGACCGAAAATTTTGGCCCACCCCCTTTGAAACGTTCTGGATCCGCCACTGTTTGTACACACTTTATATGTATATGTTTGTACCTTTGTGATTTTTCAGCGGATTTAGCAAACACTTTGAATAATAATAACCCTCGTCATTTTAGACTAGCAAAACACCTGTTATAACCATTTATAAACTGTTCTTAACTGCGGGAATAGGACTCTTGATCGTCTAATAGTATAACTCCAACACCAAGAACTCTTCATACCCAGAAATAGTTTCTTTGACCAACAATAAAATTATTGGCGGATTAGATATTCAACATTAAAATAAAAATCAAAGTATTCATTCATCATTTAGAGACATGAACATTGAACAATAATAGCAAGAGCAAAATTTTTCAATGCCTGTTTCATCCATTACAGAATTATTTGGAGAAAAAAACAACCACACACTAAAAAAAAGCAATAAACACGATAGGCCTATAGAGACAAATCCAAGGAAATTATAAATCTGATTAAACATTAAGTTTATCTTTGCTCAATACTAAAATGAATCAAACCAGCTAAAATTATAATTCACATACATTTCGCACTGCAAACAAGCCAGTTATTAATCTATTTCAAGGAACATTATTCAAAACAATGGTAAGACTTTTTCACTTTATCAACCACAACTAACAACAGTGACCATTAGACATAGACATAGACATATTTTTATTGATCCCATCAATTCAATTGTACATGTATGTTTAACAAAGTATAGACATAATTCGCAATAAGAAAAATACTCAAAGTGAATAGGTATTATAAGAGTGAGGGAGCAAATAGGCACACCAAAAGGGACAAGTCCCGCTGAGCAGGGGCCTAATTAACAAAGTGAAGTGAGAAAGTGAAAGCTGAAGGGAGTATTGGAATACAGAGATATTACTTAACTAGGGAATGAAAAAACATTATTATAAAAAACAAAACTAATGTAGTTAACACTACATGAAAAACTCAGAGAAAGAACAAAATAAAAGCAAAAGCAATCAAACAATCAAATAAATCAGCATTAGCATGGGTAACCCCTCATGCTATATTAACAGAAAACATTACATAATGTATACACACGTAACAGGTGTTTAAAATGAGTTAAGTTAGTAGCCTTACGAATGTGAATCGGAATTTTATTCCATATGACAGGGCCTTGGAATTTAATAGAAAATTTCCGAATATTTGTTTTTGCAAAAATAATACTGAAGTCTCTATTACCTCTAGTGAGTCCAGGATGCAATGCAGGAGAGAAGTAAGATGCAAAGGAAGAAGGGAGGAGGTTATTGATGTATTGATACATAAATTGAGATGTCTGTTCAAATCTAATCTGCTTAATATTTAGGAGTTTATGCTCAGCAAATAAGGGACCAGTATGACAGTTAACAGTGGATTTAGTGATAACTCGTATGGCTTTTTTTTGTAAGGCTTTAATAACGTTAATAACATTAATAACGTTAAGCTGATACATTGTTCTAGCAGATTGCATTTTCAGATATTATGCTTAATTAACACTACTCATAAAATTCTTCCATTAGTTATAGTCATAAGGATATTATAAGCTTCAAGATAAATACCTGGCATAGACAATATATTTTGAACAGTGCATTCCACTTTTTTCTCTTCACATTTTTAAGTAGTAAGGTTGATAATTATGTCATTCTTTATACACGCAAGCAGCATATGTTCAGTAGTTTCAGGCAATAACACTATAATAACACTATAATAATGGCAATTAACAATAATTTATAATGCAATGTCAACAAGAATAAAAGGTGGCCGATTTTGTATTTCTTGTCACAGCAGTTACTGTAGGTCTACTGCAAGCTGCTTTTCCTGTAATATTTGTAATAATATTAGAACCTCTGTTTGTATACCTTTAAAGCAAACGTTTTTGCGACATTAAAACGTATTTTATTGAGCTGTATTATATAAAACAATTTTTTTTAAAGAGCAACGGTCTCTGTTGTCATAAGCCCTCGTCAAATCTGGATCCATCCATCTATCACGCTTCTTAATTAATTACATTGTGCATTGATAGTAATGTTTAGTGACGTTCGTGTTAGAAAGTTGTCGAAAATTCCTCCATCTTCCCTTTATGGTGTATATAATAATGGATATAATTCGCATAATAATTGAGAATAGCGTTTGGTTGTCAAATATCAAGCAAATGGAGTTCGAGTCTTTTTTTTAAACTTCATGTCCGCTGTCGGGCTTATGCTAGCCTATACACAGAAAAAAGCCTGGACAATTTCCAGCTTTTTAATCTTTTATGTTGCGCTATTGCTGTCATACCTAGGCTTTTACCGACTTTGCAGACGCATGTTGACCATAACAGTTGCCACTGGACCTTGTCAGGCTAACTACAGTCCAATCTGTTTTGCGTAGACCTATTTAGTTTTCTTTGCTTCAGCGATTCTTCTAGAGATAATTTTTTACTTCATGGCTGTTGATCGATTCTTAAACAATCACTGGACATAATGGAGCACAGTGATGCAACCGAGGCTTAAGAAATATTCCAATATATTATTTTAAAAACCTTACAAACCTAGATCCTGCATAAAATTTCCATTTAAGATCAGAAATGCCCAATGCATGGATCGTGTGTCCATTGTATAGATATATATATAATATCGGCTAATACTGTTAAAGGTGTCTAATGGGCGGTCAATTCAAACGAATAATAATAATAATATTCTCTTTTTTGAAACAATCCGGTTAACACACCGCAACCGGTTACAATGTACAATTAATATGCAATTTAAACAATTCACAAGAACGGAGATCACAGAATACACAAATCTTAACTATACTAACTGAGCAGACCGCCTACAATAATCAACGTTCAAAGAACCATACCCGAAAATCAGAACGCCAAACATCGTAATAATAATCACCACAATCCCAAATAACTTCACTGGTTAAAATTCATGAGTGCTTACCCTAAACTCCCTACAATATACCCAGCTCATGTATCTTCGTGAACTCTTTACCGTCGAGCCAACTCGCTCTATCCGACCTGTCTAACTCTCTTTCTTTCTACCGCCGGTCACAAGTCATCTCAAGTTCTCAAACCAAGTCATATCCAACACAGCGCACCATTCCTCTAGAACAGCGGTTCCCAACCCGTGGCCCGCGGGCCAAAAGTGGCCCGCCTAGCCTACCAAAATGGCCCGCAGCATCTCAATGAATTAAGAAAAATATATGTAAAAATTGACAATTTGGACATGATAGAACACAATTCTTTTCTATTACAAATTATTTTATTTGGACGTTAATAAATCGCATCAAACATTTTTTGGATTCAATTATAACAATTTTATATGCCTTTAGTTAATTAAATTTTAGCCTTGTGGCCCCCTAATATCCTTCAACTAAGAAAAAGTGGCCCTCATGTCCTCCAACTTAGAAAAAGTGGCCCGACATTCAAAAAAGGTTGGGAACCACTGCTCTAGAATGATCTGCCGCTTGAATTCAACACATTGTCTGTTCGATTGCGATCGTTAATCTCATTAGGCTGCTAATCATAATAAATCACTCACCATCATCTTCCTCAGGCTCATAATATATCCATCATATTTCGGTCATTCCATTCGAAATCGAAGTCTTAAGACTCTTCAAGAACTTTTACCCTGCTTATCTGATCATCCACTTTGCAATGCCATACTCCAGTGGTTCCCAAAGTGGTGGTCCGCGGACCGGTGCCGGTCCGCGGAGGTATGATCGCCGGTCCGCGGAGAAGAGTTAAAAATAAATAAATAAACTGCAATTATTAGTTTATTTGTTTGAAATTGTGAAATTATACGAATTCGGCCTATTGTCCAAAATTTATTCGAATTTCTGTCTTAATATTTAAAAATTTGAAATAAATCAGCGAATTTACACTGTTTTAACTTGCAAGAGGACGATTTCAAGCAATTTTCAATTTATTCTAGATTTACTATACATCGATGACTGCAGTCAGTTTTAGTAGCGGCGCTAGGGAGTTTAGGGGGGATAAACACCCCTAAAAAAGCCGATCCACTTTTTTGTTGGAAATTGATCTTTATTCATATCCATGTCTGTCAAACCTCGTGCGTACCTTTACGGGCTGTTTTTTTGGGGGGCTAAAGGGGGTTCAGTTCTTCGCGTAAATTTGTCATTTTTACATGGGAAAAAAGGATTGCCTTGTTTAGGGGGGGGCTTAGCCCCCATAGCGCCGCTACTGAACGTAAGCAAACAAAATTTTAAAACATGTACATGCACAGTGGCGGCGCTAGGGGGGGCTGGGGGGGGCTAAGCCCCCCCTACAGGAGGCTAAGCCCCCCCTAAAAAAATGGCCATTTTAATAATTTTACATAGAAAATCCACGATTTTTGGTCGATGACTAAAAAAAAAAAAAAAGGTCGTCAGAAATTTTGGCGGCGAAAATGGAAAATTAAGATTTTGGTCGATGACTAAAAAAAAAAAAAAAAAAAAAAAAAAAGGTCGTCAGAAATTTTGGCGGCGAAAATGGAAAAATTTTCCGCGGGCTTCAGCCCCTCCGAAACTGAAATCCTGGCGCCGCCACTGTACATGCAGGCTAATTGTAAATTGCCTTATATTTTAGACTTTTTATAATTTAGGTCGTTTTTTATGCCATCGTCACTTAGGCCTAAGTTAGCGGTCCGCGAGCTTCACCAAAAATTATTGCCGGTCCGCGGCCAACTGAAGTTTGGGAACCACTGCCATACTCAGACGAAATCCTCCCCTCACTTATAAGCTGGATCGCCCTTCCAATCCTCTTGCAACCGGGCTCGGACCTACTTTGGACTACTACGGAAAGAAATCCTGACTCAAAGCAACGCTCGTGCTGTGCGCTTGGCTTTCAAATGGCGCTCTAGAAGTCTGGAGATCGCGATCGATGCATTTAAATTAGAGACTAGTGTTTAATAACATCTTACTACAATTTCAGAATGTTCGGCTTAACTCCGCCACTGGTCGCACTTTGCCATTGCCAGTCCCAGCCTGGATAAAGGAGGAGGGCATCGCTACTGGTTTTTTTACCCCACAGTGACGTGAAACTGCAAATACAGACACAGCGTTCGGCAGATTTCTGGGATTGGCTCTTGATGATTATAATTATGTAACAACAAAATCACCGATTTAAAGGTGTCTTTATACGACATTCGTGTTTCAGCCTACCAAGACTGCTGCTGCCATCTAGGGAATATCTCTGACTACTAAATAGAGATCTCATGCAACATCTAACGAGTCGCCAACAATGGAAATCTTCGTTCAATGTCTCAATGTGAACCTTCTGCAGTGTTTAACCTCGACGTCTCTGAGATCTGGAATTCTCCCAACCCAAATGAATTTACCCTTCATACAAAATCGTGAGATACGTGCTGTAGGCTATACGTGTAAATTAATACGTAGGCCTACGTCCCTCTCACCCCAGAAAATCTTTAAAAGGATAAATGTGCAACAATCCCCCTCCCAAAAAAATCGACCGTTCTTGTGTACACACACACACACACACGTAGCCTACATGCAGAGGGAAAGAATATATAAAAAGCCATAATTTTTCGGCCGCAAAAATTAGCAGCCAATCTATTTTCACCGAAAGACTAAGACAAGGTCATCAGAAAAATGTCCGATTACCGATCACATAATTATGGTGTCGTCGGTGGTTCCGAGGCCGGTTGATGCCCCTTCCAAAAGGGACGTTCCAACCCCAGAAATCCGATTCCCTCATTCAAAGTAGGAGACTAGATTAAACACTGAACCTTCTTATCCTCTGTTGCAACTCGTACATTTCCTGCAACACCTCGATCGATCTCCATAATAATCGAACGTGCAAAATAAGCTTTTATTTCTACTCACCACAAAAGTTAACTCGCTTAATTCATTTGCAAAATATTTATTTTTACCGCACGATAGGCCACTGCAGCCTATATGTAGGCTATTTTTTTGACATCACATTAATTTGTTAGTTGAAATTTGTTAACTGTTATATGGCTTACTGTTAAGATCTTAACAGAATTTAAGAATAGGATAATGCAATCAAAAAGCCATCGGACAACTTTTATAGCATAATTCAGAATAGGCTAGGCGAAGTTAATGTGAATGTCCCATTATTATAGGCTCTAATCAAACATGCATTTTGTTTACATGAGAAAATTGTAGACCTATACATTTTGTCCAGGATACTTTCTATCTTCGTACGCATCCGTCTGCGGTATGATATCGAGTAATATAGGCCTATCTACAGCCCCTTTGTGCACACTTCGACTTCGAAGATGTATCTTCGTGTTTTTTCAACGGTTGGAACAACCACTTGGAATGATAACCATCGTAATTTTGAGACCCGCTAAAACACCTTTATAACCATCTATAAACTGTTCTTAATTGCCAGAATAGCAATTTTGATCCTCTAAGTCGAACGAAACACCTGACCAGTGCAGACAACATACAACACTGCTAATACAAGGACGAGTCGAGGGTACCAGCTAGAGCACGGGGAAGACCAAGGAGGCGCTGGATGGACGATGTCTGTGACTGGACCGGACTATCACATGTGGACTGTGTCAGACGGGCGCAGGACAGAGAGGAATGGAGGAAGCTGCTGTCTTTGACGTTGTAGAAAATAACTAATTACAATACAATATGCATAGGTCTACAATCCTATATGTAGGCCTACCGTACAAACGTAGCCTACATGAAGAAACATATGCAAACATAAATAAACCCTGACCAGGGTGCACTGGCTTGTCCCTCGCTTTGCTATACTGTGCTCATCGTCCCTTTAGCCTGCACAGCCACCAATAATAATAATAATAATAATAATAATAATAATAATAATAATAATAATAATAATAATAATAATAATAATAATAATAATAATAATTACGACAATTTATATGGCGCAGTAACAGCCACACCTTTAAAGGGCGCAGCAGTACATCGGTGGTACATGTAGGTCTATCGCTTTGGAAACGGATCCCTTTAGCGCTGTCCTTTTCCCCAGGCACCACTCCACTCTGACACTTTTTCTGCACATCTCAGTACTGTCCTATTTAGCTGTACTGGGGTTGGGAGCGCTTCTGAGCAGTCGCCTCAAATAGGTGCTATATAAATACTCGGAATGAATGAATAAATAGGCAATGCTACACACACAGATAAAAACCTGCATCATATAATTTTCTAAGCAACCGACATGGCAGAAAATCTGTTCCAGAACAAATTTCGGGAGCGTTAAAAACATCCAACGACAAACTGTTCTCAGCACCTCATGTAAAAATTCAACTTGTTATTGCCATCTTTGTGGAAACGCAAATTAAATAAACGACAATAGAACAACTTTTCATCTCTACTCGTCGCTCAGACTCGAAAACCGTCCGCCATCGCAAAAATCTCGGCCCGCCGTGATCTTCTCGACCTCTGCGTCCGATTTACTCGCCGGAAGAATTCTCTCGTAGTAAGAAATGGCGGTTGTCGGATTCGGCGAATGTCGGTTGGCGAATATCGGAGAGAACGGCGATTCGTTGACCGCGGATCTTGCGGTTCTCTTCGCCGCGTTCTTCGGTTTTTCCGAGCTTCGTAAGAACCTGGTGGCGATATGGGGATTGGGCTTTGTATTGTTTGGAGCTACGTGTTGTTGTTTTAGTTCAACGGGAATGTCCGAAGACTTTGAAGAGTTCTGCGGGTGAGGTATGCTTTGAGAAGACTTGTGTGAAATTTTCAGTGCGGGATTTGAGTTGGAATAGGGAATCGACGATGAAGAATACTTACCTTGTGGAGCCAAGTGGTAAACGGTGAGATCAGAATGCGAGACGGTAGAAGATTTGGTCACTAGAGCGGAAGAGTTATTCGCTGGAGCGGAACAATTGATGGCAGATGTGGGATGATCGGAAGCGTGTACTGGAGTACACATTGTTGTTCGCGTTTTGTTCGGTTCGGAGCGCAAAGCTGGATTACATCCAGAAGATGTTCGGTTATCCATCTCGCTGTTTCGAAGCACCTTCCACATTGTCTGGAAAAAGTCACCACTTTCCTCACACTGTTGCATTGGAAAAGAGGAGTAACTCTGAATGGATAGCTCCGAATCATCGAGTACATGGTTCGGATCATATCCACGCTCTGGAGCTGGAAGATCCACCTCTGTACGGGGGCCGTGGTTTCTTACGCGAGGAAAATGCTGATGATCCTCCCTCTCTGAGTGTCCGGTTTTCACAGAGTCAGAGTTGCACGAATTCTGTGAGCTGCTGCAAGTATCACTCAGCGAAGTTTTAGACGTTGAGCGTGACAATTCCAAGTCGTCCGTGTTGACACCGATATCCAATATATCTTGCAACAGAGAACCCGTTCTCTCTTTGGTCTGTGCTTTCGTTTTCTTCGTGCATTCGGTTTTCGAATTGGTGCATCGGTTCTCTTTCGTCTGTCGGGTCCCATGATGCTCCATCTGTGCAAGAAATTATATATTTTTAGATTCTATGCAAGTCAAAATGCAGTTGCCAGCCAATAATTACTGGTCAGTCAATAAAGAACATTCTGGTCTGTTTTAAATACAAGAGCAGACCCTTGCGTACTTCTTTTAACACATTGACCACCATGGCTATTATTACCACCATGCCACGATAAAGAAGCAAATTTTCAACATATGGAAATAAATAATGTTTAACTCTGCAGTCACTCCGACTCCGACACCACCACATCCCCTTCCAGTCTCTTCTATGTGAAAAGTTTTATTTTTAAGTACTAGGTGAGCGGATTGGTGATGGGGCTGTAATATGAGAAACAAATTTGTTCCGAGGGTCGCCTTTGTTGTCATAAGACATAAGCTGTCGTTAAACCATGGATGCATCAATCTTACACACGCAGCTCTGCCACTTGTTGCTCTCAGCCAGAGCCAGTCCCAAGCATAAATAAAAGAGGAGGACGACGAACTTTATTAGCATAGAGTGTCGTTAAACTAAAATGACTACTAGTCCATCCATTGCGACCATTCGTACTTTGGCAGTGCCAGTCAAAATCCTAGGCAAAGGAGGAGGGTGACATTAAAAAACTTCATTATAACACAGTGTCTTTAAACTGAAACCACTACTACCCTTACATACCTGATTTACCAGTTGCTGCTGCTGTTCAAATGATGCGACAAGTTCCATCTGCAGGGATCGGTTTTTGTTCTCCTTCACCACAATCTCCGTTTCATGAACCTTCATCAGTCGATGATAGCTGCTCTCCAGGCCGCGATACGCTTCCTCCGCCTGCTCCAACTGTTCGCAGTATCTCGATCTGCATTCCTCCGCCTCGGATAGCGTCTCCAGCAGTTTACCCAGCTCCAGGTCCTTCTGCTGGAGGAGAGCCACAGCCTCCGCCAAGTCCTTCGCGAGTCGGTCATGCTCGCAGTGAAGAGACTCACGCTCCTGTCGTGCACTAACCAACTCGTTGTGCATTTTCTGGAGGTGCTCACGCGACGCACATAGTTCCTCCTCCGCACGTTTGTTTACGACCGCTGTGCGTTTTAGTTCGTGCTGGAGGTTACCAGTGGAGCGTTCCAGCTCCTCCACACGAGCATTTCGAGCATCAAGTTCAGAGCCCAGTTGTACGCTCGCCGCCTCTTCCTTCTGAATTTTCAGGCACTGCTCTTTGACGAGCGAGAGGAGATCGTGAACTTGATTTTCGAGATTGGCAACCTGCTTTTCGTGTTGCTCACCATTGAGCTGGTTTTTCTGGAGCGCGCCTTCAAATCGAAGTCGTTTCTGCTCGGACTCTGTGAGGAGCAAAACACGCTCATTGAGCGCCTGCTCCAGCTGTTTGACCTTGGCAGCTTTCTGCTGTACATCCCATTTCTTCTCCTCCAGTTTCTCGTTGAGAATCTCAAAATCCAACCGATTTCGTTGTAGCTCTTCCATGCACTGAGTCAACGCGGATTGTACATTTCCTAGCTGGGTTCTACAACTCTTCAGTTCACTGTCATGTGATTCCGCCTTCCTTGCGGCCTCAGCCAGTTGAGATTCCCTCGTGTGGGCCTCGGTCTTGAGCTGTTCCACCTCGGCGAACGAGTGCTTATCCGTTTTTGTCTTCTCCTGGAGTTCTTTGTACGCACGAACGACCCGACCTTGGAGATCTTCAATGGCTGTCTCACGTTCCTTCAGCATCACCCTCAACATCTCAATCTCCCTCTGCTGCTTCACGGAAGCACCAGCCATCCGTTCCAATTCCATCTCCAGCTCCAGGTGCACTCTCTCCAGCTCTTCCACCTTCGAAAGCAGCCTCTCCTCCTTCACTTTCTCCAGACAAGCATCCTCGTTCTTCCGCGTCAGGTCCGAAATCCGGCGATCCTTCCGCGCCACTTCTTCCAACGCCTCTTCCAGCTTTTCCTCGGCCGTGTCAAGCGACGACTCACAACGGGAAATCTCCCGCTTCAACTCGGAGATCTCCCTCTGGATCGCACTCCGCTCACGCTCCACGGCTTCCACCTTCTCCACTCCATCCCTAACCAATGCCTGACTACAATTCAACTCCTCCAACAGCCTCGTAATCTCGTCCTCGTTAACCCTAACCTGCTCCTCCGCTCGGCTCAACCGCTCCTCACAGCACCTCACTCGCTCATTCCGCTCCTCCAGCTGCGCCCGGTACTCATCCTCAACACATCGAGCGCTTTCCATCTTTCCATCGAACTCTGTCCGAAGCGAACGAAGCATCTCCTCCAGCTGCTCCGCCCTTTCCGCTGCCTCCCTCGCATCCCTCTCCACCGCAACAACCATCACCTCCAGCTGTCGACAGCTCTGAAGGTCATCCTTTAACGCATCCGATATATCGATCGTTTGACTCAGACTCTGCTGGAGTGCCCTACAACGCGACTCCGTCTGCTCCAGGCAATTCCTCGTCTCCCCACGCTCCTTCTCAACCATCGCAATCTGTCCCTCCAGCTCCACACAGTGCTCCGAGTGCAGCTCCTTCAGTCGGGTCATATCCGCCTCTATCCGTCGACATTCCAGTCGTCTCGCTTCCAGTTCCGCCCGCACCTCTCCGCATTCCGCACCGGATCGCTCCAGCTCCGACTTCAAGCTGTTCATCTCGGCCATGCGCGTCGCCACTTCCTGCGCCTTCTCGTCCAACTGCTTTTCCAGCAGAACAATCTGCTGCGTTCTCTTCTGAAGTTCACGCTCGTGTTTCGTCGTTTCCTCGCCACCTTTCCGCTGCAGCTCGGAAATCTGTGCGTTGAGATTTGCGACGTGCGACACAAGTCGTGCGTTCATCGACTCAAACTTCAACATTCGTGTCTCGATGTTCTCCGCAAAACCGTCCATTTTTCCATTATCCAACATTTCAACTCGATCCCCCACAACAAACCCTTTGTCATGCTCCTCAGCGTTTACAACTCCACTCAAATCCTTTCCAGACAATTCAGCGAAACCGCCGGCCAGCCGGTGTACATCTGCTCGAAGCTGAAACAATTCGCTTTCCGCTGCAACCAGTTTTTCCAGGTCGACGGTGTCGAAAGAACCATTCCTGTCGGTTTTGCCAGCGGCCCCAGAGGCCAGAGTTCCAACGTTTTGCGTGAAATTTCTACTTTTAACAGCGGTCTTTTTAGAGTACGTAAGAAGCGATTCGAGTTGAGAAAGTTTGGAATGGATTGCTCGGATATCGGTTTCCAGCGTCGCAATCCTCTTCCGCTGTTGATCCATCACGATCTTCATCTCTCCGTTCTTCACCTGAATGAAGAAAAGCATTCTTGGATACAACACGAATTCTGAAATATACTTCAACTTGTATAATTATGCAAACAATTAATTATTAATTACAATTATTACTTTGTATAATTATAATTAAATGCTTTGTGAACTCGGTTATTCAGTAGTTGACGCCATAATCATCAATATTGTTATTACTAAGATTTTAACTAAGTACAACTGTTATCATCATCATCATCATCATCATCATCATCATCATCATCATCATCATCATCATCATCATTAAAAATCGCCTTCTCTCCAACAATACCATTCGTTATCTGTGGTTTGTCCAACAACCTGGAATGGGCTTCCCTGGACTACACAACACCTCGAAAACTGTAGGTAAACTAGTAAATTTTATTGAAATCTGTAAGCGTTATGGAAACCCGTAAATTCTGAATTATTACTACTCAAACATAGTATGCATAGAGGCAGCGTTAGCAATTGGACACTGAGTACAAAGTTCATTCTGATAATTTAACAATCAGAGGTTTAACATCTTATAAATTATAGCCACAAAAGCTGTAATGTCCTTAAAACTTTGAAATGTATTACAGTTCATTTTCTTTTATGTTTTTCCTCAGTTGCCATTGTATTTCTCTCCTCTTTACAAGCATATCATATACCATAATCCCATATCAGTAAAACTTGCTCTTAATTATATCGTCGTGTAATAGTGTTCTGAAGGTGTCTATTCGCCAATGGACAGCAACTTCGTCCAGAGTTTATACATCAGCATGTAATTTTTTTTTTAAAGTTGTCTGTAACTTCGTATTCATAATATGCAAGCTAAATTATTTATATAATATTGATAATAATCTTGGTTTTTTTTCCGGAAATGGACAGAAACTGATGGAAAAGTTAAGCGGAAATAGTAATCCCCATAAAAATAATAATAATAAAAATCTTCATTAAATTTCAAATAGATAAAATGTAATAATGACTACAATTCAATATATGAACGAATGATCAAAAGTTGTTACAGGAATCGAATTTAAAGGTCGGCGGTGATGCAAGCCGCTCATGACGTCCTACATCATATTTTACCAACTACAAAATCTTCCAAATGAATGGACCTTTGGGAGGGTAGGGCAAAGTGATCTGTGGGCGTCCATGCACTCTTCATGTTGGTGTTTACCATAATTACCCAAAACCCTCTCAACAAACATATAAATTGCAAACAGCTCTTCTAATTCTGTCTCTGCCTCTTCTTCATTTTCTTCCTTGTTTCCTCTTTATATTTGGCAAACAGTCAACACATTTTTCAACAGAAATAAATTATTGGTGCCATAGAAGTGATCAATTGCGTCGACTCCCCTCCTCCTCTCCCCCCGCCCCCCCCCCCCCAATATTTATTTCGATATTTTCTCTTTCTTCGTGTTTCGACAACACAACGCATCAAGAATCACAAATGAGACGGAGGCAGTTAACGAACTTTTGCTTTTAGAAAAATTCAGCAAAATTTCACACATGTTTTAACAATGTGCAAGTGGATTTTTTTTATATTATACTTTGTATGTACACCAAAATGCGGATAGCAATTGGTATATTAAAGAATATTCTTATCTTATCTTTTATTTCAATGATCTTTAGGCGTTTGAAGGAATACACGCCAACAACAAATCATTGATATGCGCATGATCACAGGTCTCCGTCATGTCCGATTCTTCTGATGCATTATCTTTTACCTTTTGTCTTTTCATCATTGTCATGCGTGTACTAAGCTCAACCACATAATAACGTCGCAGAGATGACGTGAAAATCAGAACAGAAATATCCAATATCGTTTAAGATCGTGTTTATATAGCTGCGCATGGAACCGTTTCAAAAGGTGTCTAAGAGAGAGCGCTTTATATAAACGCGTTATTCATTTTTGTTCAAAGTTTAACGTCCTCCTATGGCCGTCCATCCTCACAAATTATAACTGTGACATTTTCAACCTTTTCAAGGAACCTTTGATTATAACTATTGTTATGTTTAACATCGTCTCAAGCAGTTTGAAAATTGTAGTTTAATTAATTAATTAATTAATTTGGGGCGCGGTGTTGCAGTGGTTATGTTCGTTGAATTGCAGCCAGAGGGTTGCAGATTCGAATCCAACTAAAGCCGCTTCGTAGGGACCTTGGGCAAGTCCTTCACTCGCAATTGTTCAGCGTTTCGGCGTGAAACTCTAATGCAGTGTCCGCGACGAGGTCAGGAGCGCCTCTGAGTAGCAAGAGCTTGAAGGGGCGCTGTAACAAGCGCAAATACATACATACTTGGCGGTAGGTCATACTAATCCAGTTGGCATGTGAAAAGACTTTACTATAGGTTGAACTGCTCATGTTATAAGTGCATATTCTACTGAATACACAAATGAAAAACAAGAAACTTATATAATTCAAGTGATACCATCAAAAGGTGTCCATACTGATCACCAAAATTCTCACTAATATATTCAATATTGCAACATACAATAAAGTATACATGAGGAAATCTAATCAATGACACAATTAGGCAATTGCAGAATGCACTGATTAATTATAATTATAATCAGCATTGTCATCATATTCATCATCTTTTGGTTGGACCCGGTCATGCTTTGTAGGCTGCATTAGTGTCAAGTATTGCATCTCTCTGTTCTGTTAGTAGTTAAGATTTACACATGTCTTCTGTAAATTGTAATCCTGTGTAAATAGTTTAAACTGCATAATTGTACACTGTAAGCAGTTGCGGTCTCTCAACCGGATTGTTTCAATAAAGAATAAAGCGTTCCAACCCAAAAAAACTGCCCCACAAACAACACCCACAAAACGTTAATTTCTCTTTACCTTAAACTTTTTATGGATTTCCAAATCCTGCTCCAACTTATCGATCTTCACGGACTGGTTCTTCGTTTGCGTTCGCAGATCGGCGGTTCTCTGTTCGTTCTCTCGTCGCGCGTTCTTCTGCACGCCGATCTCGGCTCGTAGGTTCTTTACGTCGTCCTGAAGGGCTTTGACCTGTGAAGAGCGATCTTCAAGGTCGTCGTGTAATTGGGTGCGTTCTTTGTGCAACACGTTGGCATCCTCTTTGGAAGACGAAAGAGTCTTCTGGAATCTGATCTGCAGCTCTTCGTAAGATCGCTGGATCTTCTCGGCCGTTTCCAATGCAAGATTGCGCTCGGCTAAAAAACGCGACCAGAAATCGGAAAACTAAACGGATCATTCATTCATTCATTCATGACAATGGATTTAAACAGTGCCACTTCAAAGTTACTATTCAGTATTCATGGACACTCCAGACCCAACATCAGTTAAAGAGGGCAGTTGTAAGATTGCAATAGAAAATAACAGAGTGCCATGGGTCCTTGGCAGGAGGCTCAAGTGTGGAGGAGGCCCATTCCAAACCAGAGAAAGCGTGTCGCTGCCTGACCAGTAGAACTCGCACACAGGTGACAAGAAGTGCAACCTGCACAGAAAGTTGAAATGTACAATGACCAGAAATTAATAGCTGCTTTGTAAGGTGCCCTTATAACGGCATGGCTGTGTTACTGCGTCATATAAATTGTCGTTATTAATATTATTATTATTACTATTATTATTATTAATTATTAATAAATCCTGCATTGTTTTATTTCCATGAAACTGGCATCATCATCATTATTATATTTAATCATTACATCATCCTGCCAGGCAATAATCACCATCAACATTCGCATCATCAGCCATCTCCAAATCGTCATCATCACCATCCTCCATCATCAGAATTATTATCACCTATAAATACAAATTCTCGTAATAAACGAAAGAATAATGAATGATATCACATAGAGCTGAATTGCACTAGAATTGCAATCGCCAACCACCTTCCGTCTTCGTTCGCAAGTTCTCTAATTCGTCGACTTGCATCTTGAGCGACTCGATTGCGACCGACTGGCTCTGCATGAGTCTAGCCGACTCTGCAAGCTGATGCGAGCACTCTTCATACTTCTGCTTCAGTTTCTCGCAGTCTTTCTCGTTCGACTTGCTTGCGCTCTCGAAAACCGTTACCATGCCACTTAGCTCTTGCGACTTGCAGCGGTAGCTTTCGACGGCCTCCTCGAGACTTCGGACGCGAGACGACGAATTTCGCAGATCGCAATCTACGGTTTCAAGCATTTCGATAAGTCTGTGGTTCTCGGTCATGAGAGATGAATTGGCTTTGCGCAAGTCCAGCAGTTTCTGCCGCAAGTTTTCGTTGTCGAGTTCAAGACTGGAATTCATTTCTGAGTCGTCGGAATGTGGAGAAAGTATTTAAATCGGTAACCAGTTGGACCTGGAGTAAAATGCAACAAATGCACATTACAAAATGTTCATAATAACAGCAATAAATAATATTAGTAATATATAATAATAATCATACAAAATTAAGAATAATAATAATTTTATTCCTAACAATCTTTTATTCGTGTGGGATCAATTCTACTAATAAAGTATTAATAAATTGCTATGTCATAGGAGTTTGAAAGTCTTCGCCACGTTAAACAACAATCGTGCAAACAATGTGGCACACTTTAAAACACTTCTGCCAACCAACTGAGTAGTGTAATAGCCCAAACCGACTCAATGCAATTTACAACACATTTTTTCACCACAGGACTATGGGTTGTTGGCCAGCCATAACAATAATACCACTGATGCACTTGTCATAGCCATCTAATCTTCAAAAGTCTGTTTTAAAAGTACTCCGAAACCTTGCACAGCTTTATAATAATAATTTGTAGTAACCAACACGTTCCGACCTGCCGGTCATATATTATTATGAAAAACCCGCGTTTAACGGGGAACTCACATCGAAAGAAGGATTAATTTGGTGCGATGTAGTTCAATGTTTTTAAAAAACAGAGGGATTTTTTAAATGAACATCGAAAGAGTTTTCTTGAATAAAAACACAATTTTGATGCCGATTGAAATAACTATTTATTAAAACATCAAAGTTTTTCTTTGTTTATGGATAGATGTCGATAAGGTCACTAGAAGAAGATGGTTGTGTCATTGCCTCGATGATCACGAAAAGCAAGTAAGTAAACTTATCAAATTTTTGGGAATATAATATTAGGCCTACCGCTCTCTCTACACTCAGAAATATTCTCAAAAAATACACCCTTTCCACTGCGAGCCTAATCTCACATCTTCTTATCTTCTTCTTTATCATCTAGCTGCCCTCGGCAGGTTTCAACTTCCAATGACGTACTCGATCCATTATTCTACTCGCTGTGCATTTCTCTTCCGATCGTTGTATCCGTTAGTCATCATTATCCAGTCCAGCATCATCTGACTCGGTCTTCCTCTATTTCTTGTTCCTTCTCAACTCCCTTCTATGAAAAATTATTAATGATCAATAATATGTTTACATAGCGCAGGTTGTAAATAAGTAGCCTCACCTTGTCACCTTGTGCCGTCGATTCTTTGAATCTATAGCGACCGCCATGGTCAACCTTCTCCACTTGCTACGATCTTCCGTCGCGTTTCTCAGTTCTTCCAAGTTCATCTTCGTTCTCTCGTGTATTTCTGCCACCCACCTCCTTCTTGGGCGTCCTATAAGTAGGCTAGCCTAGGTCTAAGTAATCCGCATACAGTGTCCTGCTGTCTATGTATATACTTCTGTCTGTCTTTGATATATCTGTGATTTATTTAGAAGATTTGCTTGTTGTACGTATACTGTATAGCAGTGGTTCCCAACCTTTTTTGACTGTCGGGCCACTTTTTCTAAGTTGGAGGGCACGAGGGCCACTTTTTCTTAGTTGAAAGACATTAGGGGGCCAAAAGCTAAAAGTTAATTAACTAAAGGCATATGAAATTGTTATAATATTATCAAAAAAGAATGTTTGATGCAACTTATTAACGTCCAAATAAAATAATCTGTAACCGAAAAGAATTATATATTCTATCATGCCCAAATTGTCAATTTTTACATATATTTTTCTTAATTCATTGAGATGCTGCGGGCCATTTTTGTAGGCCATGCGGGCCACTTTTGGCCCGCGGGCCACGGGTTGGGAACCGCTGCTGTATAGGTTGTTCACTTGTCACATTACATCACAGCTAAGAGAAAATGATGTTTAATAATTATAGAGAGCATTTTAATCCGCAAAACAAATTGCAGCTCACTATAATAGCGGACTGCGACCTCCTTCAGACTACTCTTCTGACAGAACACAATAATGTCATATGTACGCTCGTGAATAAGCTGGTGCCCTGCGCTTGGCTTTCGAGTGGCGATCTAGAATATTGCAAATTACGATTACGATTACCGGCTTCAGGGCCGTAAATCCCTGGGAGGGAAGGGCTTTGCAGGTTGTCAGATTTGACGCAAACTCGAGAATTCTGCACCGTCGATATAAATTATTAGGCAACGTCCCGAGATCCAGCTCAGTCACAGCGCTTGGAGCTATAGGCCTAGTCAAAACAAAGCCCCTGGACATAGGGGCAACGATCGCCGTATATTATACTCAGCCAGGCAGGCAATGTAAAAATGGGAATCAAGAGAAGGAATCAGGATATGAATTTTAAAGGCCAGTACATAATTATTTTATTATGGGCTACATAAAACGCATACATACATTGATGTATAATATTTATATACATATGTATACATACATAGCCTATATACATACGTACAATGTCATACATACATACATACATACATACATACATACATACATACATACATACATACATACATACATACATACATACATACATGCATGCATGCATGCATGCATGCATTCATACATACATACATACATACATACATACATACATACATACATACATACATACATACATACATACATACATACATACATAGGCTACAGCTCGAGACAGCCAGACAGACCCATATACGATAGACTATTATAGGCAATATGCATTCATTCATTCAATGCATCTCTGAATAGTAGGCTAATTTCAATTCCAAATGCTGAAATAATTATATATCAATAATTTAAGTGCAAAAATTAAATCTTTGAGTAGGTACATGGAATGGCGCTATATAAATTACGATTGATTGATTTATAATATTCATCGCCCACTTAGCCTAAGTCATCTGTAAAATTATATTCATAGTCTAGCTAATAGACTTTTTGCAAAAGGGCGTGGCCTATGTGGTCGGCCATATTGGTGTACAGCTGTGAACTGTTGTCAACGTAGGCTACACGCCGTTACACGGTGAATTGTTAGTTGATGGAATAAAGTTATCGTCATAGGCCTATTGATCTATCCATAGGCCTATGCCTTAATAGATATAGCGGTCTAAACACCATCCAGCCTGGATCGACCCGAATCCCTGAAGCGAATTTCGGCCGGAGCCCAAATCTGCTATAATTAACAAGTAGGCCTAGGCCTAGGTCGATCTATGCTTTTTTGCTGCTTCACGGTCTGTAAATGGCTGGGCTTCTTCCAACGTACATAGGGCTGCCAACCGTCCCGGATTCGCCGGGACTGTGCGTCCCGTGTCCCGGACTGATCCCAAATTGTCCCGGAATGTGCTGTTAGGACCCACATTCCACAATATTGTTCTTATTTTGCACACTAAACTTAATAGATTGTTCGATGAATTTGACGTTGTTGGCTGAACATCAAATGTTGGACAGTTCTTGTTTGAAGTTTCAAAACTTTACAAACCTCTGATACTCAGTATAGGCCTAGCATATTTTGTCCTTCGTAGGTCTATAGGCCCTATATATATTCTCTCATTCCGTTTTAATGCTTTTTGCGAGAGAGCGTTCAGCATTATGGACGACCTGTTGCCTAGCAATCGCAATCAAACCTAGCTGAGCATCGACCTTGTAAAAGCGGAACTGTTCGCAATTAAACCTAGCTGGGCAGCCGATCGACCTAATAATTTCATAAATTGACATTAAATTTTGTAATCTGCATGCATGCACGATGTCGCTTATAATTTTGTAGGTTAACTTTCAACATCGCTCGTGCTGGGCTCATAAGTATAAGTCTGCTTACTCTGGTATACGTAGGCCCAAGTTACTGGAACTTACATTTATTTTTTAAAATCCCTTCTTGACGTCGATTCTAATCCTAAATTTAGGCTACTTGTCTTCTGGCAATTTATCTACAAAATTATTAACTAGGCCTACTCTTTTTGTAGATTTTAGGTTAGATCGTATAATTGGACTGACACAGCATTTGTTACATTAGGCCTATTTTGCTTGCGATCGATTGCATGTCTCTGGCTGTAGTTTTTAGCCGTCGATGCTCTTCTCGCGTTAACCTCGACATTCAAGCTCGTGTAGGCCTACTTTGAACTTCTCTAATTGAACCTTTATCTCTGACAGTAAGTTTGCCGCAGATAAAACAGTAAAAACACATAAAATCATTTTTATAATAAGCGCCATTCGCATGCGTATCCAATGTCAACAAGCATTGCCTGCGAACCAATATGGCGCAGGCCATTATGCAAATGAGCCATTACGTCATTAGGCAAGGGGTGAATAGCTCCGCCTGGGTTAAGCAAAATATAAACGCAATGGCGGAATTCGAGCCCTGTTAATTATTTACAAAAGGATTTCTACAAAAGTCACAGCCATAAATCCACAATGCAGCCTGCATCGAAGCGTAGGCGTAGGATAGGCCTATTATATCCCAGCTGTATGAGAACTTTCATTGGGCGCATTTTTCAGGACGTTTGAGAACCAGAATATTTTATTACTTCTCGTGACCGAATCGGATGTTTCATGCAGATTGGACTGTGCGTCGATCCCATTAGCGAAATCTGATATATTTGTCACATTTCGCAATTTAATTGCGACTCCGATTTCTGCCGTAGCCTAATGGTAGATTGAATTCGATAATAAAATCTGGAAAATCACTTTGCCCTTAGTTGACTGCGGGCCTGCATGACCTGCGCTTCGGGCTGCAGCTTCGTGACAAGCAAAAATAATTTTCATTTTTAATAATAGGCTGACACTGTGTTTTGACATAATTATGTTAACAATTACGGCCTATGATAATACATAATTGTACCAGGCTCGTAGCGGAAGCTAAATTTCAATGTTTACGAGTTTACGAGGTTCCTGTTATAGAAAGGACAAAATTACAGCAGAATCGGTGTAGGCCTATAATTATAATCCCAGGCCTATGTAGACTACACGGGCGGAGACCTAGGGGGGACAGAGGGACGGTCCCCCCAATAAAAGTGTTGGGGGGACGGCCCATGCATTTGTCCCCCCCCAACCGTTGAGCGTCAAGCCTTAAAAAAAGGTCATCCACTTTTTTGGCGGCAAAAATAAAAAATTCGGTCGAGATTTGTGGGTGGATGACTAAAAAAAGTCATAAACTTTTTTTGGCGGCGAATTTTTTTCCCAGGTCCTCAGAAATTTATCCGGAAAATCTTGCGTCTTTCCGTCCCCCCCAGTGGCGTAACAATAAGGTAGACTGGGTAGACAAAGTCTAGGGGCCCCCGAGTGTAGAGGCCCCAGAGGGGCCCCCGAGTTCCTAGTTACGCCACTGTAAGTGATAATACATTTCAATATTCACATTTTTGTCTAGGGGCCCCCGAGTTCCTAGTTACGCCACTGGTCCCCCCCCCAATTCTCGGCCCAGGTCTCCGCCTATGGCAGACTATAATATATAGACGGGCTACGGTGTGGCGCTAATCGTACAGGCCTACCTCGACAGTAACTTGTTACAGCGCCCAACGAGCAAAGTATGCTAGCGGGAACCGGTTGTAGATCCTAAATGCTAAAGCCCGTCATGGGACAATTTCTCAGCGTCCACAAAATTCGACACGTTACAGTGACCAGCCTATCAGTAGGAACTGGCGCTAAAATAATGCTAAATTACGTAGGAACTTATAATAATATTATAGTGTCAATTGTTGAAATAAAATTATGTATATTATAACTATGCCAGTTTTGTGAATGCTACAATTAACAAGCAATGGAAGGTGAGAATTGTCTGGGGTTTGGTCTTCAGCCCTCATAATTATGGCCCACATAATTATAGGTTTAATTAGGCCTATAATAGTTAAGTGCTCTTTTCACACCCTAACTCGACTTGGATTATAATCTGACACCCTGCAATTTCTCTACAATTCTCATAATAGGTTTATTCGTGTGCATACTGTTACAGTGTGCTATAGATCATGTAAAGTTGTCAACACTCTCACCCACCCCCACCACAACCTAAGTGGGCCAGCGGCAACAATTACCAACAAGCGACTGGCCATTTAGCCAAAGGCGCCCGAGCTAAATGCAGGGCTTTCCAAGGGAATTGTTAGGCTATATCTGCACAACCATCAATTTAATAAACTAGTCAATTGACCCGCAAATGTCTGACGACCTATTTAGGCATTAATTTAGAAAAATCCCTAAAAGGTACCTATAGGGTATATAAATAGGCTTCCCTGATTTAAAATCTGATGGATGGGAGGGAGGGAGGAGGGAGGGAGGAGGGAGGGAGGAGGAATATGGGACCAATTAAGGATGGGGAAGTAGGGGATTAGCCGGGATTATAATTATAATTTTATATGAACGGGGCGAATTCTAAAATTCCCGGGCAATGCCGCCGGTTACCCCAGCTATTATCTATAGTCTACATATAATGCATGAAGCAAAACAATATTCCAATTCCAAAACTTCTGGGCCCTAGCCTACTATAGCGAGAAGGAAATTCCTTCGCGTTCTCTAACCAAGCGATACGGAATTGAACTCCAACCCTGGATTCCCTACACTGTACCCCAGGGTTTACGACCCTGAAGACCTAACTGTTCCAAGTTCAGTCCAAGTTGCGGGGGATTGGTTCACTGAACGCCAGCATAAA
The DNA here is from genome assembly GCA_949752735.1 of Lumbricus terrestris. Lineage (NCBI taxonomy): Eukaryota > Metazoa > Annelida > Clitellata > Crassiclitellata > Lumbricidae > Lumbricus > Lumbricus terrestris. The sequence continues at coordinate 41,025,948 of OX457051.1, forward strand.
AAGAAGGCATATGGCAGTATACATGTATATAATATTATAGCCCTGAAGGACATAGAAACCACGTTACTTTATATCGGTCATTTATCATAGAGCCACCGCTGGCTTCTTAGGCTATTGTAAACAACACCGACAGCAACTCGTAAATAATCTCCTGCCCTGAATAATTATTCATTGACTTCAATAGCTACGCTTGACATTAATGGGTTTTAATAAGAAAGGCGAATATAATAATCATGGCGTCATCTGACGCCGTTTAGTGTAAATTATTTACATGTTTTCTTTGCAGCGCCTTAACTTCCTGCATGGTAAGAATTGCCGAGGGTTTCAACCCCACCCCAATCTTTCCTATAGAGCACCGTAGGGTCTATAATAGGCCTAGGGATATATAGAGTCTTATTTGCAAGCCCCTAGTCCCAATTTTATTATAGAACATATAATTATATCCTGACCTATTCTCTACAATAATTCTCATTCTGACTTCCTTGTTTTTATTATGTATGTATGTATGTATGTATGTATGTATGTATGTATGTATGTATGTATGTATGTATGTATGTATGTATGTATGTATGTATGTATGCATGTATGTATATAGTGTGTGAGAAGTAGCACGGGTATGAAGTGCAATAGCTAGGCCTTCTTCATTTGCTTAGCCTTGGCATAATTTATGAGCGTGGGTGGCCAGTACTCAGGACCTAAAGTGTGACTGGATGGCTATGCTTATATAGTGAACGGCATCCAGGCACTTATAGGCTAATACTTTAAAATCTGAACGCCGTCCTGCCACTTATTAGGCCAGCACAACCTGGAAAGAAAGGGCGTCCAGGCATTTCTCTTTTTAACCCTTTAAGCACAGCCACTACTCATCACCACTGCCCTCTCACAGTGGCGCGGCGCTAGGGGGGATTAGGGGGGGCTAAGCACCCCCTAAAAAAGGCCATCCATTTTTTCCCCATGTAAAAATAAATTTTTTTGACTATTTACCTCCTTTAGCCCCCCAAAACTGAAATCCTGGCGCTGCCACTGCCCTCTCATAATCGACAGTGTGCAGACGGTGTAGTCATTAGTCATTACAGCGGAGTTGGCTAGTGCACGGACCATGAAGGTGAATCTGAAATCGCTGTTTCTAACGATGCCATGGTCATTACAAAGATGGTAAATGTCACCCTCTTACTTCATCAAGATTTTGGACAGACACAACCAAGAGTTGGGGCATTGGCACCCAACCTGCCAGCATCTTCATGGGTATTACATAGATCCCATTTGGGGCTTCAAACGGGTCCAATGTGGGCTGCACGTGGGCAAACATGCAGTCACATGGGCATGCATGGTTAGACCAAGAAATACTTCTAGGCTATAATCCTTCAGCGAATTCCCTTAATCCTTAAGGGGTTCCCTCGCTTTGCTTTTTTCAGCTCTATAATATCCAATGAGTGAAGAAAATGATGTTTTGTGCTTGTTACTAGGAGCAGTAAAAACTATGGTTATCGTCATGATTAAATCTAACTTCATCACATCAAGCCACACGGTTGTTTTCGTTGTAACAATTTCTTGATTACCGGGTAAGCCTTTATCACATCATGTAACGCACACAAGTTCTCCTCAACGCTAAAGTGTAACTTTCCAGTGCAAAACATCACAAAATCGGTTCATAACTTGCCAGCTATACAACAACGACCACAGGCAAAACAGATGCTTCAATAATAATATTACCAATTTCCATCTACAAATTGTGATCAGTTTCACCGGTTCTAAAACTACCACTTCAGAGAGTCTTCTCAGAAAACAACCGGTTTGAAAAGTCCTGCAAAAAAGCTTATGTCACCACACACAATGCACACGATTATTATTGTACTTGAATAAATTTAAGTAGCGGTCCAACGCTCAACAAATAAAATTTATGCAGCATCAAAACCCGTGTTACAAGCGAACAAGAGGTGCCCACATATTGCATACACATGGAGGCGATGGGGTCATCGAATTTAAGCGATGTACGAAATGATGAGTACGGTAAGGACGGGGATATCGACAAAATGCAAGTACCCATAATAAATGTATAATTATGACAGTCATCCACATTAGTCTAATCATAACCCATGTGTAATCCTATAGACATCCCATGGCATATGATTGCATCCGATGGCATAATGATTGTATCCGATGGCATATGATTGCATCCGATGGCATACGATGGCATATGATTGCATCCGATGGCATATGATTGCATCTGATGGCATATGATCGCATCCGATGGCATATGATTGCATCCGATGGCATATGATTGCATCCGATGGCATAATATGATCGCATCCGATGGCATGTGATTGCATCCTATGGCACATGATTGCATCCGATGGCATAATGATTGTATCCGATGGCATATGATTGCATCCGATGGCATATGATTGCATCCGATGGCATATGATTGCATCTGATGGCATATGATCGCATCCGATGGCATATGATTGCATCAGATGGCATATGATTGCATCCGATGGCATAATATGATCGCATCCGATGGCATGTGATTGCATCCTATGGCACATGATTGCATCCGATGGCATCCGATGGCATATGATTGCATCCGATGGCATATGATTGCATCCGATGGCATATGATTGCATCTGATGGCATATGATTGCAACCGATGGCATGTGATTGCATCCGATGGCATACGATTGCAACCGATGGCATGTGATTGCAATTTGTTTATAACTAAATTATGTTCAGATCTAAACAGTAAAAAAACAAGTTAACAAATTTTACAAAGCAAACATAATATTTAAAAATAAATAAATAGCAGCCTACGGTAAAATAAATGTTTTATATATTACTTTAGCTGATTAACTTTTTCCAAGGATGGTGGAAAGAAACTTATTTGCATGTACGCATGGGTTGGGGGGGGGGGGGGGTTTCCACAAAATATATGAGTTGCAACAAGGTATGGGAGTCAAAACGAACAGAAATTGTGTACTTAATATGTGGATGTACCCTAACCGGCTTCCCAAGTCTTACGACAACTACTCAACTGTACAAACAGCAGGAAATTATTACAACACAAGATTACAACAATACGATTACAGTGTGACTTAAATGTAACTTTGAACTGAATTATCAACAAATGTCTGCATGTGCTACTATCAAGCAGCTATATACATTGCAATCAGTCTCGTCTTAGTGAAACTGTCTCAAAACCGGGCAAGAATCAAATTCACACGTTACAGAAACTCCAAGCATTGGCAACACCGTTTCAAGTTTATTGATGTCCTCTGTTTCAGTGCATGAGCCTCAATTCGACTTAGATGAAGCGCCAGTCTGTAACTTGAGTTCAGAAATGTACAAATCTTCATTCTGACTTGTGCTAAAGCATCAATCTCCATTTAGACTTTATCTTCAGTGTCAATCTTCATAATGCCCTCGGATACGATGCAGATATTCAGTTTGATCTCAGAGGCTCAGACATGAAGTACTAGTCTATATTCTGATTCAAGGCAGAGTCCCAACTCCCATTCCGACATTAGAAAATGTACCGAGCTTCCGAATCTTGCATTCTGAATCTATTCCAATCGCCACAAACTCACACTCCAACTCCAGAAAAAGCGCCAAACGTCACTGTGCAGTGCGGTGGTGTAGTGGGTATGTTCGTTGCCTTGCAGCCGGAAGATTTCGGGTACGAATGCCCTCAAGCCGACGTGTAGGAATCCTTCGCAAGTCCTTCACTTGCAATTGCTCATGCCCTTCGGTGTGAAACTTAGATTCAGCGTGCGCGCTGCAGTCGGGAGCGCCCCTGAGTATAAATCTTGAAGGGACTTTATGACAACTGCTCGTACATACATTCCAAGCACCGGAACCAGAAATTCTCGTTCAACCTCAGCAAAAATTATTCTCTCATCGATCGATCTTAGTCCATGTCGAGCATAAGAACGCACGCTCAGTGTCGCTTAAGGTGAAGTGCCAGATGATCAGAACGAGCGAACGATCGAACGCACAGACTGCACTTGAACGGACGATCACCAGTGTGCTTGCGTTTGTGTCGCGTCAGCTCGTCCGTGCGTGCAAACCTCCAGTTACATCCGGCCCACGTACAAATGTATGGCTTCTCGCCTGTAAGTAAAACATGTGAATTTTAGGTAATTTAAATACCATTTATAATACATAGGACTGAAAATTCAATGTGTTTCGTTGTGTGCCTTGTTTTTGTGGACGATAATTGGGGTTCTGGAAATTTTCACTTCTTGCTTACAGAATAAAAGCATTCAATGAATAGATTCATGAAGACAGATTGTTGAATAATATTATTATTGTTGAATAATATTATTGAGTTTGGAAGAAAAAAATTACATTTAGATATTCAAAACATAAATCTTTGGTACAAGAAACAGAATTTGGAATGAAGAGACATCTATGAATGAGAGTGAAAAGGTATGCACAAAATTTTCTAGAGTCCCAGAGTAATATTTAGAGAGTCCAAGGTTGCAGACTTATGCAAGTTATGACAAAAGTAGACCTACATCGATAGATGATAGATGGATATATCCATAGATACATAGATATACTCAGTGCCTAAAGTGTGGAAAAATAAATGCCTGGACGCCCCTTACCTCTCGAAAAGAAGTGCCTGGACGCCCCTTACCTTTCCAGTCTGTGCTCGCCAATAAGTGGCTGGACGGCGCTCAGATTTTAAAACTAGTGCATGGACGCCGTCCATGACCGTCCAGGCACACTTTAAGCCCTGGATATACTGATAACAATTCATGCAACCGATGACTATAAAGACCCATATAATAATAATGATAATAATAATAATAATAATAATAATAATAATAATAATAATAATAATAATAATAATAATTAATAATATTAATAATAAAAAATAATAGTAATAAAAATAATAATAATATACTAAGAATAATAAAACGAGAAAAATAATAATAATAAAAATGAAATAAGAATACTGATAATAATAATAATAATAATAATAATAAAATAATAATAATACAGCGAAAATTATAACGCTGATTCATTTCAGCACACATTTGGACCGATGACCGCTAACGACAAAAAACAATAACAATAAAACAACAACAACAGCAACACACTGACAAAGAACAGTCTAACACCGTAAACATCTCTCACCAGTGTGCGTCCTGCAGTGAGCTTTCAGGTGTGAACTCTTCGTGTAGATCTTCCCGCATCCAGCATGTGAGCATCTGTGTAGGACCCCACGCCTTCCTCGTCTCCGAAACAGCCTCGAAGGCTTTGTGGGAATGGCGCCATGACCAGACGCAATAGGGGGTGGTTCTGCAGTGGGGTGGGGTGGTAGACCCCCATACCGCGCTGGGAGGTACGTAGCAGCAAAATGTTCGGCCAACGGAGAGCCTCGGAAAGAGGGAATTCTGAAATGCACGAAAGTGGAAGAGTTATGATGAATATTCAATCACTCATTCGGAAACTAATACAGTGCTCACCCCTTCAAGGAAACTACTCAGAGGTCCTCCCGACTCCAACACATCCAAAAATAGTAGTTTTTGAGCTTAGTGAGGAAGGATTGTGGTAGAGTTGCATGGTAAAGGCATAGCTCTAAAGGAAGGCCATTCCAGACAACTGCCCAACCACAGAGAAGGCTATATATATAGAACTTTGCAGTATGAGCAAATGGAACAAAGAGGACTCCCTTTTCCACAGAGCATATAGGAACATCGTCCTTGGACACCTGATGTAAGGCAGCATAGCTCTCAAAGGTAAATTGGGGCAAGTGCTGGCGACATCACCATATCAGAGCACCTACCCTGAACTCAAAATGCTGACAGACAGGGAGCCAGTGAAGAACCTCCAACATGCATCTGAATTAATGAATAGGCGGAGCTTCAACCTCCCATGAATAGTCATAGAGAGCACTGGAGACGTTTCTAATGAATTTTCATGCTAACATCATCATAATTTCCTATAACTCTTTATAAAAAACACTATCCCAACAATTTTTCATATTCAGCAAAGATCTTTTTACAATACCACACGAACATTCAGATAAAGCATAACATGTTGTTTTTTATGAATGTGCAAAATGCACAAACATAAGTTCATCCATGCAATTTACAAGAAGTGCTCATTATTTAAAATAAAGCGTGAATATTCATACAGTTTATAATCATAATTCCTTATAAATATTCACGAAAGCATTATCATAATTTAGTAATTTCCTATGAATATCCATGAAACACATTATCATAATTTATGTGTATACCGTATAATTATGCAATTAGAATATATGTTGAGTTTGTCTCACCTGTCGACAGATGGAGCTAGGCAGACAGGCAGCAGGCAGTAGGAGGACGAAGAGGAGGAGGACGAGGAGAAGGACGAAGCAAGGTCGTCTGACGGTTCTTCCTTTGTCGTTGATGGGACTAATGCAGGGGAGGAAGACGGACCTGGAAGAGGAAGAGTTTTCCACATTCTCATTCATCCAACGCTATTTCATTACATCGCTTAAGAATTAAACATCTGTAGGCTGATTTAATATCATTCAACCAGTCAGCAAATCAATCAATGAATCACTCAACCATTCAATCAATCAAGCAACCAATGAATCAATGAATCAATCAGTCAATAAATCAATGAAATCAATGTCCATACGTGGAATAGGACACGTCCTCTAAATGACTTAAAAAGCATTGTAATGTCATATTAATTATGCAATGCTATCCTATGCTGTGCTAGATTCTAAGCAAAGCTCGAGGGTACGCGTACCCTAAAATAGAATACGTTAAAATACGTACGTACCTTTCAAAAAATAGAATACGCGTATGGTACGTACCATACACGAAAATTTTATTTATGGTTTACTCAGCACCCATAGCCAACGTAAAATCTGACGTCAACTGTAGGCCTATGCGTCATTGAAACCGGTACTTCCGGTAGCGTAGCAGTGAATTTAATTCGATAAATTCTTTGGTTATAACTAATTTAATGCGAATTGTACTGTATTTCTGATGAGAGCTAGGTACACGATGCTGGTTTGCAAATTGGTGTAGCCTAACTCGAACGTTGCAGTAGGCCTATATCTATATAGCCTACGCATCAGTCAGCGAGTCAGCGATGCCCAGAGAACGTGGGAAGGAATGGATGCACGTGAAAGTTTTTAAAAATGCGAAAAACAATTATTTGATTGAATGAAATTTTCGACAAGTAGTTCTGGATTGGATCAGGCAATCGCATAAGAGCACATCTTTGAAGTGCTGCAGCAGAACTGAGACGACTGACTGACATTAGTGCATTAAGTGCAATGTATGCTGGATAAACATAGACCTACAATATAGCATTGCAGCAATTTACTACGTGGTGAGTGTTTGCCTAAATTAAATTGAACATTCTTATAATGAGCAATGACGTGGTTAACGTATTTTATTTATTGTTTACGTACCCTAAAATAGGGTACGTTAAAATACGTACGTACCTTTCAAAAAATAGAATACGTATGGTACGTACCCTCGAGCTTTGATTCTAAGCTACACCATGCTTGACAATGCTATGCCATGCTATGATATACCATGCCATACCACGCCATACCATACCATGCCATACCATACCATACCATACCAGATTATCCTATGCAGCTGCTAAGCCATGTCCTGTCATGCCATACCATGCTACACTAAACGACATGCTATGATATTCTATACTATGCTAGACAATGACATGTGCCCTGCCATACATGTGTTAATAAAAATTATGTTTTGTTATTTATTACCGTGAGAGGAAGAAGTACTACGGCAGTTGTTGTTATTGCTGTTGTTCAGCGTTTGACCTTGACTGCACTCGTTGACCTCTGCAGCTGTTGTTGATCGACGAGATTTCATCGACAGATCGATTGGTTCCAACTGATGATCATCGTCAACCGATGATATTACAACCTGTGACACATCAATCAATCAATCAATCAATCGATCTATCTATCAATCAATCAATCAATCAATCAATCAATCAATCATTAAATCAATTAATCAGTCAATCAATCAATCAACCATTCATTTATTAATTCATTCGTTCATTCATTCTATGATTCATTCATTCATTCAGTTAGTCAGTCAATCATCCAATCTATCAATCAATCAATCAATCAATCAATCCATCAATCAATCATCAAGTCATTAATTCATTCAATCAACCAATCAGCCAGCCAGTCCGTCAATCAGTAGACAATCGATTGAATGACTGATTGATTAATTAATTAATTCATTACAATTCATTCAGTCAATCATTCAGCCACTCAGTCAATCAAAAAATCAATCGTTAATTTATTCAATCATTAATTCGTTCAATCATTCATTCAATCATTCCATCATTCAATAAATAAATATATAAATCACCAATCAATTAATCAATCATTAAAAAGTCTCCATCATTCATTCATTCATTCAATCGCAAATTTATTCAATCATACAATAAAAAATCAGTGAAGCAATCAACCATTCACTTATCAATCATCCAATCAATCAACTATTCAACCAGTCCATCAATCAATCAACCACTCACCCTCCGTCCAAACCGTTCCTCATCCTTCTCCGCACATTGATTCGCTCGATCATAGAACGAGGAAGCGAGATTTCGATCCGGAACAAGACGAACGAATTCAACGTTTCGTGGAACACCGTACGACGAAGTCTGCAGATCCCTCAACGATCCATGTGGGATCTCGATCCATCGTGGATCATGGAAAGATCGAGACGATCCCAACAGCGGCAGCGGTGGACTTCCATACGATCGTGGATCACCGATTATCACCGGGTCGTTCGAACGCATTGGGAATTCCAATGATCGTGGGGAATTCCGAATCAATTCCAGTGATCGTGGGGAATTCCGAATCAATTCCAGTGATCGTGGGGAATTCCGAACCAATTCCAGTGATCGTGGGGAATTCCGAATCAATTCCAGTGGGGAATTCCGAATCAATTCCAGTGATCGTGGGGAATCCCGAATCCCTATCACAGCCGATCGTGGGGAATTCCCGAATGCATAGAACAATCCCGGGTCGTGATCGTGGAACGAATCCTTGGTTCCACTCGATCGGTTCCACCCTCGTGGTGGTGGAACCGGTGTCGCAGTGGAACACCGTTTCGGGCTCGGGCGGTAGATTCTGGTGGATCGAACTCCAATCGGGGGAGCTTCGACGTCCGGGTTGGTGCTGTCGGGGGAGCACACCCAACGCTCGGGGGACGGATTGAAAGCTCTCACCGATCGTCTTCCTTCGATCTTCTCGAAGCGGAAACCTTGTCGTTCGACATCGGGTAAGACCGAAACGAAGTTCTGGGTGTAGTTGGGGGAGTAGTGGGGCGAGCGAGTTGGTGGTTCGAATGCGGGTAGATGGTGGACGGATTCAACAACTGCCCTCATCTTCTGGAGGGGTGAGAGCGAGTTGAATGGTGAAGCTGAATCAAAGTCAACGGAATCCCAGTCAATAGATTTCAATGGATCCATCCTACGTAGAAAACAAGAGATCAAAGTTTACATAAAGAAAAGCTTGAGTAAGAAGTGCTAGCAACTTCGCTTTCATAGCCTTGGCATATGAGGCTGGCGGGTGGCTAGAGGACTCTCTATCTCATCTTCCCACCGACAGAATACGGTCGGTACACTCATAATATAGCCAAGTTCATTCGTTCGTTTGCTTCTTTCGTTCGTTCATTCACTCATTAATTTATTCATTCATTCATTCACTCATTCATTCACTCATTCATTCATTCATTTATTCATTCACTCATTCATTCATTTATTCATTCATTCATTCACTCATTTATTCATTCATTCATTCACTTATCATTCACTCATTCATTCACTCACTCACTCATTCACTTGTCACTCACTCACTCACTCACTCGCTCACTCGTTCATTCATTCATTCATTAATTCATTCATTCTGACACTAAATAATATTATGTATGCAACTATGCAAGTATGAATGTATAAGTATACATGCATAAATATGTATACATGCATGCGCATGTATGTATACATATAATATGCATTATTGAATTTATTGCTCTTATAAACGTATAAGTGCCTCTCACATAAGTATTTATTATGTCTTTAAATACTTACTGAGTCTGCGCCAACCTAAGCGAAGTTAACTTCATTACAATCATTAAGACCAAACCAAAACTCGAGCAGTGCTTCGACAACCAGCTGAAGACAGTCAGTCAACAGCGGGGAGCTCCCGCCGACACGTACAGCCGTGGCGACAAATTCCCCTCGGACGTCACACATAAAAGTTAAGCGCACCTGTCTGGCTACCTGGGAAGGGTGTATCCCCGATTGGCAATCCTTCGTAGGCTACATTGAGTCGCTTCTTTTTTTTAAAGCTGCCATGGTTGGGTGTTGCCGTGATTGGCAGCTAGTCTACCGTCTTAACAATGCGCTTTCTTGTCACTGCATGGGCTGGGTAGATTTTTACGTCTCGACGCCAGTCGGTCCGTCGGTCGGGTGGGGCAAAGTGATAGGTGACGGTCGCAGGATGGGTGTTGGCTGCGGTACGTGTAACAGACGAAGGGGCATTGTTGCGTGATAATAGTCTATGGGCGGGTGAGAAGAAAGAGAAATTGTAGGAGGGGGTATAGCGCAGAGAAGTAGCAAGTTTAAGTGTAGGTGAGAATATCGTTTAATGGGCAAATATTTCACCGCTTTTTGGTGTGCTTGCGAATAACGGCAGCTTGTTGACGGTGGCCCTGTAATACTCACCACGCTCGTGAATAAGCTGGTGCCCCGCGCTTGGTTTTCGAGTGGCGCTCTGGAAATTTGTAGATTGCGATAACGAATGTATCAGTCAATGAAGGAGAATAAGGGGAGAAGATTGAGAAGGGCGGGAAAGAGGAGAAGAATGAGCACAACAAACACGGCGAGGATGGGAGGAGGAAGAGGAGGGAGGACTAGGAGGAAGGGGAAAGAGTAGGAGTAGGAGCAGGAGGAGGAGAAAGAAGACGAGAAGGAGAATAAGGAGGAGGAAATGGAGTAGTGACAGAAAGAAGAAGAGCAATTGGAAGAAAAGTTGTGGAGGGAAGGAGGAGAGGGAGAGATGAAGGTGCACGAGAAAAGACTATCCACGCACGCAATAAAAAGTCAGGATGCTAAATTATAGCCGAAAAAGTCGTATAACGTTGAACGGGTTTCACCGCTACATCTTATGATAAACTTAATAAGAAAATAATAATATTATCCATGGGAGGCGACGCTATATATAGCAATCTTTGCTGTCGTTAAGCAGAAACTGTTTAGAGAGCGTTCTCCTTAGACACCTTTAAAACGTGCCACACGAACTCTATATAAGCCTAAGCATACGATGAAAATAAATAATAATTTCTCTCCATGAAAATAAATATAACTTATGCGAATTGCTATGTTTGAGGGGGAAAGAGTCGAATGGACAAAAAGAGAAAAATACAAACAGCCAAAAAAAGAAGCACACGGCCATGACACAAAAAACCCATCTCAACATTGAAAGACGTCGACGACCACGATTGTGGTCCAACACTGGATAAAGAAAGAAAGCAGATCTGCTACTGCCCGCCTGTCACGAAATAGAGTATACCCCGTATTAATTGTTTCCCCCCAAAATAAAAAAAGTCGAAAAAACCGCTTCTGCGTGTATTTTTTTGCAAATTAATTTTCATCTGCCTTCTTTTGAACAATGACACTAACAGGTATGTTTATTCCTACTAGATAATTTGTTTTGCCCTGTTTTTAGAGCACTTAAAACATTTAAAACACTCAGAGTCACTAAATAAATTCGAGTTGCCTTTGTCTGAGCATTGCTTAGGGCACTTAAAACAATTAGTCACTTTAAATTTTGATTACAGCATAATTTTTTTTATTATGCGCATTTTCAAAAAAAGGGATAGAATGGTTTATCCCCCCTCCCGGATAGTATAGACCGGTTAATTCCATCCGGGGGGATAGATTAATTCATTCCCCCGGATAGTTTTCAGGGGGGATACTCCGTTTCGTGTCACCCGCACGCTGACAGTCAGTCGAAGTCATTGAAAAGGAGAAGGGCGATACGAACGGTGTTCGTTACCACGTTAGCGCCTTCGTGAGATTCTTGTACAAGGCGCTATATAAACGGTCATATACATACATACTTACCAGTGTTCTTAGACTGCAAGAGGACAGGATAGCACGTCGCTGTGTTGAAAGAATCATGAAGGCGGGGTAGCCTATTGTATTGTATTGTATTGTATTTAAAAATTTATAAAGCGCCTCTAGTAGGGTGAACCGTTCAGAGGCGCTCCCAGTGCGCAAGGCCCCGTGAGAAGAAGCAGGTTTTGAGAAGAGACAGAGCAGAGGAGAGACTGACAGACAGAAGTGTAGAGCGAACAGAAGGAGAAAGAGCATTCCAGAGAGAAGGACCAATTGAGACAAAAGATCGAGACTGAGCCATAGCAGTTCTAGACCGAGGAACCAATAGGTCAAGTCTGTTGGATGAGCGAAGCGGACGATGGGAGGAAGCTGAGTGAGGACGAAGTAAAACATTAGTCAGATATTTTGGGGCAAGACCCCGTTGAGACTTTAGAATCAGAGTGAGGATCTTGAACTGTGCGCGAGCACATAGAGGAAGCCAATGAAGTTCATCAAACATAAAGGTAGAGATGTGAGAGTACTTGGGAAGGCGGGCAATCAATCTAGCAGCTGAGTTGAGAACTGACTGAATCGGTGAAAGACGAACTTTAGGAAGACCAATGAGAAGAGAATTGCAATAGTCGATTCGAGAACATATAAAAGCATGAACTAAGGTAGTGAAGATGGAGGAGGAGACAGAGCGACGAATGACTCTGAGACGTCTTAAATGAAAATATGACGAGCGTGTCAGATTGGAAATATGCTCGGTAAAGGTAAGAGAGCTATCAAGTACTACACCAAGATCACGCACACTTTAAGAGAATGAAAACAATGGGAATTTTTCAGAGAGAAGAATGAGATCAAGCTTATGGAGCTGCTGAGGAGTGCCTAACCAGATAAATTGAGTCTTTGAAGTATTAAGCGAAAGGCGATTAGAAGACATCCATGAGTGGAGATGATTAGTGAGAGATTCAATAAGCCCAACTAGAAGCAGCTGGGAAGAGGGGGGACCATGGACAAATGCCTGGACATCGTCAGCAAATAGATGTCCAGCAGCACTACAGATCGGAAAAAGAGAAGAGATGTCAGCCGTGTAAAGAATAAATAGGAGAGGCCCAAGAACTGAACCTTGAGGGACACCCAGATTAACATGAACCCATTTGGTTCGAGAGTCACCAGATATAATCATTTGGGTTCTCTCAGAAAGGTACGATTGAAACCAAGATAATGGGAGGCCCTTAACGCCATAGGAGGTTTCAAGACGCTTGAGAAGGATATCGTGATCAACCATATCAAAGGCTGAAGAGACATCATAGAGAGCCAATAGGGTGAGCTCAGACCTATCAACGGCAGAATAGATTTCAGATAGAAGAGAAAGGAGAGCAGTCTCGGTGGAATGGTGGGCCCTAAAACCAGACTGATTTGCAGGAAGGAGACCAGATTGCTCAAGGTAAGGTAGAAACTGCAGAGAGACAAGACGTTCAAGTGTCTTAGAAAGAAAGGAGAGATTGGAGATAGGCCGATAATTTTGGCAAAGGTTGGTGTCAAGGTTAGGCTTTTTGAGGGAAGGAAAGACAAGGGCCCGTTTCTGTGAGGGAGGGATGCAACCTTCAGAGAGGGACCTATTAAACAGGTAGACCAAGAAGGGGCCAAGGTCATCCAAAATGTCATTAATAATAAATGGGGGTAAAGGATCAAGTTCACATGAGTTTAAGTTAACAGAAGCAAAAACTAGCCGAAGGTCCGATTCAGTCACAGGTCGAAAGTCATCGAAGACGGTAGACGTAGAGGTAAATGTTGGCGGAGGCGCATCGGCGGTTGAGGCACGAAGGCGGTCTATCTTTGTTGATAGTGCATCAAGAAATTCATTTGCAGAGAATGCAGGAGTTTCAGTGGAGCGAGATGTCTTGCCAAGAAGTCCGGAGATCGACGACCACAGACGTCTGGGATTTTTGGCATTGCGCGAGACCAGCTTTTCCCAATGAGCAGCCTCTTTGTGGTGGTAGAGACTGTGTAGAGCACGCAGCTGGGTTATCCAAGTCAGTCGATCACTGGAATCTTTGGTTCGGCGATATCGTCGCTCAAGGCATCGTGTTTGACGACGAAGTCTATGGCAGTCAGCATCAATCCAGACTGCCAATGGACGAAGACGTGTCCATACTTTCCGACGAGGAAGCATTTTGTCGAGGAGATTCGTGACGGTGGAGGCGTACATATACATTAGCTATACATTACGGTCGACGCAGCTGGGGACGATAGAAGAAAAGTTGGTAGGACGTGATAGCCTACAAGACCTGAAGCTGATCAAAATGAAGAAAGAAGCCACTGGAAATAGAGACAAGTGGATGATAAGGATCTGAATGGTAGACCTCTCGCCAGAGGGATTTATTCTAGCCTGAAGGGAAAGAAATCCTGTCACATGAAAGCTGTATATGCCTAAGCATAATTATAATAAAAATAAGTGTTAAGTGGTCAGCTGTAACAATTATGCCAAGCAGGTATAGCCTATACTGCAACAACAACAGAACCATGGATACGGTCCGGTTATTCTGCAATATTTAGTTTGAATAGATAATTGAATAGATTGTCTCATTTATGGGGTGAATTAATCTTCAGAAATTGGACCACAACTGACGTATAGCCTATACGACACTTGCGCTACCCTTAAAACCCTAGCACATCCCTCTGCCAAAAGAAGTTGTCCAATATGTCTATTATAATTTATAAAGGTAACATAAATCTAATGAAAGAGAATAGCCGACATCAGCGGCATCATCGTATGTCAACAACTGACGAAGTGAACCAAGTAGACCACGGTAAAACTTGCCGATGTCAATATTATTATTATTATTGCTGCCGTGGATCCTTGATTCAACGTTGACGAATAATTCATGCATAACATATTAATAATAATTATTATCTATGGAATGCAGTCCATCGAAGTCTAATAATTGCTGATAATTGATAGGCTTATTCTGCCAGCAATAATTATTCTTATCCCGATGACGAGTCACAAGATTTTTCATTGAAACAATTAATCAATCAATTATTAGTTTCTTAGAAGTATTATTAGTTTCAGAGAAGTATAATTAAGCTGACACAGACGCAACTTAAAACAGACAATATTGCTCAGGGTTTTAATATTAGTTTTTGCGGTGACCATGACAATGCAAGAAAAAAAATTATGTTAGTATATATGAGCTTATAAAAGATACGTGAGATCATTCATTCATTCATTCATTCATTCATTCATTCATTCATTCATTCATTCATTCGTTCACTCATTCATTCATTCATTCATCCACTCACTCATTCATTCACTCTTTCATTCACTAATTCATTCATTCGTTCATTCACTCATTCATACATTCATTCACTCATTCGGTCACCCACTCATTCATTCACTCACTCATTCATTCATTCATTCATTCGTTCGTTCACTCATTCATTCATTCATCCACTCACTAATTCATTCACTCTTTCATTCACTAATTCATTCATTCGTTCATTCACTCATTCATACATTCATTCATTCATCCATTCCTTCATCCATCCATCCATCCATCCATCCATTCGTTCGCTCGTTCGTTCATTCATTCGTTCGTTCGTTCATTCATTCATTCACTCATTCATGCATTCATTCATTCATTCATCCATCCATCCATCCATTAATTAATTAATTAATTCATCCATCCATTCATTCATTCACTCATTCATTCATTCATTAATTCGTTCATTCATTCATTCATTCATTCACTCACTCATTCATGCATTCATTCATTCATTTCAAGACTTTATATAACTTCCTTTCAAGACGCCCACTCAGAGGCGCTCCCAGTCCAACCACGGCGATTCAAACAGGTCTCAAGGAGCCTGTGAGACACTTGTGAATCAACTCTCTATAGGTATAGCAAGGCGCATCTCCAACGGGAGACTATTGATGATCCTTGAGTTACCTTGAGATATACCTACAATTGACGGACCTACAAGTTACGATTATCTTTAATAGGTACTTAGAAGTCATTTTGTCCAGCTGCATGGAGGATTATATACGTTAATGAAAAGAGGATGGAATAAAGACCAGATGACGTGATTAGAATCATTGTTAATGGCTATAGAACGAATCTTGACATCAGACACTTCGGCCAATTGAGTTACACTTGACATAGACTCGTGCAAGAAACCACAACGGATGAAGATCAATTGTCTGAAGAAGCTATCAATCTTATCACTTGAGATAATTTTTATATCATAATCGATTCTCAACTTAACTAATCGTGTCCACCTCTGACCTTTGCCACTCACCGACTAATCGATACTTAGATGTTTCTGTGTAGGGCCTAATCTGCCCACGCTATAATTGTAATGATAATAACGATGATGAATTGTTTTGTTGATGATGACGATAACGATTGTTTTGTTGTTGTTGATGATGTAATTGTTCAGTTGTTGTTGATGATGACGATAACGATGATGATGCCTATGATAAACACGACGATGAAAACGACGACGATGATGATGATGATATTGTGACGACGATGACGATGATGACGCTGTCGATAATGATGATGATGATGATGATGATGATGATGATGATGACGACGACGACGACGAAGATGCATATATTGTGACGATGATAATATTGTGACGACGATGACGATGATGACGACGACGACGTTGTCGATGATGATGACGACGACGATGATAATGACGACGACGATGGTGATGACGATGATTACGACGATTAAATTACGAAGCAAGTACTGTTACGATTCCACATTAATTCGACAAATAATAATAATTACTGGCCGGTTGCTTCTCTAGAAAGGTGGGGCTCATAAAAATGTCGACAGTAAACATCTTCTGTACGTATACGGGGCAATAACAATGAATAATGCGTCATCGCATTCTTGCCGAGGAAATAAACGAAGATGTGGAATGTCAAATCGGAAAGTGGGACCAAATGCAACTCAGAGCGCTATTGTGTGTGTTGACGCCATCAGAATGAATGGGCCAAGAAATGACAGCCACAAAGAAATGCGGACCAACTGATGTATCACCTTTGCCCCTCCCCTACTCAATCAGTCGGGCGTAACGCATCGAGTGCTGCTGGTCGCGAGGCCCGATTCACTCGACCGGAACACGGCCATGATTGACGGTGGAAATATTCGGACTCTTCGCCTGTTTGTCTCTGTCTGTCTCTCTGTCAGTCTCTTTGTCTCTAGCTGTCTGTGTGTGTGTGTTTGTGTTTGTATGTGTGTGTCTGTGTGTGTGTGTGTGTGCGTGTCTCTCTCTCTTTCCCTCTTTTCTCTCTGCGTCTGACTCTCTTTCTGGTTATCTCAATCTTTGTATCTGCGTCTCTGTTTATCTCTATCTTCCTATCTCCATCTCTCTGTCTATGTCTCTGTCCCTCTCTCTCTACCCCATGATAATCATCACTCATACGTTGCGTCACAACAAACAACGTATAGGTCTACGTTGCTTTGTCATCGACAACATCGTCGCATGTGTCAACATCAACAACAGTTAGGCCTACTGATAGGCTATTCAGCCGAAGGGCAAAATGGGATCAACGAGGTGGAAAGATGGGGAGGGACGGGGCTAGAAGGAGGAAGAGGAGGAGGAGGAGGAGGAGGAGGAGGAGGAGGAGGAGGAGAGATAGAGGATAAACAAGAACAGCAATAAAATGACAACCATCGTCGTCGTCGTCGTCATCGTCGTCGTCAACACCCTCACCACACCACCACCTCCTCCTTTGAACAGCTATGTAGCCTACTAAGGCAGATTGAAATCTCTTTACTGACTCTCTGTGTGTGAGTCTTGGTTAATGGGGACCATGAACTGAATGACCTGCTACCACCTGTCAAAGACGGTCAAAGTGACCTTGTATAGTGATGGTCACCACCACCATCACCGTCAACTTGATCAAAATTCTATGAATTAAGTCATGTATGTTTGCTAACCGAATTCTGGTGTAGGCCTACCGACATGGTAACAAACATAAATAATCAAGAGGATAATGAATTTGTAAATCAAAGAATATTCTTATCTTATGATATCAATCATCAGTATCGTAACCATCACCACCACCATCACTATCACCATCAGCATCACCACACACGCAGTCATCCTTCAATAATTCTTTGATTTCTACTGACAAAATGCAAAAAAAATTCGTCAGCCTCTGTGTTCTCGTCTAATAACTTATTTACAGTACTAATAGTACACTGTGAAATAAAATTTCTAATTCAGCTAAGCCGATTCTAAAGCGACAGCTGTAGGATCCGTTAACGTAATTTATGAGCTTTCGGAAGGTCATTATTTTCGTCACGACTAGATTCTCGAATTGCAACCAAATAACTGTCATCAACTCAAGTTGAAAACTACATTTTAAAACACATTTATAATTCGATATTGTTGTAGAAAACGACTTTAAAATCATCTCTAGAGTCAAATATTGTTAACCGCAGTACAAGCTAATATTGTAAGCTTACAGTACTGTATCCGATTCGAACGGAGACTTAGCGTAAAAAGATTTAAAAACTTACCAAAAACTAATTCATTCGTGATTGAGACGTCTGCTCTGGTTCGCAGCCGAGCGAGAAACTAGAATTTAATCCGTTTGAAGGAGACAAGTTTATAAAGTAAGTGACGGAGAATTGTTAAAAGAGACTTTTTTGTACGATCTGTCGGACTGACAATAATGATGTTGTTAAGTCTTCTCATGTTTTGATACGCACCAACCATCCTCCATCCGGGCAACAGAACTTAAGCCACGCCCACCGTAGGCGGAACAACTTAGGCCACGCCTACAAACTTTGAATGGTAAAGCGCATTGGGTAAGATACGGACACGTAACTGTTTCCTTTCTCTGGTCTCTTGGAAGCCTACCAGCACTGAACATTGCATGGGGTCTGAACGGCCACTTTGACACGGCGCGACCGCGCAACGCTCGTCAATAAGCTTGTGTCCTGCGCTTAGCTTTCGATTGACGCTCTATGAACTTGTAGTTTGCAATAAGACCCACATGATTATAGTTTACCATAGGCCTACACTTCTACTCAAGAATTAGCAGAGTTCTTATAGACATTTACACAATATAGATCTAAAATGCTGGACAATTTTTTTACTCGGAAGCAATTATTGTTTTCACTCTTTATTTATTTACCTGTTGCTGATGCAAATATCATGACTGAAAGCGATATGTGAAGCATTTTAAATACAATATAGTATTTAAAATAGCATTTTAAATGCAATCAAAGTATCTTGCACTTGTACTTTGACTTCATTCATTCATTCATTCATTCAAGAATGGACTCGTGTGATCAAGTATTTTTACTGTTACTCAAAATACTTTTTGGTAGTATTGTGTACTTTAACTTATGACGTTAAAATACTTTAAAAAATAGTGTTGCATCTCATTAACTGCACAAAGCAAAGCAATATTGCATGATGCATGGACAAGGCTTCTCCATCACTCAAACACTCCTCTGCTTTGTCTCTTCTCGAAACCTGCTTCTTCTCGCGGGGACTGGCGCACTGGGAGCGCCTCTGAACGGTTAACCCTACTAGAGGCGCTTTATAAATGTTTAAATACAATACAATCCCTCAACAATTTATAGCATGGAGAACTTTATCTAACAATACTCATTTCATAGCCAATATTTCTCCCGATGTGATTTTCTTAATTGCGCACTAAAGTTGCCAAAACGCAGCGGACGCGATATTTTGCCTGCGCCCACGTGGTTCTTAACTTAAGATCTCATGAATATTCATAGCCGAGATCGGATGTTCAGTTTCAGCACAAAAATGCAAGACGATTTGTTTAAATTTACACCGGAAACGATAAGAAATTATGTATTCTGGGATTGCAAAAGAGCGTGGCCTATGTGGTCGGCCATATTGGTGTACAGCTGTGAACTGTTGTCAACGTAGGCTACACGCCGTTACACGGTGAATTGTTAGTTGATGGAATAAAGTTATCGTCATAGGCCTATTGATCTATCCATAGGCCTATGCCTTAATAGATATATCGGTCTAAACACCATCCAGCCTGGATCGACCCGAATCCCTGAAGCGAATTTCGGCCGGAGCCCAAATCTGCTATAATTAACAAGTAGGCCTAGGTCGATCTATGCTTTTTGCTGCTTCACGGTCTGTATACATGGCTGGGCTTCTTCCAACGTACATAGGGCTGCCAACCGTCCCGGATTCGCCGGGACAATCCCGGAATTGGCCCTGTGTGTCCCGTGTCCCGGACTGATCCCAAATTGTCCGGGAATTTGCTGTTAGGACCCACATTCCACAATATTGTTCTTATTTTGCACACTAAACTTAATAGATTGTTCGATGAATTTGACGTTGTTGGCTGAACATCAAATGTTGGACAGCGCTTGTTTGAAGTTTCAAAACTTTACAAACCTCTGATACTCAGTATAGGCCTAGCATATTTTGTCCTTCGTAGGCCTATATTCTCTCATTCCGTTTTAATGCTTTTTGCGAGAGAGCGTTCAGCATTATGGACGACCTGTTGTCTAGCAATCGCAATTAAACCTAGCTGAGCATCGACCTTGTAAAAGCGGAACTGTCAATAGGCCTACACATCAATTTTGACATGACATGTGCTATTTTCTACGACTTTGTGACCAGTGTTCTGGAACTGCTTAAATATCAGCAGAGTAAATAGTTTGGGCTAAGTTCTGCTGTCCGGCAGCCGACTTAATCATTTCATAAATTGACATTAAATTTTGTAATCTGCATGCATGCACGATGTCGCTTATAATTTTGTAGGTTAACTTTCAACATCGCTCGTGCTGGGCTCATAAGTCTGCTTACTCTGGTATACGTAGGCCCAAGTTACTGGAACTTACATTTATTTTTTTTAAATCCCTTCTTGACGTCGATTCTAATCCTAAATTTAGGCTACTTGTCTTCTGGCAATTTATCTACAAAATTATTAACTAGGCCTACTCTTTTTGTAGATTTTAGGTTAGATCGTATAATTGGACTGACACAGCATTAGTTGCATTAGGCCTATTTTGCTTGCGATCGATTGCATGTCTCTGGCTGTAGTTTTTAGCCGCCGATGCTCTTCTCGCGTTAACCTCGACATTCAAGCTCGTGTACTTTGGACTTCTCTAATTGAACCTTTATCTCTGACAGTAAGTTTGCCGCAGACAAAACAGTGAAAACACAGAAAATCATTTTTATAATAAGCGCCATTCGCATACGTATCCAATGTCAACAAGCATTGCCTGCGAACCAATATGGCGCAGGCCATTATGCAAATGAGCCGTTACGTCATTAGGCAAGGGGTGAATATCCAGAATTTACATGTTTCGTTAAATAGATCTACTTACTGTCACTACACTAATCACAGTTAAACACTATCACAACATTTTCAAAATGAAGATTTGAGCTTTAAACGATTTACTGCATAGGCCTACGTGTGATAATAATTATTAGGCCTAGGCCTATAGCCTAATCTTCTGACGCATTCAGTATATATCGGTTGGGAGGAGTTTAGTAATTGTTATGGTAAACTTTACATGCAGCACGGAGTGCTTGGATGCGAGCTCATGTGCACATCCCGCTTGGCTACTTTCCCATTAACAGTCCATTCAGCCTTCTATTCGGCAGATTGCGCTGGTCAACTGGGTAGCAGGACGTGATGTCTTCCGACAGTTAAATTCTACTTCTATTAGAACGACGTAGGCTACGTGTAATCATCTTTCGAACTTCGAATTATAATAATGCTGCGTTTTGTCAACTTGAATATAAATGACGACGACGACGAAGACGGCGATGATGATGATGATGATGATGATGATGACGATGATGATGATGATGATGATGATGATGATGATGATGATGATGATGATGATGATGATGATGATGATGATGATGATTGATGATGATTGATGATGATGATGATGATGATGATGATGATGATGATGATGATGATGATGATGATGATGATGATGATGATGATGATGATGATGATGATGACTATGACGACGATGATGATGATGATGATGATGCATCCATCCTCTGGTAACCAAGGCCTACTCCTCTTACACACAAACGGAGTAGGCATACAGTAACTGGCGTTAGACGTGTAAATAGACACTCGATCCAACCTCATGACGGTTGCAGGATGGGATGCTGGTGGGAATGGTCGTTTTCGTTGAACTGATGAAGCAGAGATCGAGGGAACTAAATTAATCATCATTTGGGCATGTGCCATCGAAGAGAGGAGGAGGTCACCTTGCTTAACCGATCGCCGCTGCTCACACTTTGCCAGTGCCAGTCCCAGAGATTGGAGGATGAGGAGGGTGACACCACGTACGTGTCATTAGTCATAATAATTACCGTGTAATTGATAATGACACATAGTGTAGTTAAACAGCCACAAGCAGTTGCTTGTTTTGCAGTTGCTGTAAGTTATAGTAGTATCGTCACTGTTCGTAATACGTCATAGTGGTCGATCTGCAGTATATACATGTAGGCCTATGCTTAATTGCTGATCGCCAGTGTCACGAAATAGTCTACCCTAGATACAAAGTCTCCCCCGAAACAGAGTCTCCCCTGACTGAAACTCTGTACTGGAAGAAATTTTCTGAAGTAAAAGTGTGTATATTTCCTTGTTATATAATCTGGCAACGTAAACTAACCGTTAAACCTGCTCATCTCTAAATTTGATGCAACTGTAGCCAATTTTACGCTGAACGGGGAAGACGCGCCTTATTTAAATCGTGGACGGCGGAAATATTCTCTCACCCACGGAGACTTTATTTCAGAATATACTCTCCGGGGGCGAATTTATTCTACAACAGATCCGCCGGGGGGAGAATCTGTTTCGAAATAAAGTCTCCGGCGGGAGACTTTTAGGGGGAAAACTCTGTCACGCGACACCGGCACAGTTTGCTACATCGGTATATACGAGGACTGACCAGGCCGGTAGGATCACGTGGTATTTGCTGAAGTATACGGCTTGTTTGTACTGGGCGCCATGTTGGTAGCCGATCGCCGATGTCACGACAAGAGCGAAGTTTAATAAGATATAATAGTCTGCGGTGAATCTTACATTTTGGCGGAATTTGTACTGTTTGGGACAAAATGGCAGATCGCAACGAAGAAGGTTTGTTGGAAGAAAACGTTAAAACGAAACGCTACCGTGGAAAATACTGCGTTGCGTACGGTTGTAAACAACGCTCCGATGATGACTCAAAGCAGCGGGGAATAACATTTCACGCGTAAGTAATGCAGTGTCATCTTCAGAAATGTTTCTATTGCGATGCATAAAGAAGTCTATAATTTCGCCGTATGACTGGGTATCCTATTCTGAACTAATAACAGTTATTAGAAGTCAATGAGCTGGTGCCCTGTGCAGTTTTTCCATGTCAACTACTAATAGTCACTGCTTTCGAGCCTTATTTAACTTATTTTCCAAGCCAACTTTCAATATTGACTGCTTTTAAGCAATTGGCAACTTATGTAATGTAATTAGTAATTTGTATAGCGCGTCTCACAGTCATAGTCATGCAGAGCGCTTCCATGTATGAACGTGGTAATCCCGAAGATTGCGTGCTCATCAATGTAAACAGTATGGCCGCCCTAGAAATCGTTAAAATAGAGCGCAGTGGCCTTATAAGCTACATCCCATGATGCTTGCGCTCAGTAAGTAATAAACTAGAAATTAGCATGTGTTCTAAGTAAGTAAATATGATATTCCAGAGTGGAAGGAGGACAGTCCATGAAGAGGCCCCAATGCTGGCAAAGAATCGGGCTTGAATAATATTGGCGCTTGTTTGTGGAACAAAAAGTCAGACTGATGTAGAGAATGGTGAGGCCGATGAGAAGATGCAGAAGGAGGAGAATTACCCACATGGTTGATAAGTAAATCAAGTCGGTCACAACTCTGCAAATTTGATCGTCAACTGAGCCTAGTTGATTGCACCACTCGACCTGATTGATAATTGTTGAATGTTGTATGAAATTTATCAACTGAAACTAAGTATCATATCTTTTTTATGTTACAGCTTCCCATGGTCAAAACCGGATCTTGCAAGAAAATGGGAGCATGCTATGCATCGGACAGCATTCAAAGCGACCATACACTCCCGTGTCTGTTCAAGCCATTTCACACCGGATTGTTTTGATTGCACTGGACTTAGAGTTCAACTTAAAGCAGGTGAATTCATAGCATATTATGTTCTTAGCCTAGGTACTCAGCTATCATGAGTAAACCGGCCGTACGTGGAAGATGAGATTAGGTTATGGAGGTTACTGGCCACCCACCCTTATACGCAGCGGATAAGAAAATTAAGTCGTTAACACTTCATAGCCATGGCTGCCTCAGTGCCTAGCTTAATAAACGACTCTTTCTTCGATATTTGTTACAGCTTACTTGATCTAGTTAAGTTATGTAGGTGTGTAACAGTTGTCGAAGTACTGCATTGATACACAATTATGATTCAGTGTTTGCACTGTAGTTGGGAGTGAATCTGAGTAGAAATCTTGAAGGGGACCTATGACAGGTGCTCATACATACATGAATGAATGAAGTGATACATGTATAGACTGGAAGACTGGATAACTTTCCCTTGCAAATTAAAAATAAAATGTCAGGCAAATTTTTTAAACTGCATTTCAGACCTGGTAATTTTTTAATTGATTAACTGGGTAAATGATTGATGGTAAATTCGCAAGTGAGACAGGCTGGGTTTGCATTGCGGACAGGGCACTACAAGGATGGTTTTTAGGGTGTTGCTTTTCAGTGAAGCGCATACTCGGTGCAAGCTCATAGTGTCCAGAATATCTTACATGTAGTATATATTCAGAGTATGTGCTTTGTAACTTGCAGGTGTTATTCCAACCGTGTTCAGTTTACCGTCACATCTGCAGAAGCACTCTAAACTACGCAGAGCTCCAAAAGTTAGATCTGTTCTCTTTCCATCTACTTCTGGATTACCGCCTGTCACCGAACCTGCAGCAACAGCAAACTCTTCTCGCATCAACACGGATCATTCGTATTCCATGCTGAGCCCTCGTGTGCTAAAGAGACGTCTGTTTACTGTTCATCAGAAACTGGAAGCCACGCAAAAGCGTCTGAAGAGTAGCCAGCAGAGATGTCGTAGGTTAACTGTAAAGGTTAATTCAATGAATGACTTAATTCGCGATCTAAACAATAAACAACTGTTATCACAGCAGGCTGCTGAGAACCTGTCTGCGTCATTTTCTGGGCCGGTTTTAGATTTAGTGATGAGGTGTTTGAAGAAAGGTTCTGAGGAACCTGTTAGGTCATATCCTTCTGAACTTCGTTCATTTGCTCTGACTTTGCAGTTTTATTCTGCTAAGGCCTATGATTATGTTCGGGAAACGTTTAACAAATGCTTGCCACACCCACAGACAATCAGTTCATGGTACAAATGTATTAACGGTAACCCCGGCTTTCACGATGAAATGTTTTTTGCTTTGGAAAACGGAGCAAAAGGAAGCACTGGTGGTAGAATGTTATGTTCCTTCATGATGGACGAAGTTGCAATTCGAAAGCAGCTAGATCAGCGGTTCCCAACCCGTGGCCCGCAGGCCAAAAGTGGCCCGCCAGGCCTAAAAAAGGCCCTCGATCATCTCTCAAAGAATTTTTTTAAATATATGAAGAAATTGACAATTTGGACAGGATAGAACCCATAATTATTTTCTATTACAAATCATTTTATTTTGACGTCTATAGGCAACATCAAACATTCTATTTTGCAATTATAACAATTTTATATAGTCTATGCTTTTAATTGATTAAATTTTAGCCTTGTGGCTTAGGCTTCACCTAAGGAAAAGTGGCCCTCGTGTCCTCCAACTGAGAAAAAATGGCCCTTAAGTCACAAAAGGTTGGGAACCACTGCAGTGTGAGAATTGTGAAAAAATAACTGGGGGGGTTGGACCATTATCCACTTGGAATTGGGGTGTAAAAAACATACTTTAACATGGAGCTCTAAGAAAGACTGGGGAGTCGAAACCCCCCCGGCAATTCTCACCCTGAACCACTGAGCTAGATGTTTACTCTGCAACAGACAAGTTTGTGGATATGGGGATTGAGATTGATGATATGGCTGCTCTGCCTGTGGCTAACGAGGCACTTGTATTTATGATTGTTTCTTTAACTGAAAACTGGAAAATGCCAGTGGCATATTTCCTTCTTGCGGGTCTAAATGGAAACGAACGTTCAAATTTAGTAAAGTTGTGTCTTGAAAAACTTTTTGCTGTTGGTGTGGATGTTGTGTCACTAACCTTTGATGGTTGCAGTGCAAATCTTAACATGGCCAAGTTGTTGGGGGCATCATTTGAGCCCGATAATGTGAAATCATGCTTTCCTCATCCCTGTGATTCCACTAAAAGTGTTTCTTGATGCTTGTCATATGTTAAAACTTATAAGAAACACGTTGGCAGAGAAGAGCATCATATTTGACTCCAATGGCAATGAAATCAAATGGAATTACATAATGGAGTTGCAAGCATTGCAAAGCAGTGAGGGTCTGAAATGATGTAGTTGAGGAAGCTAGGTCCATCCATTCTGACCATGATTATGTGCCTAGCATGACATCTTTATCAAAATTTGTTGATAATGTTGTTGTTTACATTGCTGGTTTTGTTGTGAGGTCATTGCAATCTAAACTGTATTGTGACATATGTCTTAGTTCACTACGATCTGTGAAACAAGAAGAAGTTAGCCGAAGTGACTTTGGCTTGATTGAAGCTAAGGACAGAGGTGGATTAATTTCTCCTTCAGCTGACGTTATTGCTATTTGTAAATCAGCCGAGCTTTCAATACGTAAAATTATCGGACCAAGTCAAAAACCTATTCTCCAGAATAATGTTGCAATGTGTATAGAAAATGAGGTTTTGGCAAATTTCATTGGGACTGAGGTTTTATGTCTCTTGCTGAGCATGGCCTGGAAACTACACCAATGAACAATCACCAGGTTAATCTAATGAGATCGATTGCTTCAAAATACATTAAAATAAGGCTTCATCACCAGTGCAAAACTTACACAAGGATTGTACAAGGCGAGAACTGTCTGAAGTAAGACAGTTACGTTTAAAGGACTGAACTGGTGGCTGGTCTTTGGTATGGACTAATTGATTTAATAATGTCTTAGCAGTGTCATTCATATCGTAACAGTACAATTACATCACATCAAGTAATAATGAGGCAAGGCACATTGGATGACATTGGCTTATAATTGTAGTGCCGCTAGATATATTTCTCGAGGCCTATCCTGCTGTAGTATAGTAAGTGAGGTACCCTTGTAACGGCATGGCTGTATTACGGCGCCATAGAAATCATTATTATTATTATTATGACACACTTGGATGGAGATCAGCGGAGCTGAGTTTGATTCCCAAAGCCCCATAAGTGAAGATATGCTTTGTAAGCGCCGCTGTATTGCAGGTTGTCTGTTCTGTTAATAGTTAAGATTAATGTTAATTTAAATAACTGTACACTGTAATCATTTGCTGTCTATCAACCAGATTGTTGAATAAATGAAAAATTAATTATCAATTTAAAAAATTAATTTATATGAATCAGTAAACACTAAGCATATTATAGAAAATATGTATTATGAAAATATAACAAATCACTGCAAGCCTATTTGCCTAGAATGGTGTTCCCAGTAAAAATGTCACTTCAAACTCAACTGATGTTATTCTTCGGTTTCATTGGCGTTTGTTGTATTCGTTGCTAGGTAACGTGTATGCTACACATTATCTGATTTGTAATTAAATGGTCATCAACAATGTGTAATCCATATCTTTTTTTATATGGTTATTGGTGAAAGCTACTGTGATGATGGTGATGCAATGGTGGTGTTGGAAGCTAATGTGATGATGATGTGATGGTGGTGGTAGAAGTTACTGTGGTGATGTGATGGTGGTGTTGGAAGCTACTGTGATGATGATGTGATGGTGGTGGTAGAAGTTACTGTGGTTATGATGACATGGTGATGGTAGAAGTTACTGTGGTGATGTGATGGTGGGGTTGGAAGCAACTGTGATGATGATGTGATGGTGGTGGTAGAAGTTACTGTGGTGATGATGGTGGTGGTAGAAGTTACCGTGATGGCAGCTGGAGTAACTGCAATGATGTGAGAAGTTACTGTGATGGTGGTGGTGGAAGTTCTTATGAGCATCGTTGTCAAGATTATGACGATGAGGAGTCATAGTTAGGCAATCAGTGTAGTCCATGGGAGGAACAACACAGCCCTAAAGTAGGCTATAGGCTCCTGCCTGTCTAGCGATCTTGCACTGTATAAAATCTCTCTAATTAATTAATTGTGAAGGCGCTATAGAAATTACTTTACACCTGCATAAAAAAGATAAAATTAGTTATACGTCGACATGAAAATCAATCATATGGCATCCATGATCTGCCGTATCGGCTAGAGAGCCTCAAAATCGACTTAAATGCCCAGTTTTTACATTCTATTGCACTTAACTGAAAGTGTATTCCGTATCGCCAATCCATTTTAAATTAAACCCGTAGAGTAATGACAATTTATTGCACTTAAAAAGACGAAACGACGACTTTGCAGCAACGGCGTGTGTTTATTTACATTGCGCCGCAAGGCCATTGCCTTGTCCTATGGATCACTATGGATCCCACGCATCCTGTTTCCTGTTCTTTCTCGGCTGCGTCAACGTCCCCGGGCAGTTTAACACAGGGCGCTCAGTCTAGTTATATATAAGGTCGTTGGGACTGACCGCGAATCACCACGGCCTACTATAAATGGTAATTCAGTAGGCCTTGGTCTCACTCGCCACTATCTGTAGACCGCGATTCGATTCACGAAGGTGGATTATTTCAGACACTTGAAACTCACGCTAGCAGAGTTTCCACGATAGGCTATTATAGTGGAAGTCTGCAAACATTAATGACATGGCACCTTTTCAAACGACGAACTGCGTCAAAAGATATCACCAGCAATTAAATCATTTCAGTGCATTTAAGCGACGTCAAGGTTTGAGTACGCTCGCTATTCTAGGCCTACGCCTAGCCTATAAAAGAGAGAACGTTCGTTTTTCATTTTCTCTTAACTCCGCCACTGGTTGCACGTGCCAGTCCCCGGCCTGGAAAAAAGAGGAGGGCGTTGCCATTAATCTTCGTATAACCACACAGTGACGTTAAACTGCGATTATAGTAGGATCGTTGGGTGGCAATACATCAAAAAAATTTGTAACAAGCTGAAAATATGCCAAATGCAACTGTAATAAACCGCAATACACTGTAGTGAAGATAGCCAAAAATTGGGCCACCGGGCCCTGTTCTATAGGGCCCAAATCAAAATGGCCGACCGATTTACAGATTTTTCAATATCTCAGCTTCTAATTCACTTTAAATCGCCATCTTGGTGTCAAAACATACACATTTAAGGGCAAGGATTCTAACAGGGACATAAAAAAGTTCAAAATGGTCTCAATGGCAGCCATTTTCCAACATGGCGACCGAAATATGGATTTTTCAATATTTCAGAGTCCAATTCACTTAGAATCATCATCTTGGTGTCTAAAGATACATATTTAGGGGTAAGAATTCCAATGGAGTCATCGCAAATTTTGCCATGGCCTCAGTGGCGGCCATTTTCCAAAATGGCTGACCCATAAATATGGATTTGTCAGTGTCAAAGCATTTAGTCCACTTAGAATCATCATCTTGGAGTCTAAAGATACATATTTAGAGGTAAGAATTCCAATGCAGTCATAAATTTTTTGGCCATGGCCTCAATGGCGGCCATTTTTCAAAATGGCTGACCAAAATAGGAATTCTTCAATACTTCAGCTTTCAGTTCACTTAGAATCGTCATATGGGACTCTGAGATATTGGATGCGGGTAGATAGAGGAAGTCAGTGTAGTTGGTTGACCATAAGCTATAGTATAATTATGAGAATATTTAGGAAGGCGAGCAATCAATCGACCAGCAGTATTAAGGACAGATTGAATGGACCTTAGAAAACCAATAAGAAGGTTGTTGCAGTAATCAAATGGCCGTGACTGAGCCACAGCAGTTCTAGAAAGAGAACCAAGAGGGTCAGACAAGTACTGGAGTAACGAAACGGATGGGAGGAGGAAGTTCACCATAAATGTGTTTCTTGAGTTACGTATGAGTGGAACCAACAAAGGTGATTTAGGTGAGGCTCTTAAGCCCATAGGATGTCTCAATAAACTCGGGCGAAGAAAAAGAGTGCGTCGTTTATTATGTTCCTACTAAGATAGCAATGTACACATTTCGTGCTATCTTGTTTTGCACGTATAACTTTTAATTCTAAATTGTTTTAACGCAAATCCAGCTTGTTACAAATTTTTTGGAGGTACATCATAGGAAAAAATATAGTGCTGCCCGTCTATTACTACTAGGCCCTATTACTCTTAACAAACAAAGTTCTGCGCAGGTCAGCGGCCATATTGGTTGTTTATTAGACCACTCCGTCATTTCGGTGGATTATTTCAACTTTATGCAGAATTCGCGCAGTAATTTCACACACGTTCGAGTTTACTGGTTCTAGGTTCGTGCACCGAACTTATTCGTCGGGTTCGTCAAGGATTTTGCGTTGGAAGGGATTTTGCTCGCAAGTCGTCTTGTGTCGCCCACGTGTTGACGTTAGACGCCTCTTGATGCACACGGTCGAGCTCAACCATCAAGACCGTGCGGCTTCACCGCTGTTGTCTGGTGTTTACATCTCGCCGAAGGACGGTTCACGCAGGTCAGTGGAGTTAACTCGATCGGATGTTGTCGCTGGTGGCGTTCAAAACTACCAACCGACAAGCGACAAATGCCTTCTAATGTGCAATCCTTGCGCCCCGACGATTGGCCGGACGCGCGCGTCATCTTCAACCAGCGAGGAGCTTCAGTTTCGTCAGCGTTTCGTGTTTGCGAGCCCTGTCATCTGTCGCCGCTCTACTCTACTGACGCAACCTGTACCTGAGACTCTGAACATTCACACCATCTGAAAGCTGTTGACGGGATTCCGTTGGATGATTCTACGTGTCTGCGATGGATCGCCACTGATGACTGTTTCCGGCTCACTGTGACTTATTTTGCTAATTGATGGAATTTTCTTGCTGTTATGACACTTACATCATTTCGGCTAGTTAGCGCAGAGAGCGCCTCTGAGTAGGTTTCTTGAAGAGGCGCTATATAAATACTTGAAATAAAATAAAATAAAATAAAAATAAACGGCATATGGAGATCATGCCTGAAAGTCGCTATAATTATGTAAATATTTGCCAACACCATTTACAACTCCCCGTGGTGAAGTCACACTTTGGTCTGTGGTCCACAGTAAACAAGCCAACAGTCACTGGCTTATACTTTTATGTGTACTGAAACACGTCGAGGGCCCAGGGATGCCACTCATAGCGTTTTCCACCCAGGTCTATAGGTATTTTCGGTCTTGCCTAGGTTTCTATCCTTTTTCTGTTAGGATGCAGCTTACTTTATTACGGCGTTTTTACCGACTTTTCATAGAAAAGAAAAATTTTCGGCGAAAAACCACAAACATCGTGAGAAAAATCGAGAATTTTGTAATCTTGGGCCAATAATTGTAATTTTGGAGCAAAAGACTAAAAGAAAGGTCATCAGAAATTTTATCGGGAAGGAAAAGAGAGCAAATTTTAATCATCAGATGACTAAAAAAGGTCGTAGGAAATGTCTAGCCGGAAAAATGGACAAATTCATGTATTTTTCATAGAAATTGTCAATCTAGCCCTTTATAGCCTTTTTTCTACCCGATCTGACCTTTTTCAAAATTCAGAGTGGCATCCCTGGTCGAGGCTGCTCCATGCGCACTCTGGGACGCCATCTCTTGCGCCAAACCCGGAACCCGAACAAGATACTTTTAACATTGAATTTCATTAACGGTGTTAAATGGTCAAAGTGTCACATTAATAATTTATTACTATCGCGTGCACCGAAATGACAGCGGGTCGTAAAACCGTCAGTTAATCTCAAAGCCAGCCTATGCAAATTGTTTAGTAAATAGCCATTATAGTATACGAGCAGAGATGCAACTAATACTATAATGCGTAAGCTTACACATTCGCGTAGTTTTCGTTCGTCTGTTTTGAAATGTTTTTTGAAACTGATAATAATATGCAAGAAAATCGTACTCCACCGATGCCCTGTCCCATTTCGCGAAGTTTCTATGTATAGCCTAGGCTATAGCCACCAAAGCATGTCGGCCTGCCGCCTATACGTATACGTAGGCCTAAGAGATGATATACTAACGCTGAAAGTCATGCACTTAGCGACTGCGAATGTAATGCCATGTGGGCCTGTATTTATGGGCCTACCAATTGCGATTCGTATATATATGATTCTGCTATCATTGTTATAATGTCATACTGCGATGTTTAAATTAAATGTAATGTACGAATGCGACGACGCATGTAATTAATCTAGGCCTACTGAGATAGCAAATGTGACGAATACTTGTTGTTATTATTATTATTTAATTTTTTTCATTACTATTATATTTTGACTGCTACTACTGCTGCTGCTGCTGCTGCTGCTGCTGCTGCTGCTGCTACTACTACTACTACTACTACTACTACTACTACTACTACTACTACTACTACTACTACTACTACTGCTGCCGCTACTACTACTACTAGGCTACTGCTGCTACTACTACTACTACTCCTGCTACTACTACTACTATTACTACTACTACTAGTACTACTATACCATTGTCATCATCGTCGAAGAGTCGATGGGGAAACTGATCGTAATCTAAGGATTCTAAGCCAACCTAATACACACCATCACATACACCTTATGATATTGATGCGCAGGGCTAATAGATGGAGCGCGTGGGCGAATAGAAGGTAGGTCTATGTTCGGTGCCTTGGAGCTGGAAGGACGGTAGGTCGCATGTTCGAATCCACCTCAAGCCACCGCGTATATAGGGACACTGAGCAAATCTTTCACGAAAAGACGCAGAATAACCTATCCAGGGTCTCGATCTGACTATATTAGGCCTACTGTAACATACAGCAGCCCTAAAACTCAATCACAAACAATCCGCACACATTATAAGCTTATAATTTGTTTGTTTGTATGTGCACTTGTTATAGCGCCCCTTCAATCTCTCTTTCTACACAGAGGCGCTCCCGAATGCAGAGCGGACACTGCATCGGAGTGTCACGCCTAAGCGCTGAGCAATTGCGAGTGAAAGACTTGCCCAAGGTCCATATACGCGGCGAGGTGGATTCGAACCTCGAACCTTCCGGCTTCAAGGCAACGACGCCACCACTAGGCTACACCACCGCGCCCTAATTTAATAATAATAATTATACAGTGTGTTCCACATGGGCGGAGTTTATCAGGGGCTCGGGGGGGGGGAGCTGAGCCCCCCAAGAAGACCCAACTTAATTTTTTGCCGTGTAAATGGCATCTTTTCCCGGGCTTAGCACAATCATAATAATTATTACACAATTCAATTGAGGACATGTCGGCACTGTCATTCATACCGCTATAATAGACATACATGTAGGCCTATAGCATGCGCCTACACATAAAACATAGCTTGCAGGCAGCCATTGAGACCACAATGAGGGACCTGTACTTCATGATGAGACCGAGGGCTAATTTTTATTCACCGGGGTACGCGATCTGGTCTTAATAGGTCTTATATCGGAAAACAAAAATTAAGCCTCCTACTGCGAACACATTATAAAAGCAGGGCCGGTTTGAACACTTGCGAACGACGGGCAGACTCGATCGGTGTTTTTACGCACTCAACACGCCGAATTATATACTATACAATAATATAGGCCTACATAGACCAATAATTTATAGCTCTGCAGAGACGGTCTCTTCAAAACACTGCGCTCGAAATAATATTATTCCAACTATTGTTGCCGTTATTATTGTTATTGCAAAAGATATTTTTGTTTTTATTCTTATGAGCGTTAGAATTTTTGTAATTGCTGCTGCTGTCACCATTATTAGTAAGTTTTATACCACCACGACGACCACCACCTCCACCACCCCACCACCTGTTGCAAGAGCAACGACCGTATCCCGTCTCCTCTATGCGGTACCTGCTTGGTGGGGTTTCACTAAAGCTGAGGACAAAACAAGGCTCAACAAATTTCTGCGAAGAACCAGGCGAATGGGCTATCTCTCAGACAATACGCCCGACGTCTTGGACATGGTTCGCGAAGCTGATGACAAGCTGCTTGCGTCAGTCTGCAGCAACTCGTGCCGTGTCCTGCTGAGTTTGTTTCCATCTGTTACAGTAGCGTCACTGCGGTCTTCGCCCGAGAACTCATAACTTTGAATAGCCAACTAAAAATGATAAGAACTTCATACCTATAGAGAACTTTACAATAGCTTAAAACAAATGACCCCCCAGTAGGCCTAAAGGTTATATTTCTACAGTTCTCACAATGAAAGAGACAATAATTTAGAAGAAGCGTAGAACACAACCAGAAAGTCTTCGTCAGATTCACAAGCATCGACAAAGCGTTCGACTTCGGCAGCAATTACACGGAATTCATGTGGAGATCGAGTGATACCAGAATGCAGAAAAACAAGAACAGCTGACAGGACGTAGCCTACACTTTGTACAAGATATAATTTCATATCGCACATCATCAAGTGCCATAAAAGTAGATTGAAAGAACGCTGAATAATCGTAATAATAATTGTGATCTCCACGTAGGCTACATTTGTAAAGCGCCACTCGAAAGCCAAGTGCGGGCACCAGCTTATTGACGAGCGCGGAGCCTATTCACTCAAAGCGTGTATACGATTATGGGTCCTATCCCATGTCTATTTAACATAGCCTACGTATTAGAAACAGTAATGGCACATATAAATATCTGCATGTATTTGTATAGGCATGAATACGCGCGTGCGTAATAGGTCTATATATAGTGACGTGTTTAAAAAATATTTTTAAATTATATTTTTAAGATACGGTACAGATTCCGACGCCTGCAACATAGAGGGGACCGGATGGCAGGACGACGTATTAGCTAAGAGTATTTTTGCTTCAGTAGACAACGCACTGCTTGATCCTCTGATTTATGCTTCCATCGTGCTTTTTAAGCCGCATTTGCTGGTCGTCCGTATAGACGTAAAAATTTTCCGCCGCTAAAAGCGCAACGCAAGGCATTAGGCAGAAGTTCAAGCAGTGCTTCGCCTGCAGAAGTCAACATCGTACACCAGCTGACTTAATTCGTGCACTCTCCCCCATCTTTCGTAACCCGTCACCACACCAGATGGCGCCAGCGACAATAAAACGAAATATCACCCGTCAGCCACAATAAGCCCGTATATTGCCTCATCCACCCACACACCCGACTCCCCCATTCACCGCCCACCCATTGTGCATTCACCCCATCCACCTGCAGGAATCTCATCACCATGCAGCGCTATGACATTTCAGTCACACTCTGCCAGCATAGCATCATCGTGTGCCTTATAGGGACTCTATAATTTTATACTCGTAGATTGAGGATCGCTTGTCGCTGCTGGTGGTCAAATGGAATTGACTCGCACGCGTAGGCTAGGCTACTGTTGCGCCAACCAACTCAAGCAAATGTATCATGCCATAATTATAAAAGACAAGATCTGCTCGAAATAATTAAATTAGCAAGAACTGTTAAATAACTCTACCACTGCAATTGCACTCTGCCAGTGCCAGTCCCAAGACTGGTTAAAGAAGGCGGGCGACACTGATCATCTTTGATTTGACTGCGTCGCTAAAACAGCAACTAGCGTAGCAAATATAATTAGACACCTCTTTTACATAAGCTAATAATCCTACTAGTACCACCAGGTTCACTCCAGTAGCTGGATAGATCTGGAGTAAAGGGTTTCTTCGCTTTTTCGAACCCTTGGCGGGAACTTAAGAAATCGGACTTATTCTATAAAGCAATTATAATTTATTAAGTAACGCAAAAACCACTAAACGAAAGCAATCTCTTGACGTGTTATAAGTTTCTTTTAGACCTACACGGCACTAGCTGTTGGTCTAAATGTTGTGTATTTCATCAACAAGCTTTGCTGACGTTAAAGTTTAAATTGGAATAAAAATAATATTAGGCCATTTGAAAAACGACGAGCTAGGCGACTATAATCTATCGAACACAGCAACTGTTCATACACTGACAGTACCAGACCAAAGGCTAGCTGAGCAAGGAGGGTGATACCAATAATTTTTGTTTTTCATTCATTCATTCAAGAATTTATATGCCATCTTTTCAAGAAGACTACACAGAAGCACTCCTGACTCTTAACACAGCAAGAAAGCTCATTTTTGAGTTGAATAAATATGTTTCACTAAGATCGACATGAAGCAGACATAGCTCCTGATGGAGCCCTCATTCCAGACCACTGGGTCAGCCACGGAAAAAGGGTCTAATCTGCAATTTCTGCACAGTTGCAGTTCGTGTGAATGGAACCAAGGGCAACCCTCTTTCTGCAATCACACAGTTAAGCTAAACAGCAACTGCCGACTAACCCCAGCAATCCCTTAGCATGTAAAGTACCGTAGTTAGTGTAGGTCTACACTTAAGTTGAACTGCTTTAGCCAAACCCCACTTCTTCATGACAAGAAACAACAAGGCTACCAGTGACAAAAATATTTAATCTTCAACATCTCACACTAGTTAGAATACATACAAACAGAAATGCCTCAGGCGTCGGATAACAATTTTCGTTGTAGTAAGGGCGCCTACACATAGGTGCAAGAGGGGCTCATGAAACCAAGGAGATTGACATATTTTTAGCAACTAGCGTTCTGTTTATTAACGATTTTTCTTTGCACTAAAGATATATCAACGATACACTAAAATATTTAATGAAACCAAGAAATTTACATCTAGAAACCTCTATGAAAAAATAGCCACATCTCCTGCCTTGCATGTTTCAAACTCTTCTTAGAAACGAAACAGTGACTATTGTGTTGGCCATCTCCTGGAAAAATATCTGGTGGTAAGTTAACGCCATGCGTATTCGGAAATCACTGCACAGTAATATTGTAGTCATTGAATTACACTGAATATTAAACTCAGCACTACTTCCATTGTGACTAAAATTAGTAATTTCTATATGCAGAAAATTAGACAATTCTATTATGGAGATTACCATGGCAAACAACCAGACTGATAAAAAATCACACCAAACAGAACCCTAGATGTATTTAGTAAATTGCATAGTACAGATCACTGAAAGACAAGAGCCAACCCATGACACCCTTTGCAACAAGATCAAACCAAACACATATTACTGTAATCGTAAACACTGAATTACATCAAACTTGATCATCACGTAACACCATGTATTGCTTCATTCGTATTAGTACGATGAGCGACTTTCATAGCTTCCGTCTCAAAAGTTAAACACATCAACCGTCATGTACCAATCCACAGGTTTGAATCACAGTAACCTCTGATTCAAATCACCATAATCTTCAATTTAAATCATAGTAACCTCTAAACTAAATCACAGTAATATCTGCTTGAATCCCCGTAATCTCTGGTCTAAATGATAACCGATTTAAATCACAATATTAACCTCTGATTTAAATCACCAAATCACTGATTTAAATCACAATAACCTCTGATTTAAATCAAAGAAGTCTCTGATTTAAATCACCGAAGTCTCTGATTTAAATCGCCAGGGTCTCTGATTTAAATCACCAACGTCTCTGATTTAAATCAGAAAAGTCTCTGATTTAAATCACCAAATCACTGATTTAAATCACAATAACCTCTGATTTAAATCACCAAATCACTTATTTAAATCACAAAGTCACCAACATCTCTGATTTAAATCACCGAAGTCTCCGATATAAACCACAATAGTCCCGATTTAAACCACAGTAATCTCTAACATGGACAGCGCAGAGACCCAGTCCGTACCACTTCCCAGTCAACCATTCATAAACCATTCAGTGACGCCTCTTTGGAAATGGAGCACGTCTCAAGTTCTTCTGCTTTTCCATGTCAGGACCCCATTCCGTTTCGCTCGCGACCTCCGTGCGTTCAATGGAAAGATTGTCGAAGTGGGCGACGCCAAAGGTTTCCGGTCCAAGAATGAGGAAACCGTGTGAGGATGGCAGTTTTGGAATGTTCACTTTCATGATCAACTGCTTATCAAGGTAAGCCATAACTGTGTTGTTCTGAGAAATAAACGCACACGAAAATCTGGTTTATCACATGGCTCTCAGATATATACGTGGTTTTATATACTCTAAATGTTTTTACTCTTTGTATAATTTTGTTGTTTTTCCCTAAGAAACATTTCAAACTCGAGTAATAACAATATCAACAACAATGATAATAGCAAAACATGACAATAATAGCAATAAAAAATATAGCACATTGCAATAACAATAATCATCAACTATTATAACACTAATAATAGCAATAAAAATAACAAACAAGAATAACGATAACTATACAACAACAACAATCATAACAAAATCCACAATAGCAACAGCATAGCAACAATAATGTGGAGGGAAAGAAACCACAGGGAAGAACAAGAAAGATGATGATGGATTGGTTGATGGACGGAGAGAAAGATACAAAGAAATCAAGGAAAGAGCAGAGAATAGACAAGAATGGTGTCACTTGAACATTGGACGATCTGCCTAAGCGCAGAACAATAAAGAAGAAGAAGAACAACAATAACAATATAAACAATAATAACAGCAAGAAAATAACACAAAGAACACCGATATAAATAAAAATCAACAGCACTAACAATACCAAAAACAACAGTAATATAACAATAACAACAATGCCATTAGCACTGTAATAGCAGAATATTGTCTTTGAAAAATTGATGTGACCTTATCAGGAACATGTTCAAGCTGTTCTCAATTTCACAACCTGTCGAAGACTTTTTTTCGCTTGATCTCCGCCAGGAGCGCCCCTGAGTAGCTACGTTGAAGGGGCGCTATATAAATTCTGATTGATTGATTTATTGATTGATTGAGACAACGAACCTGAACATCAAGGATCATATTGAACCAACGTCCGTAGTCTAACGAGAGGAGAGGGGTCTCCATATAGATCACAGCATCCTCTGAAAGTAAGCAGTAATTTTGCAGGCAGATGGTTACATCGAAAGTCTACTTCAAGCAATGAACAAGAGCTTATGTAACCATGGGCGGAGTTTGGTTTCTGTTCATTTTTTTAGTCCTCGGTCTGAAATCTTGGCGAAAAATACAAATTTTCCTGGCCCCAAAAAGATGACCGTTTTTTGTCATTTGTAGGTTATGCGTTCGTGAAAACAACCATTTTCCGAACAAATTTCTGAGTATGCGGCTTCTTGGTGGGGGGCCAAGTCCGAGAAAAGATACCATTTACATGGTAAAAAAATGACTCTGGGTCTTCATGGGGGCTTACCCCCCAAGCCCCTGATAAACTCCGCCCATGACCTTAACTACCATAAAATTCACCTCATTAATCCAGAATCGGACTTTTGTTCCATCGTGGGTCCATCAATGTAGAATGACCTTCCCTCAGGAATTCGTGTCAGGATTCTGGTGGATAATTCACCTGCATCTCTTCGTTGCTTGAAGACCTAAGTTCTCTTTTCACGGACGTGTCACGCTGAGAGCGCTTCTGAATAGCTCTGCTGCGAGAAGCGCTTTCCAAACGTTCATATTAGATTAGATTTAGATTAGATTACTAGAGATTCTGAGAGAAGCAGCGGAACCTACTGTCTTGACTTGATGTGATCCTTGCCATGTGAGATTCGATGGACACCCAGAAGAAGATACCCTTGTTCCAGATCGTGTAGCATCCACCACCTGGCGTCTGGGAGCCAAGGTAAACCCCGGTTGAACTCTTCGGTGAATCCTTATCGATGAACGCGTCGATTCCAACACGAACGTTTTTCCTGAAAAATTATAAAAAACAACGTTTTTCCTGAAAAATTATAAAAAAAACAACGTTTTTCCTGAAAAATTATAAAAAACAACGTTTTTCCTGAAAAATTATAAAAAAAACAACGTTTTTCCTGAAAAATTATAAAAAACAACGTTTTTCCTGAAAAATTCTAAAAAACAACGTTTTTCCTGAAAAATTATGGAAAATGAAATTAAAAAAAGCAATGAATCCACCTTCAAATACACTGTCACTGCTACCAAAAGTGGATGGATGGATGGATAAATGAATGGGTGCAATGGATGAATGGATTGACGAATGCACAAAAGAATGGGTGGGTGGAAGAGTGGATTGGTGGATAGATGGATGATGGGTGGGTGGATGGTTGAATGGATAAAAAGATGGATAAAGGATGAATGTACAGGCATGTGTGATGGATGGATGAATGGGTGGAAGAGTGATGTTGGGATGGAATGGATGAATGGATAAAAATAATGGATGGATGAATGGATAGATGTATAAATGGGTGGATAGTTCAAGATTCATTCAAGATTCAAGATTTTTTTATTGCAACCAATTGCAAAGTCAGCAAAAAACAATACACGAATTAGACAATTGATGTTACAATATCGGCTACAATGGGAGGGCCCAAAAGGGTTCAAGATCATGTAGACATGGATGTCTTAAATAGACACAACAGGGCTCCCACTTTAACAAATCACAGAAGGTTGTCCATGTAAGAGAAACATCAAACAAACGAGCAATAACAATGAAATCTGTAGAAGTCAACTCCTACCAGCGAGGGTCACCAAAGACATTGGCCGGACGAATGAATATTGTCGGACGACACGTGTCAACCGGAGGCATTGTCACGACTTGCGTCATAACTTTACCGTGCTCAGAATCGCCCGATTGCGAGACTTCAAAGGCGCCGGACTGTTGAGACAGAAGCGCCGGTTCCTCTCCGATTTCATAATCTACGTTCAAAGAAAAGCGTTGAAAATTCCGAGTTAAACAATTAGTAATTGTAATCTACAAACTTAATGAGTGTCACTTGAAAGTCGAACGCAGGGCACCAGGTTATTCACGAGTGCTGCGTCAAGCCTAAGGGCAGAAGGATTACGGATGCCAGAGGAAACTCTTACAACATTCAACATCATCTTCATCATCAATTCCTAATGCCAGCCATTTAGCGGCAATAGTTACGAATGCGGGGTGCGGTGGCATGGAGCCGGAGGAGGGTTCCGTGCTCGAATCCACCTCAAGATGCCGCGTAGAAACCTTGAACAAGCAATTGCTCATGCGATTCGGCGTGAAACTCTGATTCAGTGTCCGTGCTGTTGTCGGGAAAGGCCTCTGCGTAGCAATCTTGAAAGTGTTCACACATACATACATGCATCATAAATACACATAATACACAATACATACATACATACGTACGTACATACAGACATACATACGTACGTACATACATACATACATACATACGTACGTACATACATACATACATATATACATACATACAATCAATTGTTTGACTGCGGTTTAGTCTAGAAAATGTTAGTTATGTTAATGTACGTTTACAATAAAATCGACATTTAGGCTATCATCACGTTGATTTAGCAAATTGTCTTAGCCATCTGTAACTACATGAATGTGAAAACGACAGCCCTGAATTAGCGGATTTTTTATCATTTAGGGTTGTTTTGTTGACGACATCAGCAGATTAATCTCGAACTTTCTGGGTTTTTTCATTTCTAAATCTACATGAGATTTCTGTTATCGTTATGATTGATTGATATTAATTCAATGTCCTGTTTAAGTTTCGTCTGTGTCAGCTTAAGTAATTCAAGCAAACGAATTGATTGGTTCAATTGATTGATTAGAAAGAATTAGCAATGGAGATTATAAACGAGATCATACTTTCAAAGTCATCTGAATAGACTTTTGGGAATGGTTTGCTGTCTGGAGGTTTTCCATGATCGCCCTTCAGACCAGTCGTCATGGTTGTCAGCGTGTAGATCTCGTTGCTCTTCAACTGCATCTCGATCATCCCATCAACAATCTGTCCAGAAAACAATGGCAACATAAACTTTACACAAAAAAACTCACACTGACATAATATAAACTCACGATTAGTAAAATATATTCGCATGTTCCATTTATACACCTTTAAATTGGTTGTTACACGAGTTACAAAACTTAATTAAATCAGCAGACAATAATTTTTTTACATGTTCTACTTCACACCTTTAAATCGGTTGTTAACCGAGCTATAAAACTTAATCAAATAAGTGTTTAATGACTCGAACCATATGTAACTCAACCGAGGAGATCATAGCGTAGATTATTATTATTATTAAATAAATTTGTAGCGCGCGCAAGGTCACACGGAAATGTGAATCTGAGGCGCGGATAGTCAGACGCCAGAGAAAGATGCAGTTAGAGAACCATGTGCTTGAAAGCCAAGGGAAAGTAGTGAGTTTTGAACCGCTTTTTTAAGGGATGATGTGAAATTGAGCTTCAAAGCGAGAGCGGAAGCCGATTCCATTCTCTGAGTGCAGAAGCATGGAATGCACGCAAGCCCATAACAGCTTTGCATCGAGGTTCAGCTAAAAGATTTGTACCCGACAAACACAAGCAATGAAGAGGAATGTAAGGAGCTAGTAGTGACTGAAGGTAGGAAGGTGTGTTGGTGCTGAGAGATTTGTAGGTCAAATATTCCTATTTAGATATAATCAAGAAATCAACAGGAAGCCAATGCAAGTGGTGATCTATAACTGAGCATCTTCATGTATACACAGCACTTTCCGGGCTAAGGAGTTTTGTATGCTTAGCCCAGTGATTTCCAACCGGGGTTCCTCCAAGGGTTCTGCGAGTGTCGGTCAGAGG
This sequence comes from Lumbricus terrestris, assembly GCA_949752735.1. Taxonomy (NCBI): domain Eukaryota; kingdom Metazoa; phylum Annelida; class Clitellata; order Crassiclitellata; family Lumbricidae; genus Lumbricus; species Lumbricus terrestris. Next base: position 41,068,849 of record OX457051.1, read on the forward strand.
TTCCGTGGCAGGTTGAAATAAATTTTTATAGAACGAAACTGAAATCACAAACGCAATTGCCTATATATCATTAGAGCCTACAGCATAATTTTCATTATAGCCTATTTTGTGGTCCTATGTAATTATGAATGAATCTGCGTATTACCTAATTGTTTAGTCTAAAAAGCACAATGTGTGAGCGATGACGAAAGGAAACAAGGATGAGTTATGGTAATGATGAACAGGAGACTAATATGATCGCTACAATCAACAAATAAAAGGTGTCAGTAATAAATTTTAACAATAGTTCACATAATATTTCACGTGAAAATAGCCTTCAATGGAACGCCTAGTCATCGAAGAGACGAAAACGGGTTTTATATATCGTCAATTATTTCCAATTTCAAGGTGTCTAAATTGATCTCAAATATATTTAACAGCATTAAAGTTGTTAAGGACATCTTGCGACAGATAGGAGCGTTCATACGATGTATACTTGTAAATCTGATTAAATCTAAAAACCTCGATGATTTATAATAATTTATCAAATCTATTCTAGACACCAGAACAGATATTATACCTTGATTGGCGCCAGTTTCTGAAACAGGATTGTCTCACCGCTTCCCGTGAAGTCAAGATGAGAAAACCAGACATTGAGTTGTTCAATATGTTTCTGAAACAAAAGAGATTAGAATATGTGGCAACATAATGTTTACATGAAGACTTAAGTAATTGTTGTTTAACACTTGCAAACAATATTATCTAAAGACATAGACTCCTTAAATAATAATAAAAATAAATAAATAAATAATAATAATAACAATAATAATAATGTAGCTATTGTTACTATAACCACTAATTATTATTTAAGAAGACACATCTTAAGAAAATATAATTATCAATATTACCTAAAGAAAACATAATTATCATTATCATAATTATTATGAATATTATTATTAAATTTACTATTGCACTACTAATATTATTATCAAAACCAGAGTATTTACTGGCTACAATTTTTGGACTGTTCCAAAATAAAAGCTGCTTTCAATTCAAATAAAAGTCTAAATGAAATGTTACAATGAAAGAAGAAACTGTGCAAAATGAGTGCAATAAGTGCGAGAAGCAAAATTATGTACATACTTGAAGAAGAAGAAGTAAAATTAGCTGAGAACTAGCAGTAGAATCGATTCAAGCGAAGTGAAAAAGAACTCGAATTAGAGTTAATCAAAGAACTAAAATATCGTTGCTTACGAATGATCCGCTGAGTTTCAACGAAACCATCTGTTCATCAGCCACACTGAAATACGGCATCGGATAAGAACAACCGGACTTATGAGGATCCTACGGCAGAGAAAAAACAACACCAAACAATAAACAAGTATCTAGGCCAGTTTTTGCCTGTTATATAGGTCTATCTTTGCCTATAATTCCACGCCAATCTTTGCCTGTAATCACAGGCCTATATTTACCTATGATCTAGGCATACATCTTTGCCTATATATTTGCGTATATCTATGATCTAGACCTATCTTTTCTATGACCTTGGTCAAGCTTTGGCTGTGATCTATAGGTCTATCTTTGCTTACAATCTAGACCTACCTTGTCCAACTCTTTCCTATTATATAGGCTTCTCTCTGTTTAGTCCTGCTGCAACCCTAATCTGGCGAACAAAGCATTCTAAATTCGAATATAGTGGAAGGGGAGAGAGAAGGGTGCAAATGAAATATGAAAGCCGAAGGATACGTCAATATCAATTTCGGATCAGAGCAACGATCCTGTACATAATAACTCATCATAAATGCTGTGCGGTAGTGGCGCCCATTCAAACTGTCGCTAATGATCGTCACTAGAGTCTAACGACATCTCTTGCAACAAATAATAGAAATTATTCCCGACTTAATCGATTTACGCTAAAATGGTATTAAACTACACAGATCTTATCAATTGATCAAGAAGCTAACACCACATAAAGTCGTCTGCTTTTACTTATAGAATGAATAAAACGCTTAAAAGAGGTGTCGAATTGTATCGAGCAGTTCCAATATACTACAGTTGCAATCCATGACAATTGCGTCATTAGCTAATTATTATCAGAAAGCAATTGAAGCATTTACAGCGATATGACATCGTTAATCAAAGGTGTGCTATTTGAATGCAGTATTTTAAAGATTCATTCATTCATTCGGACATTTATATAGCGCTTCTTCAAGAAAAAAATACTCAGAGGCGCTCCCGACTCCAGCGTGCCCAATAAGAATAGTTTTAAGCTTAGTAAGGAAGGATCCTGGTAGAGTCCCAGGGTGTAGGCGTAGCTCAAAAGGAAGGCCATTCCAGACCACTAGTCCAACCACAGAAAAGGCTCGATTCTTCATGGTAGTAGTATGAGCAAAAGGAACTAAGAGGACTCCCCTATCAGCAGAGCGTAGCTGACGACGTCCTTGGATACCCAATGTAAAGCTGCATAGCTCACGGAGGTAAGTTGGGGCAAGGCCCTGAAAACATCGCCATACCAATGCAGCTACCCTGAACTCGATACGCTGGCGAATAGGGAGCCAGTGAAGTACCTCAAGCATGTAGTTTGAGATATGATCATATTTAGGGATTTTCCCAATTAGGCGTGCAGCAGAGCGCAACACCCGGTCAAGACAAGTCAAGCTGCTGGATGGGAGGCCAATGTAGAGCGAAGAGCAATAGTCGATGCGAGATGTAACGAAAGAATGCACTAAAGTAAGAGTAGCAGCAGACGTAAGAGAACGGATGACAGTGCGAAGCTGGCGCAGCTGATAATAGCAGTCTCGAGCAAGACGGTGAAGTTGAGGAGCAAAAGTGAGTTCTTGGTCAAGTTGGACACAAAGATGATGATAGTAATGACTCTAATAACAATAAAAATCGCAACAGTTATTAACACTGCAATAACAACAACAACAGAAACAACAACAACAATAATAATAATAACTAAGAAACCAGTAATAATAAAATGATAATAATAAATATGATGAACAATTGATCTGCTTTTCTATAGTTTCTTACAGTGTTAAGGGGTTCAATGAAAGGCAAAAGAAAGAGAAAACCTTTGAGTACAATTTAAAACAATTAAGAACCCAGTTTGACTAGAAGCCATGGAACAAACAGTTGATCACAAGCTATAACAGTAGTGGAAATTCAACATGCAAGTTGATCTACACTATCAAAAGTTCTCTTAAACCTTTCATTCAACAGATGACGATGGCTTATTAAGCAAGCAGTAGGACGTGATGGTCACTTTGTATGGCTGATGACCAGTGGCGTAGACAAGAAGAGGGTTTCGTGGGCTAAAACCCCCATTGGCCTAGGAAAAAAGTTTTTTTAAAGGTTATTTATCCATTTAATAAGTTGGTCTCCCTGACATGACTTTTGAGGGGGCTGAGAAATTCTCGAAGATTTACACTAAATTAAAATAAGAAGAAAAAACAATTGCTTGAAGTAACAATTGTTTTTCTTACTTTATTCTTTGTTACTTTATTAACTTTTTATTTACTGTAATACTGTTGGGTTGGTGTCAGAAAGGGCATCTGGCCAGGCAACCCCCCCATAATAAATTCCTGGCTACGCCACTGCTGATGACAGTTAAATTTACTTATTACAGAAACTTGTGATTCAACTGTTCAAATAATGAATGATAATCATATATCATCATATCAGTTTCAAATTAACGAAGATTATTATTACTACTATTATATCAATTATAATGAACCTTTCATTAACTTCAACAATCAACATCAGTGATAGAAAGTACAACTAAAAAGAGAAGTAGTGGATATTGTTCTAAGTGACAAAAAATATTATTATTATTATTATTAATATTATTAATAATATTTAGATTTCCGCATTCTCCTATGCAAATTAAAACTGTAACAGGTATTTTGAAAATGCCATTCTAATACCCCTTCAAAAAGACATCTAGAAATATTTATCTACCCATTAAAATAACAAATTTCTGTATTATTATTACCATAAAAGTCAGAAGCTATCAACACATATTGCACACCTTCAATTATGATAAAAGTATAATTATAAGATCAAATCAATCGCGTTCACATGCTAGCGTGCATCCATATTACGAATACTATCCACCTATTTAAATACCATCTACCTATTCAAAATACCATCCACCATTAATAATGGTATTATTAATATACCATCTACTTAATCAAAATACCATCCATATGTCACCAGTAAATCAGAGCATACCATAGTTTCAATGACGATGGTCAACTGCTGGCGATCTGGACTTGTGAGCGCGATGTATGTACCATTGCCAGTGAGATTGCCGAGGCCATGGTACGGCAAGAGGTAAGACCATCCGGGATGGTAGAACTGTGTGTGGTGGGCTGAAGAAACAACCATTGCCATAGAAATCATAACTAAAATTGCTAATCTATATCTATAAAGGAGAACGTATGCACATACTATTTCATTTCAATAATAGAAAATGAAATCTAGCACACCTTCAAGAAGCCAACTCAGAGTATGTAAGTACATATGTATGTACTTACATATATTTTTATTGCAAAAAAGGTTGATTGCCGTTTTTGTAACAAACCCTTTGAAAACATTATTAAAAGTTTGTCGTGCTTTTCGTAATCCAGCTTAATCAAATAATCATGATTAATCACGTTTAAGAGATTAATCGATAAAAATTATTTTGTTCAGTAGCAGCCGTGGTATTATGTGTACACGCATTAAAAATAATACAAATATTGTTAAAATCATTGCGACATTGTTTGACAACTCATTCATTCACTCAATCAAGTATATAAATAGCACATCTTCATGGAAACTACTCAGAGGTGCTCCCGACTCCAACACGGCGGAAAAAGTCAAGTGCTGATAGAATGTGTCAGATAGTGATCCTGGGAACAGGCGCAGTGTAGACCAATCCACATCGCATATTATATTCGAGTGTTTCTGATATTCAATACATTTTTGGCTTCAGAGATATTTCTTATGATGAATTTTAGAAGTGACTCGTGTTTTCTTAGAAACGCAAGGTCGAAAAATTCTATTGCTATAATTATCACAGCTTTTAGTTATACAGGATGTTGATGAGCGCTTTGCAACCACGAATCATAATGATGTACATTTTAAACACCTTAAGTCGGTGTGTTCCAAGTCTAATATAAACTTTTCAACATGTAAAAACATAGTTCGCCCAGTCCTGGATTTTAGCTCGTCTTTCTATTATCTCTTGAAGCACTGAAACGTTAAACAGCAACGGATTTCTTACACACCATTAAATTAAATAATCCTTACACTATATTAATCTCCTCGCTAAGTCGACTGCAATCTGACGGAGTGAGTGCTACCGGTCCTTGGATTTTCCCCCCCAAGATCTTGGCTTTTTTAATCGTATCTTGGAATATTGGCTTTTTCAAAGGACCTTGGTTTTTTACTTGGCTTTTTTAAAAGGACCTTGGCTTTTTACTTGGCTTTTTTCAAAGGACCTTGGCTTTTTTCTGCCCACTAAATAAACATAATCTTAGCAATAATCCACTAAATAATAACAATAATTTTACCAATAATCCACTAAATGACAATAATCTTAACAATAATATAACTGTGGCTCCATCTACTGACTAGTATAATTATATCTGACTTATTATTATTATTCTCTGAACTGTTTGCACTCTGCATATTAGTTATTAGTGATGTCACATGCAATTTCGCGAGATTCCGCGCAAAATTGCAAATAACTTGATAAAGATAAATGATAAGTTAATCACAGATATCAATAACAATAGACATTAATCTTAGAAATGCAAACAAGTCAGCTTTAATGGCTCACACGATCACACACAAATTTTTGAACTCAAGACAACTAAAGTGAAGATGACGTTTATTACTCAAAACTAGCGCACTATGTTCCAAAATGTTGTTCGTATGTTAGAAAAACAGCGAACGGAACCAATTATTAACAATTTAACAGACATTCATTTTAAGATTAATTATACATAATTTCATAAACATCACAATTTATCGGATAAAATAGCTTCTGTTGAAATAAAATAGGTGACATAGTCCATAATTTTTAACTTGGGTTTTCTTGGCTTTTTTTAAGACCTCATCTTGGCTTTTCTTAAATTTTGGAGCGGTATCACTGGACAGAGTAAGAGTTGTATTATGCCAAACAAACGTTTTTTAGAGTGTCACAAGCCATCGTCAAATCTGGATCCATCCATCCATCCACCTCTCTAAATGACATATTCTAATGAATCGCATTAAATTTATTCAAGTATTTATATAGCATCTTTTCCAGGAAACTACTCAGAGTCGCTCCCAACACCAAAATGGTCCAAATGAACAGTTTTCACATGCTTATAGAATGTTTCAGACAGTGACCTAGGTAGCAAGTACAGCTCAAGAGGGAGGCCATTGAAATATTGGAGAACAGACCTGACATCCAGATGGGAGAACTGACAATGTAGTGGCCACTCCACGGTTCCGTGGCCGACATCAAACCGTCCTCCGTGTATGGAAAACCATCGTAGTAACTCGCGATCATGTTCCACGCGATGAAACTAAGGAACATAACAACGCCAGTTACAAACAACTGGAACAAAACCAATTCCCAATCTAGCCTGCTGTTGTAGTGCTATCTGCTCAATGTTTTATGGTCTCTGATGGGTCCACACAAAAGGCAGAGGGGTACATACAGCCTCTGGAAAATTGACACCTACTTTTTAACCACTACTTTTTGGTCTTTAACTCTTCGAACTTGGAGCTCTCGTAATGCTATGGATAAAGGGCAGGAAAACTGACCAGCCGGGTTCAAAGGGTTAACAAATTTCTTTGCACTAAAGGCTAAAGCACTGATGCTACTAATGTAATGATCTAAAAAGTGAAACTAACAAATTTGCATAATTCAGAAACCACTATCAAAAATCCGTGTTCTTTATCCTCTGCATTTATCAGGCTCTAGCAAACAAATTAAACTTGACTGTTGTGTTTTGCCCCCACCCCCTCTGCAAATATATCTACGCTGGTCTTGTTGATATAATATATTCTTTTCAGGCACTATTCAAAACAGCCTTTAAAAGCCTATAATATAAGGTGAAAATGAGACTTTACATAAGTGTAATTTTCGCTTAAATGGTAACCGACACTAGCTGTCATTTTAGTTAAAATCTAAAAATGTCTTTAAGCATTTCAATTCTGTTATATTGGATATTTCTTGTCTGAGTTTAGACACCTTTTAATCGGATTCTTTTCACCTTTTTGAACTCTCACCTGTTCTCAAATAATATTATCATTTTCTGAGGTGAGGAGAATTATTCAAAGCAATTGTTGTCACATCCATACATGGAGGTCACCAAAAACGTGTTTTCATACCCATCCCTGTTGCACCTCGGTCATTTTTCTACACCCCTCCAGCGTAAGTATGTACATCTACACGACCTTAACCCTCTCCCTTTTACAAAAATTAATTAGCTGCAGACATATATTGGACATTTTTTTTACCCTACACTACAATTTATTTTTTTAAACATCATACCTTCTAGATAAAATTTGATACCGGTTGTGGTTTACTGTTTAGCAATCAACACTCTTTCTTTGTGACTGGCCATAGAACCTGGAATGGATTCCCTGTTGCACTCCACCTGGTGCCTAGAGGTCACAAATTCCTTTCAAACTTAAAACTGCCCTATTTAGCCGTGGTTGGACTGGGAGCACTGCTGAGTAGATTACTTTAAAGGTGTGCTGCACAAAAATCGCTACACAATAATACAAACCTCATGACCTCTTTGTTTTGAAGCCACCAATTACAATTACAATTACGTAAATAAAAGAATCATTACACAAAAGTATTTTACAACCACCCACGGCTTTTAAATCAATCAATCAATCAATCAGTCAAAATTTATATAGCACCTATTCAGGGCCAAATTGAAAACCAGTCCTTAAGAAGTAAATGGAGCGGTGAGGGAAGAAAATGGGGGACCCAGCACACCTACGAAAGAACAGCACACCATCAGATAGAACCATAAGATGGCACAGCACCACTAGAGATAACCCATTAGATATCAAACATTTGACAACAGCTTTTTCTCTGTTCTTCAAATCACCACAAAGAATAAGCAATGACGACGTGAATGTCGAAATCAGAATACCTCGTCAACTGCGCATTAACTGGACTTTCGTTCAAGACCTACAACAGAAAATAGGAAATGTATCGTAGATATTTCACACGATAATCCTAATTAATTAATAGGGCTGCTACAGATTAATTTTTGTTAGAATAAGAAAAAGTTATATATAGGCCAATGTGGACATCACAACTAGAAATTTATTAAGCGTATGTGCATTTTGAACAGACCTAAATTCAGTGACCCTTCCTGAGTATGTAATATATGAGCCCCAAATAGAAAAAGATAGAAGATGAAGGTCTCACCCTTGCCCAGCACCCTCCTCCGGAGAGACCATTCCCTGTGCTGTATTCCTCCGACCCCCACAGCTTCTTTCCCAACTTCCGAGCGCTGTCTGGACTCGTGGCTCCAGGGTAATGCTGGCTGAAACAACATCCAACCAATAAAAACATTCAGAATGCTACAGTAATGTTGAAAACACAAAGAACATGCAGCACATAATATAACACAGACGAAGAAGGAAAAGAAGAGCACTGAGAGGCAGCCAAGAGCGGCAAAGCACAGTAAAATAAATAAATAGCATAACAATAGTATAATACAATACTATAATAGTATATTAAATAGTAAGTAAGTAGCCTTTATTTGCATCTGACAAGCGCACATGCATTACATTACATAAAACGATCACATACATTTAAAAAAGTAAGCCATCACACAGATAACAGCAGAGTTTAAATCACTCATGCGTAGCTAAATATAACTGAAAATGCTGATAAAACTATTCTTTGATCTGAAAGAGCTTCCAGTCTGCTTGAGCAATCAGCTCTTCCGCAGTGTGAATCTTCTCTTGAAGTTGCACTATAAAATTCAGGGTTACAATAACGAAGTGAGATGGAATAAAATCTTATAAAATTTTTGTGGTTATCCATTGGATCAGTATGCAACGAGCTGAAGGCAGGCTACCACAGATCCCCATGGTCAGCAGAGAGTTTACCCCTACCACAGTTCCCTCATGGTCAGCAAAGAGTTTACCCCTACCACATATCCACCATGGTCAGCAGAGAGTTTACCCCTACCACAGATCCCCAAGGACAGCAGAGAGCTTACCCTATGATGTCGATAGCTTCCAAGAAGTCTGGATCGGCGATAAGTTTGTCAACAATCGTCCAATCCATCGCATCTGGTACGACGAGTTGGATGTGCGAATGACCTTGCTCGTTGAGAAGACGTCGGAACAACTGCGTCGTCAAACGAGTGAAAACAGAAATCAGATCCTAGCATTTTATCTAAAGATTTATATAGCGACTCTCACAGAATGACTATCCAGAGGCGCTGTTAGCAGTGAATTTCGAAGGGAAATATTTTTAAATAATGAGAGATTGATGAGGAAAACGAGTCATTTGTTATTTGCCCAAAGTTTTGGAGAGGGAGTAAGGTCATTTCAAATGGATGGACCAACCACAGCAATCGCCCGATGTTCGGGAAGAGCAATCCTATTGTCCTGAGAAAAAAAAGATGAAGACGATCATCAGAATGTAATCAGTGAAATGAAGATGCTGATCACGGAATGCTCATACAGAAAGATGAGGAAGTAGATAATTCTAAAATGCTGATCTATCAATCAAAAATAGATAAGTAATCACTGAGAAATAATCCACCAATGAAGCACTCTACTGAATCATAATTATCGTTAAAATAGGTAACTAATAATTAATCAGATCAGTGAAAAAATTTGAATCAATTATTAATTAACAAATAAATGATTTCACGAAACAGATACCTTGACAAAGGTGGGATCACAATCTCTTTCATTCCAAATCTGAAGACAAAGTTTCAACAGAACAGCTTAGAAGCTATTATTATGAACAGCAGCGAATTAAACAAAAACAAAATAAATAATACAATATATAAATAATAATGATTAACGAACAATAGTGAATAATAAAATATGAGTAACAATGATTATTGAATAAAAAAACAATAATCGTTGATAATTATCACAGAAGAGAATGATGAAGTCAACTTTTTCTTATGCTATAAATTAATACCGTTTGCCCGCATCCAGTATAAAGTTCCTACTCTGGTCCCCAAATCCAAACAAGTTCTTGCACCGAAATATCTCGGGCAACTCATTCGTTTTCCTCTTTCTGCATCTTCTCATCAACCTCTCCGTTCTCTGGACAGGTCCTACTTATCTGCATTGCTCATACTCGATCCTTTTTCCATCACTGGACCTTCCTTGTGGCGTTCCCTTTACATGAGACTTTTCTTTCTGGATTACAAACTAAATCTCTCTATCTACTTCAGACCCATATTTTTCTCTTGGGACTCCCGCACTGGCCAGGGGGCACTACTGAATGGACATGACTGTGAATGGCGATATAGAAGCTCTACTGTAATTACATTACATAACGCAAAAGACGTAATATCTACGTGCTAAGAACACAGTCACCCACAGATGTTGACTCATTTCATTTCAGTAGGTGGTGGTGCTCCTAATGATCATGTAGATTCAAAAATCCTCATAATCAAAGATCGGTTGCATGAGAGTCAACTTCTTGTCGGATAATTTTCAAACTTATTGTCTTAAGACGTGCAAACATCTAGCATTGAACGGTACTGACACCGACGTAGCCAACGGTGAGAAAAACCTCTAGCAAACATCGTGCAAACATCTAGCAACGATTAAAACTAACACCAATGTAGTCGATGGTGAGAAAAACATCTAGCAAACGTCGTGCAAACATCTAGCAACGATTAAAACAACTGACACCAATGTAGTCGATGGTGAGGTTGTGTTCGCGCTTCGCTCCATTGATCCAGTTGATGAAGTAGTAAGCTGTGGCCGTTTGATTGATGAACGGATTGAGAACGCCTCCACCGACCCAACCGGGGAATGTCCACGGCAAACCGTACAGCTTTATATCCGGATTCCTCTGCAGAACATTAGCAGAAATATTATTGTATGCATGTACTAAGTACATTCTGGAATGGCCTTCCTTTTGAGCTATGCCTACACCCTGGGACTCTACCAGGATCCTTCCTTACTAAACTTAAAACTATTCTTTTTGGGCGCGCTGGAGTCGGGAGCGCCTCTGAGTAGTTTTTCTTGAAGAAGCACTATATAAATGTCTGAATGAATGAATATAATGCACTTGTTAGAGTGCCCCTTCAAAATTCCTATTCAGAAGCGCTCCCGACTACAGCACGGATACTGAATCGGAGTTTTACCCCAAAGCGCTGAGCAATTGTGAGTGAAAGACTTGCCCCAGGTCCCTACGAGGTGGATTGAGGTAGATTTGAACCTGCAACCCTCCGGTCGCAGGAAAATGAAGATGCCCTCTACATCACCGAGCACCCTCAATATCATTTTGAAACACAAAGAAGTTCAGATCGCTCAGGCAATTAAACCAAGCCTGGAACTCAGTGAGATTATTATTATTATTATTATTGTCACGATAATATGTGATCCATCCGATCGAAATCAGAAGCTTCTCGCATTTCTACAAATTGAGCCTTATACACCTTTTAAAAGACTGAATTCCATTCTTTAAAATGACACAAGCCTAATTGTTCCACCATGTCACTGTCCAAATCGATTCACCAGTGAACATTTTATCATTGAGTTTTTATATAGCACACCACCAAAGAAACTACACGGAAGCGCTCCCAGTGCAGCTAGTTATATAAGGCAGCTTTTTAGTTTAAAAAAATGGTGGTGCTGCAACCTCTAGGCAACAGGCTGAAGTCTGCAAATGGAGTCCATTTCAAGTCTAAGTGTCAGTCACCGAGAAAGAGCAACGCTGCATTACAGTAGTCTGCGAACGACAGACTAAGACTAAGGCACTGACGAACGGAATGAATGAAAAGTGCGCCAACCTTCTTCGCTTCCTTCATCAGCCACCATTCGTATCCACGATTGTAGTTCTCGTCATCGGCTGAATGCATGTGCGACGATTCGGATCCATCTATGCAGAAAACAAACAGATGTTATGGTGAGAAGAGACAAACATTGAAACCACTGGAAGAACAAGAGTAACTAGAGGAAGAACAAGAGTAACTACAGGAAGAGCAAGAGTAACTACAGGAAGAACAAGAGTAACTACAGAAAGAACAAGAGTAACTACAACAAGAACAAGAGTAACTACAGGAAGAACAAGACTAACATTGGTAGTTCATGTAAAATGATAAAAATCTGCCAACAGCATTATCATACATGCAATGTTACAAATTGCCCTAAGCAGCAGCAACTACTTCAAACCTAAAAACTGTCTTATGTTGCCGTGGTTACTCCACTGTGCTTACTCTGTTAATCGCCCCATGGTCTCCCAATGTCTTCACGCCTAATGTCTAGGGTTTGCTAAGATGCATTCTATCGCAGCCGTAAAACTATCCTTTTCATAATTACGAAGTTGGGCTGGGAGCACTCCCGAGTAGCAACCTTGAAGCAGCGTTACATAATTATATCTCCATAACGAATAATGAATTTTAAATGCAATGTTAATGTTGTATGGTCAGTCTCGAAGTTTTGTAGAACTGACCTGAGCTTTGTGAATCGCCTCCGATTTCCACCTTCAAGATCTGCAGAGATGCTCCAAAACCCGGCTAAAAGTAGGAAAATATTCAGATAAAGCATAGAACACAGAAGCTACATTCTAATACAGCGGAATCACTAAATTTCATTTATAAGCTAAATATTAGTCTAATAGATAAACCATCAATCAAGGATTTTTTAAATTGAATCCTAGGTAACAACATGAAGCAAATATCAGATTTAACCAGCCCATTCAAAATTGCGTTAATAATTTTTTTTTAATTACTCCACAGTGCCAAACTATATTCTGAACATGATCCCAATACTAATCCCAAACAGGTGATTTAAATTCTAAGGAGCATAAACAAAATTCCGAAAAGCAAAGTAGCTGCCAAAATAAATTCTAGAAACACGTATAATTCAAAAATTATTTTGAAAAAAATCAGCAACAGTTGGCACTTCACAGAAGCAACAAAATTATACAATTCAGAATCCTATATAAATGTGCATGAAACAGACAGGTTTGCTTCGTATAAGAAATTTTGAATAAAAAAATTAAGTGCATTAGGTCAGGCATTGGTAAAAATACGCTCTGAAACTGAAAAAATAAAAAAATAATTATGTATTTCTCACAAAGCATGTTTGATGCTAATTTTATACTTAATACATAATTGATAAACACTGAAAGCACTTAATTTAGATTAACGCCACTAAATAATTGTAATCAAAACCTTTTCAATAACCAAGTAATACAGTAGTTGAAGAGGTCTCGGAATGGGACGCACCAGAGCATTCCATCTGAAAAGTTTTGAAATAGACAACGAAGAAGAAACATCAAACCTTGAAGAGATAATCAAGAATGTTGCTGCGATGTGGATCCTTGTAGCTGACGAGAAGCTTTGAAGTTGCCTACAAATTCAAAATTAAACAGCACATTTTTGCAAGTTAATCTAATTTAAGCTCGTTAAATTGACTAATATACTTGCCCTAAGTTATCTAATTTAAGTGCATTACCATTACATCTAACATTATTATGCAAATCCACTTGCCTCAATTGTATGCACTGACTTAACTAATTAAATCAGAAATCCTAATATAATTTAACTCTATATGGTCTTTGTACATATTTTATCCCGTCTTTTGGTCTCACATGCTTTAGGGCATTTGAGGGTCTGTAACTGCTCTGCATAGGGTCCGGAATTCTCTTGTCTGCCCTGTTTGTGAAAACTCTCTGACTGATCGCAGCGCTCGTGAAGCAGCTGGTCCTCTGCACATGGTTTCCGATTGGCGCTCTACAAGTTTGGAGCTTTAGAAAACAAGAGCTACATGAACAGACCCCTCCTCCGCTGATGGCACCAATGCCGTCGAACAACCGTCCAACGCCAAAGTTGTCGTCAACGAGAAATGGTTTTGCCACTTCTCTTCCTTCGAAGACTGAAACAGCATCGGGGTCTCCGTGGACGCGATTCGAAAACGACACAACGTTGACTCGCTGCCGGAAATCCACATGGCAGACAACACCTCCCGAAAACAAAATACTAAGGAGAAGTATCGAACGCATGCTTTGAAATGAAATAATTGAGACCAAGAGATCAATTAGAAAATCATTCGACTCGTGTCGAATTCCTAGTAACCGCGAAGTGCTACTATTACTCGAGCAAGCTTTGGTGACGATTTCCTATTTGTAGAGGTTTCAAAGCCGTCCTGTGACATCGAAGGCTAATCACATGCATTGATTTTTAAGCTATTTACCTATAATTGTACTGATCACATGACTCGAATCACATGCCGTGACAATTGGACCGTTAAAGGCCCAGGTCGGGAGTTCAAGCCCTCGATCAGACAGAATTGTCCATATTTGTCCACTCCTTCTACGCCCCCTTGTTACACCCAGCTAAGACGCGTACACAACTACGCAGTCTACGCTACCACACACTGTTTTGTGATATCAAACACTAATCACATGCCTCTATTTACTGTTGACTGTTGACAGTGGAAGTAGGGGCGGAACGGCAAACGAGAAGAATGAATGCCTCGGACATTGAAAGTAAACCGGATGTTTTGGGCGTTGAACCTCTGCATGACCTATATGCACGCACGCTGATTGGTCTCTATTTATAACAGTGGCTGCGTTACGGATTATTGCCATTGATTTCAATTAATATGGATTATCCTTGGCGTAAGTAGCAAGTAAGTGCGTGGGTGTATTAACATCGGTCCTTGGGTGTATAATGTATTATAGTAATCGTAATTCAAAATTTATAAACTACCACTCGAAGGGCAAGCGAAGGTCTACATTTGTTCACAACTGTTTTTGTGCAGGGAGGATACAGAATTATTTTCGAAGGGGGCCAAGATTTTGGCCTTGGGTCGGAAAATTTCGTTGGTCTTTGGCCGAAAAACTGCGATGACTTTTTTAGCCATCTGCTTCAAATGTCTTGAAGGTTATATATAAGCCTACCATTTTCCCATCGTAGGCCTATGCTACTTTTTCTATTTTTATTTTTCCCTGTTACAGCGGTTTGCCTGCATGAATTCACGTGGATGTTTGTGGACCACTTTGTGGCGTTAATTATATCTCAACTTAATCACAATAATAATTATAGTTATTAAATGCTTTTTAATAGAAACTGTTTAGGGTCATATGATCTAGAATTAGCCTCTTAATTTGAACTCTGAATATACGTCGACGGTTTAACATATACAAATTTATGTATGGTATTGAAACAGATTCTCTTTATAGTCAGTCAGTCAGTCAGTCAGTCAGTCAGTCTGCAGCCAGTCAGTCAGTCAGTCAGTCTGCAGCCAGTCAGTCAGTCAGTTAGTCAATCGGTCAGTCAGTCAGTCAGTCTGCAGCCAGTCAGTCAGTCAGTTAGTCAATCGGTCAGTCAGTCAGTCAGTCAGTCAGTCAGTCAGCCAGTCAGTCAGTCAGTCAATCGGTCAGTCAGTCAGTCAGTCAGTCAGTCAGTCAGTCAGTCAGTCACAATCAGTCAGTCAGTCAGCCAGTCAGTCAGTCAGCCAGTCAGTCAATAGCCAGCCAGTCAGCCTACTGTAACAGTCAGTAAGTCAGTCGCTCAGTCAGCCAATCAGCCAGCTAGCCAGTCACAGTCAGTCAGTCAGTCAGTCAGTCAGTCAGTCAGTCAGTCAGTCAGTCAGTCAGTCGATCAGTCAGTCAGTCAGCCATGCAGTCAGCCAGTCAGTCAGTCAGTCAGTCAGTCAATAGCCAGCCAGTCAGCCTACTGTAACAGTCAGTAAGTCAGTCGCTCAGTCAGTCAATCAGCCAGCTAGCCAGTCACAGTCAGTCAGTCAGTCAGTCAGACAGTCAGTCAATCAGTCAGTCAGCCAGTCAGCCAGTCAGTCAATAGCCAGCCAGTCAGCCTACTGTAACAGTCAGTAAGTCAGTCGCTCAGTCTGTCAATCAGCCAGCTAGCCAGTCACAATCAGTCAGTCAGTCAGCCAGTCAGTCTGTTAGTCTGTAAGTCAGGCACTGGTTCGTCCAGCCAAATTATGGCCACCTATACTATTTAACTGCGTATAATTATTTCAAAAATAGAACAAAGATACCAAGGCTCAGTCATTATACATGTAACTTCTGTATTAATTATTCTAGAATTTCAATGAAAATGCAGCAAAAGAAACAAAAAAACTGTTAGATTACGAACAAGTAGCAAAATCTAATAAGTAAGTAAATAACACTGCACAACAAATTTTAACTTTTTTTTGATTTCCTAAAAAACTTCAACTGTTTTATATAGAATTTGGCATGCTGAAAACAGTGGTGTTCTCAGAATTTTTCTATCACGTAAGGTTTTTGAGAAAAATGACATGCAAGTTGTCCACAGAAATGCCCATAGTTGCATACATTTGCAACAGGCCTATACGTGTAACATAATGCCACTCGACAGCAAATGTAAAACATTCGTCCCAAAATTGTGGGTGCTGATGACAGAGCAATTCAAATCCAAAGAAAATGTCATTTCAGAATGATTGTATCACAAAATTTTGAAAAAAGCAAAATTAAAGTATCATAATTATACCCGGAACGCTCGGTTGTATCTGAGATTCAGTTAAAGTTTTATAATGGGCCTAAAATGTTTCGATGTTGATTTTCGTTTGTATTCAGTGTCTGGTGCATCTCGTTTGAGTGTCCAGCAATAGCTATAGTCATTCAACGTTGACGGATTCCAGTTGCCCTGGTAAGGTTTTTCCATTGTCGCAATGTCCTGGTGAAACCGTTCTCCATGTTCATCACTGACTGCACCTAGATTTGCAGGGAAGAAGTCCAAGTGAGAATGCAGGAAGTGAATCTTAAGTGACATGTTGCATTTCATGTCTTTGTATGCTGCAAAAAGTCTGTTAACCAGTTGAATGTAATTTGCTGCTCTGTAATTACCAAGAAAATTCTCCACAACATCTTTCAGTGCTTTCCAGGCGATTGTCTCCGGTCTCTCCAGCAGATGTTCAAACTGCTTATCTTTGGTGATGTGTCTGATCTGTAGATCCGTGCACAAAAATGCCTTCCTTGATCTTGGCATCACTTATTCTTGGGGACTTCTGCTGCAGATGAAGAAAACCTTCACCATCCTTGTGCATGGCTTTTACCAAAACTTTTCATCAGTTCCAGCTTTAAGTGAAGAGAAGGCATATATATCTTTGTCGGATCGATTTCTGTCCAGTACTTTGTGACAGCAAACTAGAGTCTTGAATCCAGTTGTTCAGCTTTTGCTTTCGACAAACCTAAGTCTAACTGTGTAATGAGATGAGGCTCACCAGACACAGACCTATATTAGGCTATATACCTACTTGAAAATCCGTATCACCGTCAGCAGCTGCATATTCGTTCCTGGCTGGATCAATGCAGCATCTTCATCTCTTTTGTCTAAGCTCCATTTCTCTGGTGGCTTCGGTATATGAAAACTTTCATTGTGTGGCGCTGGCATCATTGTCGAATGACGGTCTGGGTATTCAGTTCCTTTCTTATTCTTGCCCAAGAAACCAGAAACATTAGTGAGACAAAATTAGCAGTCCGTCACAATGTCATGATCTTTCTGTTCTCGCAAGACCATCGGGATGGCAAACAGCATTGCTTTCACAGGACCCCGGAGCCAAACTCTAAGATCTACACCACATCTTCCACATCAAATTCCATTCTTTGGCTTTCTCTCCAGCCTTGCAACCAAAGTGTACATCTCATATGCTTTATTGACAAATCCAGTCATGGTGTGTGTCTCTGAGGCTGACTCATAGCATAGCCTATAATACTCCACAAATGCGGCAAACAACGTACATGTATCACGCTTGTTGCAACACTGGCGAGATATTTCTGATGCCAACAACCGTTTTAAAATATATTCTAGTTTAAAGCTTGTCTAAAAAATAAGCTGGCTAACTTGTTATGCATCTTACATACATGTAGACAAAACTGAACTTTGGAAATAGACATCAAAATGCAAACAAACTGATGCCAACTTCCTCAGAGGGATATACAATTATACATGTATGCTGGGAAGCGACTTTAATAGGGTTTAGAACTTTTGCAGGCAGATTCCAACCAGCATTAATGAATATGCAGGTTCAAGTTTATTTATTATACACGACAAACATTATGTAAACTATCCCAAGTGCATACCTGGACATACCTCAGTTACACGAAACTTATTAAAACGTTATATCTTAAAAACATGAAAATAAATATAAAATTTGAAGATTTCTCAAAAACGTTACGTGATGGGACAATTTCAAGGTGATTTTCGTGATCAGCAGCAAAAACTGCATAAGAAACACCTGAAAGTGTTCAGGAAACCAAATCACTGTTGTGCAGTGTAATTACAGAATGATAGCTCTCTATGTTAGAAGCAAAACATAGAGACCGACAACAACAAACATGCCCATAATCTTAGGTCCATATAATGTGGCACTCATGTCCATATAATATGGCACTCATGTCCATATAATATGGCACTCATGTCCATATAATAATGGCACTCATGCCCATAATCATATGGCCCCTATGCCAATTGATGACACTCATGTCTATATTATGGCACTCGTGCCGATAGGCGGCTCCATGGACGGAGACTTTCGGGGGACGAAAACAAGCGGTCTCAGGAAGGGCGCGAGATGTTGGGTGGATGAATGGCTGAGTCGCCGACGAAATTTTCCCATTTTTGTCCGCAAAAATTTCTGACAACCTTTTTTGTCAAGCAAGTTGATTAACTCCTTTCTTTTTTAGTCATTAGCCTACCTCATTTTGTTCGATGATCTCTTCTTCTATTTTCTAACGTGGTAACCTCACAGGAAAACAATTTGCCGGTAAACGGAAATATCACGAGACGCGTACGGTGTTACACCGGTTAGGAGGTCGGAGTGTCATGAGGTTGGGGGTTGGGTGGGGTTAAGTGGGGTGGGGAGCGGTCCGGGTAGCCGACAAAGATTTTTCAACATAGGCCTACTACTGTAACAGCCTTTAAGTTGGATGGATGGATACAGTTTTGACGACGGCCTACGACAACAAATTTGTTTCGCATAATACAGCTACGACAAAAAATTTGTTTCGCATAATACAGCTCAGTTATTATTATTATTCAACAGTTTGACGACATCATAATTATAACTACAAAGGTTGTTGACGTCTTTAAAGTTTTCAGTGTATTTCAGTTCAATTTTGTTTAACTGTTCAGCAGTTTCTGTTTTTCTTTTTCTTTTTCCTTTTTTCCTTTTATTCCGGAATTTGTATGACTGCCAATTACGATGGAAACAGCTCGGTTAATTATGGCGTCCCATCGACTTAACAGCATCGCGAGAGGCAGTTTTAAAGGTGTCTAAATAGCGAATTCGAGTAAGTCGGTTATCATGCTTAGTTCATTAATTATTGCATCTGAAGTACACATCAAGTAAAGCATTTTGTCACAAGCGACTGGTCTTAATTAAATATAGCATGAGTATACATTATTTTAAAGGTGTCGATGAATGAGACATCTTCTTGAATGTGTATCTTATGCAATTGTTTGAACCGTTTCTTATTTGCATCTAGGAAGAGAATAGTTCTCATGGTCGGCTTAAAATATAAATCACCGATTGAACGCCATATTACGTCCGCGCACTGTATTGTAATTTAGGTCTTTGTGAGATGACTGCACCAAATTCTTATTATTGCCTTATATAGCCTCAGTTAACTACGTTTGATAGGTGTTTAAGGTTGAGACGGTGGCGGCTGCGGCGGCAACGGTTGCGGTGGTGTTGGCGTCGGTACAGTAACTGGTGTCGATGACAGTAATAGTGGTAGCTGTAGTAGTGGTAGTAAAAACTTTCAAACTATTATAGATGTTCGATAATTGAACATGAGGAGTCTAACATACCAGCTTGCCCTTTATTTGTCTTGCTGTCGTTATCCTCCTCGAAAACGCGACCACTCACCCTCACCGTCCATAAGTGACGTCACGCAACTAAGGGCCCGAGCTCTTTTCCCGTCCAGATAGCCCTGACAAAATGTGAATGCCGGCAGCAGCTTGTCTGCTCTGATCATGTGTCCGAAGTAGTTCAGCTTCCTTCCTTTCACCACCTCCAGCAGGCGCCGCTCCGGCTGCAGCTCTTCCAGTATAGATTCGTTTGTTCTAAACTCCCTCCCGCTGACTCTCAGCATCTTTATATAGGCTACATGTATGTCGTCATCTCAAATGCTGATATTCTTCCCACTTTGCGTCCAAGTTTCACAGCCGTACAGCGCCACCGGCCACACCAGTGACCCCACAAGCCTTAGCTTCAGCCCTGTTCCAATGGCTCTGTCCTTCCACCGCGCAGTCAACGGCAATAGCAGATAATAATATTATTACTGCGTGTCGTTGCAGTTTTGTAAAGAAGAAGTAAGCTTAGTCCATTGAGCGCTGTCTTTAGACACCTTTAATACGCTATCCATCGAACCTATGATTATTGATCCTTGGTAATGAAATAATAATAATGTCTCTAAATGATGGATGAATAGGCTACTTTGATTTTATATTTTAATGTTGAATATCTAATCTGCCCATAATTTCATTGTTGGTCAATGAATGTTCAAAATTGCTTGTAAACATGCGATAAATATTTGATGTTAATCTAATTAAGTAACCTAGATGTTGTATTATGTGAACATCATGAAATGTGCAAATGTATAATAAGATGTCATCAAACTTCGGAAAAAGGAAACGAAAACAGAGAGAAAAAGGACAAAACTGCTGAACAGTTGAACAAAAGTGAATGGACATACGTTAAAATCTTTAAAGACGTCAACAGCCTTTGTAGCTATAAGATGTCGTTAAACTGCTGATTAATAATAAAGAAATAATAATTATTATGCGATGAAATAAGAAAACTTCGTAAATGAACAATACAACACAATTAAGGCAGTTACAAATTGGACGATACTTTATCCATTCATTCATTCATTCAAGAATTTATATAGCGCTTCTTCAAGGGGACTACTCAGAAGCGCTCCCGAGCACGGCAAAAAAGGAAAGTTTTGAGTTTAATTTAAAAAATGTTTCAGTAATAACCCCAGCAAGTAGACGTAGCTCTGGTGGGAACCCATTCCAGACAACTGGGCCAATCACAGAAAAGGCTCTATGCTGCATCGTTGCAGTTCGTGCGAATGGAACCACGAGCAATACCTTCTGTGCAGAACGGTGGTCTTGGGTACTAGTGGAGCAACAAAGCTCTTGCAAGTAGTGTGGGGCAATTAGAGCGGCTATCCTAAATTCAATGCGGTGCCGAGTAGGAAGCCAGTGTAATTTCTCCAGCATATAGGCCCTTTGATGGGCGGAGAAAGTCTAATGCTATTACGCTGTGGATTTTGTTAGTGTTCTTGGCTCCATATGTTAGCCTACACGGTTTCGTATTGTCATAACTCAATGCTGTTAAATTCCTTGCTGTCTTGGTTGGAAGTTATGGGCAGTTTGGTTTTGACCGGCGATTTGCTGGGTATTCCCTAGTCGTTTTCTTTTTTGTTGATTACTCTATTTCTCAGCTTGATCTATCTATGGTGTTGGGTTATTAAAAATTGGTGTCTGATCGGAGCGGAGATGAGTGTGGCCAACGACGAAAAGTAACGCCTTGCATTTCACTTGCATAGCAAATGTATTCGGCCACATGCAGCAGTAATTATCTCGCATTTTTGTGGAAAGGGACCGTCCACAAATGACGTCACGCAATTTTGGACGATTTTGACCCCTCCCCTCGTCACGCATTAGCACAAAATCATATAATATCCAGTATGGGACCGTCACATATAGGTAACAGCAATCCCTCCCTTAGGATGGCGATGGCGGACTGTGTGAGGATCGCGATGAACAGAGAGCAATGGAGGAAGATGGCGTCGTCGACTCTGATCCCCGATCCGCAGCAATGAGGATGGTCACGACGACGATGACGATTGCCGTTGAACAGAGATGCCACTCTGAATTGTAACAAAAGGTCAGAACCGGCCGAAATAAAGGCTAGAAAAGGCTAGATTGAGAATTTCATAGGTAATACATGACTTTTTCGATATTTCGCATGCAATTTAAATTTCTGTGGACTTTTTCTGTCGTCCGAACAAAATTTGCTCATATTCTCGAAAACTGTACGATGGCCACAAAGGCGGAGTTTTTAAGGGGCTAGGGGGCTAAGCCCCCCCCCCCCCCCCAAGAAGACCCAGATTCATTTTTTACCGTGTAAATGGTATATTTTCCCGGGCTTAGCCACACACGAGGAAGGTTTTAGTCGCTCCAAGAACGGAAACCAAACTCCGACCATGGATGGTCATTTTTTACTCTTATGATCCAAACTCTACAATTTTTGGGGTCCATATTCACAACATTTTCGACTTTTTCACGTCTTTTGTACGTTTTTACCTTGAAAAGTCTCTTTTAATGTGGAGAAATCTGAAAAACCGCCCTAAAAAAGACTAGATCCTGACGAAAAAAACTAGAAACATAGACAAGATCGAAAAACCTAGATCTATCAGTGGCATCCCTGCCGTTGATGTCAATCTTTGTTTATTCACAGCTCTTATAGTCAGTTGGCTAATCTTTGATGGATACCTAATAAGAAGTTTTTCATATAGCAATTAATATATAAATTCTTGAAACTATGTTTAAAAGGTATCTAAATGAAACGGTTCTCAACTAGATATTATAGTGCTTAGCCTATCAGAACCTATCGAAAACCTATCGAAAACAAATTTCTAGCATCCTAAAAGCACCCATAGGCGGAGACCTGGGCGGAGACTTGGGGGGGGGGGGGACGGAAAGATTTTTAATGGACGATTGGCTGTGTCGCAGAAAAATTTCCTTCTTTTACCGCCAAAATTTAACTAATTTCTATTTTCGCTGCCAAAAAAGTTGATGACTGTTTTTTAGTCTTGGCGCTCAACGATTGGGGAGGGGGGGACAAATGCATGGGCCGTCCCCCCAGCGCCTCCATTGGGGGACCGTCCCCCCTGTCCCCCCCTAGGTCTCCGGCCATGAAAACACCATCAACAGGTGTCTGAATGAAGCAGACAATTTCATCAATGTTCAATCATTAACAACGTAAAAGCGTCCCTCGTACATTTTCTATGCTCGTAGGTTGTGACAACAGGATAATCTAATGCAATTTAAGTGTACCATTGTTTTGATCCGTCACAGCTTAATCACGGTTCTTTGCACAGATCGCGTTTGATGAGTCACCTTTTCAAGTGTTTACTAATTACTATGCCTAACTACGTCAATAATCGTTGTTAGTTGATCATTACTTGATGTGTATGTCACCGCTCCATAACTGCCTTGCGGTTGTCAGCATGCAGAGCCGGAATTTTTTAATTTACCAAAATATCAGCCAATACAGAACCTGTTAGCCGTTTGGTCGGAACTCTTTTTAGACACCTTTGAAAATATGTTATAGCATTTATATAAACCTACGGCGTGAATTGGATTTCGATTTAATATTCAATCCCCTTGTCACAATGTATGAGCATAGAGAATGTACGATGAACTTCTTTTTTACAGGTGTTAAAGATTGAACATTGCTGAAACTGTGAAGCTTCAGTTAGACGCATTTTGATGGTGTTTTAGGGTACTAGAAATTTGTTTTCACTGACTTGTCTATTTTCTGTTACAGTATTGTCGTCAACGGCCACTCGAAAAGGTGACTCATCAAATGCGATCTGTGATTTTCGGGTCGCGAAGTCAAACTGGTGGAGAGGAGGAGGACGAGATTAATTCATGTATTTCGTGTTTCCAGAAAGTGCAAAGAACCGTGATTAAGCTGATGACGTGAAGACTAGTATGCATGACGTCATCTATCAGCCAACAATAAAAAGTGGCCACCTGATGAGTGTGACGAGCGGAACGTCAAACAGAACGCGTCGGGATAGACATTAGACACCCATAAAATAATAGCATTCAATTCGCTAGGTGACAACGGTGTAAATTGGACAGTAGAGAAATACAATAATAATTATCTCTTCTATTCAGGGCTTAAAGTGTGGCTGGACGGTTATGGACGGCGTCCATGCACTTATTTTAAAATCCAATTGCCGTCCTGCCACTTATTCACCAGCATAGACTGGAAAGGTAAGGGGTGTCCATGCACTTCTTTTGGAAAGGTAATGGGCGTCCAGGCATTTATTTTTACACACTTTTAGCACTGCTTCTATTTAACCCTCATCCGTACAAGGGGGGGTCTGGCCAGACCCCCTCCATGTATTTGCTGCATGACTTTTTTAGGAGTGATATTTTCTTAGATTGCCTTTATGACTTTGTTCCTATATTAATGAGCTACAATTAGAACATTTAAACGACCAAATCGATTTAGGGATATAGAAGTTCTGAAGATAATACCGGCCGAGACTACAATGATGACAGTTTGGACAGTGAGAGCAACAATAAAGAATGTGAATATGAAGAGATGCCAATGCCTGAAGAACAACATTCAAATGTTTCTTATGATGAAGACAATGTTGAAA
>OX457051.1:41098446-41118446 GCA_949752735.1 Lumbricus terrestris
GAAGGTTAAAGATTTATTGTGTAGAGAACAGAAAACAAACGCGCAGTGAAGTTGCAATGTTGTGCTACATTAGAAGTGTAGGCCAGTCTATTAACAGAAGCCCTATTGCTTTGGCCTTAGTCTAAATTATGGCTAAAATGGGTCAACTGAATCAGATCTCTCTCCAGTGCAGAATGCCCGGTTGTTCACATTGTCGTTTTGTGGACTCTGAACAGCGTTCGGCGACCAAGGGACGATGCCTTTCTCCATGGTAACTTACCCTGCGATTCGGATATCTACCATGCGGGGGCTGTCAGTCACGCAAAGTAATTATTTTAAGCGTTTTAATTGCAGGTTGTTGATGGTTGGAAAACGACAAGTTGTCTACTAGAGTACTGAAGTCCACCGTTTGGTTGCAGACGACAATGCTATTTCGTTCTTTATTTATATAGCTTCATGTATCTTTAGATAAAAGGTGTTTAACAGAAGTTTGGACCATTAAAAGTCAATTGTGTTGGATGGATGTATTCGATTTGACCAGGGTCTATGACAGCGGTTCCCAACC
Source organism: Lumbricus terrestris (assembly GCA_949752735.1). Taxonomy (NCBI): domain Eukaryota; kingdom Metazoa; phylum Annelida; class Clitellata; order Crassiclitellata; family Lumbricidae; genus Lumbricus; species Lumbricus terrestris. The sequence goes on from OX457051.1 coordinate 41,098,991, forward strand.
CGTGGCCCGTCAGGCCTAAGAAAATAGCCCGCCAGGCCTCAGAAAATGACCCTCATCTCTCAAAGAATTATCAAAATATATGAAAAAATTAACAATTTGGACAGGATAGAACACATTATTATTTTCTATTACAAATTGTTTTATTTTAACGTCGATAAATAACATCAAACATTATATTTTGAATCAATTTTAACAATTTTATTTGCTTTTAGCCAATACAATTTTAAACTTGTGGCCCCCTAATGTCCTTCAATTTGGAAAAAGTGGCCCTCGCGTCCTCGAACTTAGAAAAAGTGGCCCTCAAGTCCAAAAAGGTTGGGAACCACTGGTCCATGACAACAGAGGCCGCTACCCTGGACAGAAATTTTCTCGTCTGTATTACAGCACTTAAGAGCTTATTGTGTTCAGTTGTGTCAATTGTGTTCTATCACACTATGCCATTTGTAGAAGTACGTACATACTCTTCGTCTGGATAGGTTTCGCTACCAATGAATCCTCGATGGCTCCACATCCTCCTCCTCCTTTCCTTCCTTCCCTTCCTCCTTCCTCTAGCAAAAACCACTCGTCAATTACGCCTTTTAGACCAAATCTCATGTTTCAATAATAAAACACCGTTTTAAAGATTTCTGCAGAGACTTCATATGCTCGTTTTCACCGTGTTTGACCAATATCGACGAACCGTTTGAGTCTGACAGTAGACACTATAATTATAAACATTCTTATCATTACCCGGTATGTTAATTGCTGCAATATGCCAAACAAATTCTGTCGAGAGAAACGATCTCTGTTGTCATAGGCCCTCGTCAAATCTGGATCCATCCATCCATAATAATAGTAATTTTCGCTTAATCAACAACCCGGTTGACAGATCGCAACCCATTACAGTGTACAATTATGCAGTTGAAACAATTTACAGGAACTGAGATTACAGAATACATAAATCTTAACTATACAAACTGAACAGACGGCCTGCAATACATGGCGCTTATAGCAGCCTACAAAGCATATTCACCAAATGTGTCAACATCCCGGTATGCTATTAATACCGACAGGCAAAAAAGAGTCATATGAACCACTAGATGTCGCCAAAAAATATGCACAAGCATCATAATCTCATGTCATAATTAGACACCGTTTATAGACTTCATCGGACGCTTCATATGCCTCGTTTTCTCAATGACTTCAATGTCTAAAAGAAGCCGAGGCTCAAGAATTGTCCAGAAAATGTAACTCAGCGTAACTCTTTGCAACCTGGCAGTGCCAGACCAAGCGTCAATAAAGAAGGAGGGTAACGCTAATGATCTTCGATACTACACAGCGTCGTTAAATGAAGCAACCAATCTACAATGTGATTTTGTTCTGATACAGAAACTATCGCCTTTTAGATACCTTTGTGGTGGCGGTGGTGTAGTGGGTATGTTCGTTGCCTTGCAGCTGGAGGGTTGCAGGTTCGAATCCACCTCAAGTCGCCGCGTAGGGACCTTGGGCAAGTCTTTCACTCGCAATTGTTCAGCGCTTCGGCGTGAAACTCCGATGCAGTGTCCGCGTTGTATTCGGGAGCGCCTCTGAGTAGTGAGTTTGAAGGGGCGCTATAACAAGTACGCATAAATAAGAAAAGACTAGGATTCGCATCTTCCATGATAATGTGACCAGCATTTTACGGCTTGACGCAACTTGATCATGTTAAGCTTAGTAATATGCCCGATGTAGGTTTGCGGTTAAGCATAAAAGCAGCATCTATAAATGCTATTCAAATTATTGAATTCATTATAGATTGCTTGCAAGACTTTGCAGCTTCTTAATTTTGTTTACATCTCTGGTACCACGAGCATTGCATACTTTGCAATTTATTGCAATATAATCAGCGCCATAATCTTGCAATGGAGTCATACGCAAGTTATCAGCGGCTGCTTCACTACTCAGTGACAATAAGCTCATCAACATTCGAGTTCGGACAATTTTGCAAAACTGGAGTCGATTTGTAAAGCTGAAAGATCCCATTATAGTTTGACCAGCATTTACAATAACTTAGTACTTTTCGCTTCATCCTTCCCGGTGTGCACATCCTGCAACGCACTTCCTCTACTTCTTCCTGTCCATCGCCAGTTCTTCAGCCTCCTCCCATGACATCTCCAAGCATCTCAAGTCATCTTTGATTGTGTTATTCCAACTCTTCCGTGGTTATCCTCTCTTTCCTTCTACTTCAGCACTCCAGGACATCACGTGTTTGGCTATTCGATCCGCGCATGGGCGGAGTTTGGTCTCCTTTTTTTTGGGGGGGGGGGGGGGTTGGGGGGGGGGGAATCTAGGCCCAGAACGAGCGGCGCCGAAAAATATTTTCTCTTATCGACCCAAAAAAGTTGATGACCTTTTTTTGAAGATCAAATCTCATGAAAATTACTATATATTTCCTGGTCGAAACAGTTGATGACCTTTTTTAGTCATTTGGTTGAAAGTTCTTTGGGGGGAGGCTAAACCCTAAAAATATACCATTAACACGGTAAAAGATGAATCTGGGGCTTCTTGGGGACTTAGCCCTCTGGGCCCTGATAAACTCCGCCCATGGATCCGGGTTTTTTAAAATGAATTTTTGGAACTGCATAACTAGCAATTTTTATCTAGTGTGCCCCTCTTAGGCCATTTTTAGTCATTCGAGAGACATTTCCCCCCAAAATGTTCCAAGTAACCGTCTGTAAAATCTGATGACCTTTTTTCTTTCGCCTTCAACTTACCCAAAAGAACACATTGTAGCTTTTGCCATAATTCTTTTTTCACTGCACAACCACTTCGTTCCATTTCGGTCTTCCATCGTTAACTACCACTAATTCGGCTCACACTCATCTATAGTCACCTGTTTTAATGTTTTTCACTGAACAAGATTGTTCTTACAACTGCACAAATTCATTTACAACTGCACATTACGTGCCAATCCCAACAGAGAATGTAGGATTTGAAGCGAGAGAAAGATGAGGAAAGACTACCATGCAAAGAGAAAGACAGAGCGAACCGTTGACGAAAGTCCATTTCATAGAGAGGGACTTCTGTATGGAGACAAAGCATCTGGGTAAGCCGTGTCTGTCCTGACGCGAGAAGCAAAATGTCACGCCAATCAGAGGATCTAAGAGGACGCAACAAAGAGGTAGAGAATGGACGAAGTCAGATATCACGAAGAAACTTGGCAGCAAGACCCAATTGAGACTTAAAACCTCAAACAAGAACTTCGGATTATGCATACGGGCAGCTAGATGAAGCTATTGAAGTTGTTCCAGTCGTGAATATAGAGATGTGGGAGAGTCGTATATGGCAGCAGCATTGAGCATCGATCACACAGATTGTTGAACTGACGTATAGCGCCCTTTCCTACCACCCACGTTCACCGCTACACGTAGCGTCCTTTTTATTTGTTGTTGTGTTTTTTTGGGGGGTGGGGGTTCAAAGTGAAAGGTTGACCGTTTTTAAACGGTCTCCCTGCGGGACACGGGCTTACAAGGTGTTAACCTGTGCCAGAGGCCCGGTCGGCTATACTCTATAGGCAATAGTACTGGCTATCATTGCACGGATGCTAAGGCAGTAGTAAAGCCCTAGAGCATTTAGTTTCACTTTGATCTTGACCAAAAGGTCTAGAAGCGGTAATTGTTTGGTTATTTCTGAAGCTTATATAGTGTCGGTAGGACGCATGAAAAGAGTGTCTAACGCGGTCATCATATTAAAGAGTGTTTAGCAAAATTTACAACAGCTAGGAACTTTAAATTTGACTTTATACGTTCATTGGAATTTTGACTAATAATCGCGTTGTATCTAAGCTATGTACGAAGAATAAAGGACATGTTATACGAAGAAGAAGAATGTCCCCTATCTAATCTATGTTAACATTACTTGATATGCAACAACGCCATTAAGCCTAGCAGCGGCCTTAAAGCGTCGTCCGTTGTCATTAGCAACCATTTATTATAATCGCGGTTTCAATGACGCAAGTCGTTAAATAGAAACTATTATTTAATTGTAGGCTTTGAATTATTATGTATGCGATTTCAAAGCGTAGAACTTTCAATGCGCAATCACGAAGGCCTGTAATACACGTAGACTATGTTGTAGACCTATAATAGGCTAGACTATTATTACCCACAAAATATCCTTACTTTCGATCCTTATCCATACGAACAGTATGCCCCCATTCACTTTAATCGTCACCTTCTAATGATGTTTCGATGTCTTCTTGTCCCGTCTTCTCCCTTGTGATAATATTACTGTTTGCTATTTTGTCCCGGGCCACGAAAGCCTAGAAGTATGTATGCATGTATGTGTGTGCACTTGTTAACGCGCCCCTTCAAGCTCCCTACTCAGAGGCGCTCCCGACTGCAGAACGGACACAGCATCGGAGTTTCACGCCGAAGCGCTGAGCAATTGCGAGTGAAGGACTTGCCCAAGGTCCCTACGCGGCGACTTGAGGTGGATTCGAACCTCGAATCAAGGCAACGACGCCACTACTACACCAATCAATCAATCGTAATTTATATAGCGCCCCTTCAAGGTACCTACTCAGAGGCGCTCCCGACCGCGATCAAGCGAAAAAACAGTCTTCAACAGTTTATGAAATTGAGAACAGCTTCCACACCACCGCGCCTCACATCTTTATTCTACTCTTACAAGTAGAATGCAACAACAAAGACTACAGTTGGTTTAATGGAAACTTCGGCACGGAAGTTTAACGGCATAATACTCTCTGCTTAATTCTTTCAAACATTTCGCGCGTTTTGGGTGGCACAAGATTTGTTTCTTTTCTCTTTCCTTGCTGAGTCGAAACAGAATCAACGGGTTAACTCGTCCGGACCACCTTTGGTCTACCCTTACGGACAACCCTTTTGACTTGACGCAGCGCTCGTGAATAAGCTGGTGCCCTGCACCTGGCTTTCGAATGGCGCTTTAGAAGTTGAGAGATTACGATTACGATTACGGCTCCGACAGAAGAACAACAAATTCCACTGAAGACCAGTAGCGTAATTATACCAGTAGATAGCAACAACAAAGACTAGACTACAGTTGGTTTAATGAAAACTTCGACACGGAAGTTTAACGGCAAACTCTCTGCTTAACTCTTTCAAACATTTCGCGCGTTTTGGGTGGCACAGGATTTGTTTCTTTTCTCTTTCCTTAATTGTTGAGTCGAAACAGAATCAACGGGTTAACTCGTCCGGACCACTTTCGGTCTACTCTTACGGACAACCCTTTTGACTTGACGCAGCGCTCGTGAATAAGCTGGTGCCCCGCGTTTGACTTTCGAATGGCGTTTGGAAGTTGGGAGATTACGATTACGATTACGGTTTCGACAGAAGAACAACAAATTCCACTGAAGACCAGTGGTATAATTATACCGATGGGCTCGATTGGATTTGAAGACATGACTGGATTATATGTTGCAGCGTTATCGACACACGTACGTACTTTGAATTTTTTGTTATTGATCCGACCGAAATTTGCAGAAAATGTCATCAATTTCCTTCCAAAATAACTGATGACCTTTTTCTGGTCATCCGGCCAAAATCTTCCGAAAAATATCCCAATTAATTCTATTATTTCACATTTTTCATTTGAGGAGGGGGGTGTTTTCATGGTTTTATTTCATGGTTTTTACATCATGGACAAGTATATGCATTCTATTATTTTTTTGCTTTTTCCATTCCGGAGGGTTTTCAAACACCCCCTTAGTTACGGCCCTGCGCTATGGTTCCACAATTGCAATGTAGATATACTAGATATAATAAGATTAAATACATAATTGAAATTGACAAAAGAGATAATTAATAATAGTCAAATTAACTTAATTTCTTATATCATATCTAACAATATGATACCGGTATTCGATATCCATTAAAAACGATGAAAATGTAGTCCATGTTGCTACTTTTTTTACTTACACCACTGTTCGGGTGAAAATGTGAAATTTCCCCCGAGTCTCAGCCCCCCCTAAAAAAAACCTGAAATCCTGGCGCCACCACTGAAGGCAAAAAGAAGTCCAAATTGGAAGATTGAGGCTAGGAGTAGCAAAATTAATACAAAATTTATAAGAGATTATTAATGATGCAAAAACACTTTGCAGGTTCATGTGATACTTATGAGGTTAACGACAGAATAGCACACATGTTATTGGAATGCAAGAGAGGATATAATATTATTTCCGATATATCAAAGAAAAATGTGATATGTACAAGTCAGTTCCGAATAACTGGAAAATGTACGTCATGAAGGTTGTGCAATACAGACCGGTAAAAAGTGAAGTAATGTCACCTGGTGCCGTCAGCTCTTAGGGTCGTAAAGGTTCGTCAGCCACTCATTAACGTGAGTAGAGCAGGGGGGAGACCCGACCGACGACCCCAATTGGGGCGTAGACTCGGAACCGACCTGGGCTGGCGAATCAAAGTCCACCGTGCCCACCTTCTCGTGGTGCGACCTGTTAGTAGCCTCTCCGTAAGGAGGGTGAACGAACGGGCACGGATGGCAAACGGGGGGAAGGCAATGGCAAACCACCCCTTATCTACTGCCAAGAAAACAGTCATGAAGTAATGTAGCCAAGCGAAATAAATGTTCCATGCATTTTGGACAATTTCATACGGTGTTGTGTCTACATTGGAAATGTAGGCCCAGCTATAGGAGTAGGCCTATTATTGCTTTGTCCTTTGTTTAAATTATAGAGAAAATATGGGTCAATAGATCTCTCTCTCTCCCCAGTGCAGGATACCCTGCTGTTCACATTGTCATTAATTTTGTTTGTGGGTGCACTTGTTATAGCGTCCCTTGAAGATACTACTCAGAAGCGCTCCCGAATACAGAGGCGGACACTGAATCGGAGTTTCACGCACGAAGCGTTGAGCAGTTGTGTGTAAAGGACTTTCCCAAGGTCCCTACGTTCGGCGGGCAAAGGGAAATGCAGTTCTCCATGTTAACTTACCTCGCGATTCGGATATAATGCGGGGTAGGTCAGTCACGCATAGTAATATTATTATTATTTTAAGCGTTTTTAATTACACGTTATTGATGGTTGGAAAACCACGAGCTGTCTACTACAGAAACTGAGGATCACCTTTCGGACCAAGACGACAATGTTATTATTATTCAACAGTTTAACGACATCATATAACTACAAAGGTTGTTGACGTCTTTAAAGTTTGATGTATTGCAGCTCACTTTTGTTTAACTGTTCAGCAGTTTCTGTTTGTACTTTCATTTTCTTTGTTTCTTTCCTTTTTGTTCTTTTTGTTCTTTTCTTTTCTTTTCTTCCTGAATTTGACTAACCGCCTTTCATGACGATAGTGTTCACCGAATGGCCGTAGTCGATCCTCTTTTATACATGCATCATTATCTATTATTCAGTATACATGCAAAATTATGCCCACATGCATATATATATATATATATATATATATATATATATATATATATATATATATATACATACATATATATACATATATATATATACATACATATATATACATACATACATATATATATATACACATACACATATATACATATGTCACCATAATTACATATGCCTATAATTCTTTATATACAAATGAGCACATATACACATGTGCACACATATGTATTGTCATTATGTACACTTATGTATTATTATCATTAATTTAGACATTTCATGAAGTTCACATGACATAAAATCTAGGCCTACTTAGTTTGATTAACATCAATTCTTATAAGTTCTCATTTCATGAAGTTCACATGACACAACATCTACTTATTTAGATCAACATCAATTCGTATCATTTCTCATAATCTCATATTTGCAAGGAATTTTCAATGTTCATAATCACCAATAAAGTTACAAGTAGATAAGATATTCAACATTAATATGAAAATCAAAGTATTCACTCGTCAGCCATCAGTTAGCAACTTAAACAATAATATCAAGACCATTTTATTCAATGCCTGTTTCATCTATTACAGAAATATTCAAAATTTTATCAATCCCCCACACACACACATATACACACGCACATACGCATGCACGCACACACACCTAATCATATCAATTTAATAATGCAATAAAAAAAAATCAAGGATAAAAGAAAACTTATGAAACATTAAAAAAAAAATTATCTTTGTGAAACTGAAGCAAAACCATCTAAATTTATAATTCACATACATTTCACATTACAAACAAACCAATTATTATGTAACATTCTATGAACAGTCTTTACAGACTTCTCCACTCTATACCCTAACTAACCACAGTTACCGCTGACAAATTGCATTTCCAATTCAGTTCAAGGCCAATTACCTGAGGCATAATTATAGTGATCAATGTGTTAGCAGATTATATATTTCTTAAATATAATATTTAATATAATTATATATACTTCTTACATAATTTTTCCATTAGTTATAATCATTAGTATATTATAAGCTTCAAGATAAATATCTTGAATAGAAAATATACTTTTAACAGTGCATTCTACTTTTTTGTCCGCACATTTTTTAAGTAGTAAAACTGATATGTCATTCTTCTTGCAAGCAAACAGCGTATGTTCGATTGTTTCTGGCACTTGGCATTCAGAGCACAGGTCTGTTGTGCTTTTACCTATCACTTTCAACCAGTTGTTATAAGACGACAATGCTATTTCGTTCTTCATCTATATAGCATCAATTATCTATAGATAAAAGGTGTTTAAAACGTAGAGAGCATGTTAAGCGCCAATTGGGTTCTATGCAATGGGCGAACACCGAATCGGAGTTTCACGCACGAAGCACTGAAACCGCGGTGACGTGCCTCTCTCCACCACCTCCTCCTCCTCCTTCTCCTTCTCTTTTTCCGTTGTGGTTCCTTGAATCTGTTGATCAACCGACTTCTTTGACCCGTTGAAAGGAACTTCGACTGCGTTTGGATTCTTCTGGGCCAAAGACAAACACAAACGTCAGCAACACACAAACACAAACACGCAAATGCACACGCACAAACATACACGCTCACGTGGACACACAAATCTGAGATTTTTACACACAAAATGAAGACTGCGCTTAATTTGAACACCCTTTAATTACCTAGTTTATTTACTTCATGTAAACTTTGGTAATATTGCGTTATGCATTCACTCCATCTATTTCCATTCCTTTCAACCACAAGATGTCGCAACTCAGCCACTGGTTGCACTCTGCCAGTGCCAGTCACAATCCTGGATAAAGGAGGAGGGCGTCGCTAATAGTCTTTGTTACCACACAGTGACGTTAAACTGCAACCATTACTACTACTACTACCACAAAAACCTGTTTTTAAAAGAAATTATCCGGATAATGTAACTCCGCCACTGCCTACGGTCTAGCAGTGCCGGTCCCAAGCGTGAATAAAATAGGAGGGCCACGCTAATGATCTTTTGTGATATTAATGCAAGTAGTAATAGTATTAGACCATTACATCCAACCACTCATTTTTACCATCGTCATTTGCCGATTGGAAGGTTAATAGGACCTTTGGAAGGCGAGCTGTAATATGCCAAACAAATTGTTTTCGAAGGCAACGCCCTCTGTTGTCATAGGCCCTCGTCAAGTCTGGATCCGTCAATTAGACTACATGACAAATTTAATTCCTTCACGAAGCCAACAAACTCAAATCAGCGGCAGGACAAAAATTCCAAGTAGTTTTCTGTTTCGGGGTTATAATATTAATTGTGGCAGAAGAGCAGGTTTAAATTGGTTCAGATGTAGCTGTGTCAGTTTATAGACATCTGCTTGATAGCAGTAATCAGTATCGTTGCCCTTCTCCTCCGACCAGTCTTGGGACTGGCATTGCAACATTCGAGTATTGGCGGTTTTTAAATCGATTCTTTTTCTTAGTCTTAAATACTATTATAATAGAAGATACCATGGAAGGACAATTGGAATTGTAGACTGTGCCGTCCTTTTAATTTATATAAAATCGGTTATGTACGTTTTGAGGGTGTGCTTACAGAACGCAGTAATCAACCGAACCACTGTAGATATTGCTTCACTGCGCAATAACGAAGACTGATATATAGGGTCGCCCGTTTCTTTGTCTAGGCTTGGGACTGCACACTACATCTATAAGACCAAACCAACATACTTTTTTGGCATACCCATACTTAAGTGACTCATCGAAATGGAACATTTTCAATGGCCTCGTCAAAGCAGACCGTGAAAACAGCATCGTGAAAATAGTCCCGTCATATAGACATCAGTTCCACAATGGCTCAAATTATTAAGAGACCTATTTTAACCAACGCATCTGAAACAAACGACCGAGACTACCTGCATTCAATGTTCAATGTTCAAATGTATTTCTATGTAGGCCAAACATAAAAGAAGTCGCTAGCATGCAAAAGCTTTTGTATGAAAATTTGGATTATTTCCAACCATCTAACTCTGAATCTAAAACTAAAACGGAAATTTGCCTCCTTGATATAGTAAACAAGTAAATATAGGTCTGCCTCGATTCGGAAATACATTATGAGTGAAGGTAGTCCAGATAATCGGTCGATCCATAAGCAATCGTCCGTAGCTCAGTGGAGAGAGCGTTGGCCGATAAACTGAGAGTCATTATCGCGACCCGGGTTCAAGCCTCGCTCAGGGCAAAAATTTATTTGAATTTTCTGTTAGCTGCCAGTGGCGCTTTCTGTTGTGTTGCTTGCCTCGGGTATCTTGAAAAAAAAGATCGCCCTTCCCACTCCTGGCTTGGCCGAATCAGGAGCGTTCCAGTACTTAGGCCATTAGTGTTAAGTTACCGAACATGTTGTAGCCGTCCTGCGTGTCGTGCGAAGCTGGTCGTATTTCGTATAACTTGTACCTGTAATCGTTCTGCGTTCTGTCAGATTGAATTTGAATAAACGAATATATAATTATAGTTACCATTAGAATCTGTTAACCGATTTCCAATTAACCGCTGTGAAGTGATAGGTTGTCTTATTTTGCACACCTTTTTTGACGTTGCATGTTTATGATAATTGTATGACGTTGCTCAAAAAAATTAATTTGCAGGTACAGAACACGAAATAAGTGAATAATTAAGGGGGCTGCTTGACGGTGAGCAATATGAGCGGCGACATTTTCACGAGGTTATTTACACGAGCTTATAATAATTTACGGTGGTAATTTCGTCGGTTGGCGGTTTGATTGCGTCCTCCCTAGTTTGGATGGCAGTTAAGCTTTCAACATGGTGATGCAATGCTTTGATAGTCAATTCTGGATAATAAAGTTTATCAGCTCGTGAAGTTTTTAGCTGATTGTTTCGATTTCCAGTATGCATCAATTGTGATCAATCTTTCTATTTTGTTTGGTAACATTTCGTTCCGTTGGTGTCCATCTCAGCGGGATTGCGATCCATTTGGAACATGTCCTGTGTAGCCAATGTCAGAGTGCAACGGTGCGTGTTTGCAAAAGCTTGCAATAAATGATTACTTGACTTGACTTGACTTGATAGATAACGATATGCATTGGAATTTAATCTAACGAGGCGATTGGATGAATATAGATTTATAGCAACAGTTAGACCATAAAAAATGGTGTCTAAATGTAACAATGATTTTGGTGTTGGCAAACTTAGTGTTCTGTGACTGTAATATTATTGCATCTGTGGTAAACTTGGACATTATTATCGTGAAATATCAGAAGTGAATTCAGTTGAACGGCAATGTGTCATAGCAATGATCATTGGTGTCACCCTCCTACTTTACTCGACCTTTAGACTGGTACTGCCATTGTGCAATCGGAGGTTCGCGGCGTTTCTATTAAATTTCTGTGACATCGTTTGATAACGGATCGGGATAACATACAGCGCTATTATTACGTAGTCTTTTTAAATATATATAGCAAATCATGAAACCTTTACGAAGGTGTTTTACGGAGCGCTCTATTGAACAGTGGTATATCAGACGTTACAGTTCAACGACACTGAATGATATAACAAAGATCACAAGCGTCGTCCTCCTTCTTCATCAAGGCTAGGGACTGGCACTATTCTACAAAAGAAACAGGAGCAGAAGCTATTCTTGTGTGTCGCATGAATGGATGGATTTGTTATTCAACGACAGCTTAGGACAACAAAGGCCGTTGCCGTAGACAGAGGTTTGTTAGGAACAACTGCTCTGCATCTCAAACTTACATAGAACAATATTTACGTGCTACAACATGAAATTTCATTGTAGTGCCATAACCGAGCGATGAAATGTGAATCCGTATATTATTATTATTAAACGCTGCATACGTGTATGATTGATGTCTGTTGGATGGAGGTCTTTCCGATTGTGTGGATCGGACGCTGAATTTAGAGATGGACATATCACTCATCTCGGATGCATCGCTCTGCATGGCCAGATCATCGGCGTCTGTTACGAACTCACCATCTGATAGACGAACAGAATTATAAGAGAACGTATTACAGTATTGTACACTGCGATTCAAAAAAGTAAGCCAAACTGTTTTTCAAATATCTCCAATGCCTTATAATACATCACGGGTTTTAAATTGATAAAGAAGTAGATTGGTCAAATCGCTCTCAGCTAAACACCTTTAAGTAGCTATCATATAATTGTATAAAAGATTGAAAGGTCAAAAAGTTCGGAATCTGTAATTTTATTTGGCAAAAATGTCATTTCTTCTTAAACCTGTCAACTTATGTAGACTTTGCCGATGATATTGCTCTCCTGTATAATACATGGAATGGAATGAAGGCACTGACAGCTAAAGTCCCAGAGGAGGCAGCTAAAGTGGGTTTGACCATAAATGCAGAAAAGACAAAGATCATGAAGATGGGAAAATGGAACCGAAGAGATGAGGATGGAAAACAAAGAGCTGGATATGGTGGACACTTTTTTCTACCTCTGCAGCTCAATCAGATCGGATAGTAGCTGTAATGAAGAAATAAGGAAGCGAATAGGAAGAGCAAGCGAAGTATTTGGAAGATTGGAGAAAATCTGGAAAACAAGTGGATGCAGCATGAGGGTCAAAATCCGATTGTACGAGGCAGTGGTGGTGAGTAGACTACTGTGTACGGAGCGGAAACATGGCCGATGACGGTGACAAACAGGAAAAGACTAGTGGCGGCGCACCACCTTATGGTTCACGAAAATTCTGCACATCTCTTGGCGAGACAAGGTAAAAAAAACATCACCGTGAGGGATATAACAGAACAGGAGACCATGGAGAACACCATCAAAAAGAGAAAATTAAAATGGATGGGTCATGTGATACGCATGGATGAAGCCAGGATAGCAAGACAAGTGATGTACTGGGCTCCGGAGGGAAGACGCGGAAGAGGCAGACCAAGGAAAACTGACCGGAAACCATTCTGGAAGACTTGAAATGCATGGACATGACGTGGAACGAGGCCATTCAACTGGCAATGGACAGGGAGAAATGGAGGAGCTGCATTGCCCGATGTGCAGAATTGCACGCACAGGACTGATGATGATGATGATGATTATGTAATTTTTGAACGCCGAAATAAAAGAGCTGTATTATGCCAAACAAATCTGTTTAGTGGATAACAACCTCTGTTGTCATAAGCCCTCGTAAAATCTGGATCCATCCAATCCAAAACCTGGCTGCAGTTACGAATAGAATTTTTTTAAGTATGCTTCTTAAACACCTTTAAAAATGCGATGAAACAGACTATAATAATTATTAGGAAGGTCCTGTTGTGTGCTGATGAACAAGATATGAGAGAGGCAACAGAGAAAACCATGAATAGGGAAACCCAGAGATACCACGTTGAGGCCACGGCATGACGGAGGGGAGATAGGGTCCTGTTGAACGCAAAGCGGAGTTAGGTGGAGTCGAGGACCTAATAACAAGCCAAAATAAGACCAAACTTGACTTTTACCCGAGAATACTGGTTTCTTTATAAAAACCAGTTGGTTGCAGACAGCGAGGCAAGCCTGAAGCCAGAGAAGAGGGAATCTCAGATTCCACACGATGCCTCAAGGCGCTGCTGCAAGATGTCATGATCAACCATGTCAGAAGTGGCAGAGACATTGAAGCGAGACAACCGAGAAGTTTCCACCCTGAAGGCCGTAGTTTATGCAATGGATTAGGATCCATATTATATTAGGTCTTTTGAGGCGGAAAACTGATGGTTTGTTTTTTGTAAGGCAGGAGTTGTATTAACAGTAAATGTTGTCCCGGATGTTGTCATTGAGTCGCGGATCAATAGATGATTATTTTAGAGTGAGTTTTAAAACGAAATTAGTGTCTGATATCATAATTATAATTCCAGTTGTAATTCGAATTCTCTGCTTGAACAATTGGTAAACAAAATTGCATATGGTGTTAGCAGTAGCGGCGCTAGGGGGACTAGAGGGGCTAAGCCCCCTAAAAAGGCCATCCATTTTTTTCCCATGTAGAAAAAAGTTGTTTGGACGATGAACCCCCTTTAGCGTCCCCTCCACCCAAAAAAATAACCGCATAGGTACGCACGAGGTTTGGCAGACAGCGTGGCGGTCACGGAAAAGGACCATTTTTTCCAAGATTTCGACCAAATGAAAAAAGGTCATCAGAAATTTAGACGGGCGAAATGGAAATTTATCTTGAAGATTTTGGGGTCGATGACAAAAAAATCATCAGAAAAGGGAAAAAATTTTCCGAAAATTCAGCCATCCCCAAAACTGAAATCCTGGCGCCGCCACTGGGTGTTAGTTATTTTTTAATAAGTTATCTGAAACAATTGATGTGGCATGACTTTTAAAATCGGTATTCGAATCTTGCCATGGAGTGTGAGTCGTAGAAAATGTCTGGTGGTGCAACGTCATATCTTTAAGACACTAAATATTAGTGAAATAATGAATCCTCGTTTAAACACCTTTTTATTGGATTATTACGATGCTATTAATATTGTCGTCAACAGTGCTGTTCTGCATTCCACACAGCTTTCGTGTCAATTGTATGGTCATCGACGTCCATTTAAATTTTGTTAATAATATCCACAGCAGTATTAACTCCGCCACTGGTTGCACTCCGCCAGTGACAGTCCCAGGCCTGAATAAAGGAGGAGGGCGTCGCTAATGGTCTTTGTTACAATGCAATACAATGCAATACAATACAATACAATCTGCGTCTTTCACGCAGCTGACTATAAATGGTACAGTGACGTACGTGTAGCTAGGCTATAAATAAGACTACGATGTAACTGGCTATGAATGTGATAATAACGCAACTTGGCTACAAGTAAGACAATGATGGTACGCTTTCAGCCCGAAGACGAGACGCTGTATGAGGCTATGATAAGATTTATAAATGATGTCGCAAACATAAAATGCGGGTGTTCAACGGATGATCCATGTTTTCAGGAATAAACTAATCGAGTAAATAATATTTATTTAAAAGCGGAAAGTATAACACACGTATCGAAATCCCCGCTTTTACATCTTAAAGATGAGATTTATCCGCTAAAATGGGTGTGTAATGATGCTAGTATAATTATGTGAGGCGGGAAAGAGAGGGAGCTGACGCCTAAGGAGGAGATGGATGGAGGCGATACATGAGGTGACGGGGATGAACCGTGAGGAGTTGAGGGAGTCGGGGCGAAATCGGGATTTGTCAAGAGGGTTGACTATGACGGTCGCGATAGGATTAATCGAATGGACGGCACAAGGCGACAGGGTGACAATGACACTATTTTGCTTATTAACGGAAATGGATGGATGGATCCAGATTTGACAAGGGCTTATGACAACAGAGGCCGTTTCGCAAGAAAAAAAATTGTTTGGCATACAGTTTATGTGTAGTTGCAGTTTAACGACATTGTGTGCTTAGAACCGTCCACAGATGTATGATGTTGTCATCGATTTGGGGTTGGGGTTGGAAAATGAATGCTATTGCAAATTGAGTGACCATTTTGTTCATCAGAGGTTTACCTTTTGTTGTGAAGCAGTTAAATTAGGTAGATAAATTTATATGAAACAAGTAAACAGTAAACTGAGTATAACATCGTGGGGTAATATCAACCTGGTTCTGTTCCGGTCGCTGTATACAGACGCTCGGAGTAATTCAACTGCACAGAGAAGCGAAATATCGATTTTATCGAAATGAGAAAATATATTCGAAATAATAGAAAGATGAGAAATTCGAATTAAAATGTATAGGAAAATAATTCAATTGAGAAAAATTCGTGTTCAAAGAATTTATAATTTATAATTTTCGTTTATTCAACAATCCGGTTGATAGTATGCCTACGCAATCGGTTACACTGTACAATTATGCAGTTGAAACAATTCACAAGAACGCAGATCACAGAGTACACAAATCTTAGCTATACAGACAGGACAAACAGCCTGCAAAAATCGGCGCAAATAGCAGCCTACAAAGCATGTCCGCCCAACGTTACCTCTCGATCTCTACGCCAATGTGTTATCCATTGCTCCACCGGGAAATTGAACGTTCAAAATCGCAAAATAACGAGACCATAAGTCACCATATGAATTATTTTGATTTACCAACAATACAAAATAAATGTTATCTCAGCCGTTTTATACAATATTGTACACACGCACACACTACGCACTGTTACGTGCAATTACATGGCGGCTCAGGTATGCCCACTCTCAGTTCTCCCATTCGAATCGGTATTTGGACGATAACTAAACGCAATTTGTCCATTAGGGGCAGGAAACCTTAGATACCTTTAAAATTTGGATATTGAATGCTATAGAAGGATAAAAGGGATTTTAGAGTGTCTATGTCATTTGAGTAGGTCAGAGAGATAAATATGCTCTAAACACAGGTGCGCTTTTTTATTCATTCGGACATTTATATAGCGCGTCTTCTTTATAACTTTATACGAACATGATCATTATATATATATATATATATATATAAATATATATATATATATATGCTTTATTTATATTTTGTTTATATTTTGTTTATTAAAAAGTGATCTGAATGTCAAAAGATCGACAACAGTAACATTTTAAATATGACAGTCTCAAAATGATATCAGACAGGAAATTAAATTCGAGAAAGTGAAAAAAGTGCAGAAAAGTTAGAGGACGAATGACAACAACCACCTATTAAATATTGCAGTCTCAGAGTCTATCAGATATGTGAGAAAAAGGAAAACAGATGGGAGCTGCATGTGAAAAGTTAAAAGACGATGAACTGAAGCAAAGAAAGAAACTCAAGAAATTTGCAAGAATGTGAATTTAAATATTCTACATTTAAAACTTTAAAAGACGTCAAACAGTCCTTGTAGCCATAAGATGTCGTTAAACTTATGAGTAATAATTATTACATCCTTAATTATGAGCGCTTTAATTAAACACCCTTAAAATCAATCCACATGATTTTATTTAAATCCAGAAAGTTATGCTTTACAGTGCCTGAATCATAGAGTCGCTCTTACAAGTGGAATAAATTATTAAACGCATTGAAGATTCGTAAATGAAATTTGTCTTGGGTTGGACTATTTGCGATGACAACGGCCTCTGTTGCCATAGGTCTCAGCTGTCGTTAACCTATGATCCTACTCCTGCTCCTTTATAAAAAAAAGCGCTCAGCCTATAGACACCTTCGAAATAATTTTACGCCGACTTATATAGAAGCAAGAAATGTTGAAAATTAAACCTCACTTATCGGAATATCCACAGCAATTGCACACAATTTTATCCTCTGTGACGCCACCTACGCGCATGCGCATATCAATCAATTTCTTGCGCATGCGTTCGTTCGCGCATGCGCAATGAAAGCAGCATGAGCATTGTCAAACATGTCTCAAACGGATAATGTTAACTAATTCATCCAAGAAATTCTATAAAAATCTCCAAGGATAATGCTCGGAAGTGCTCCAGACTCTAGTTTTTAGTTGACAAAAGTTTCAGCTAGAGTCCCAGATAGCAGCAGAATTGGCTCCTGTGGGCGCCCATTACATACCAAAAGTAACACTAATATTACCGAGTTGACTGAGAGTACAACGCAGCTGTGAGCTAACCACTGCACAATCGATCATCCTTACATGGATAACAGGTTCCCATGTAAATTTATAAGGTGCAAAGAAATCTCGTTTCAGCACGCTAAGTTATAGCAGAAATTTTATTTCATGAAATGAACACCTTTTAAACTATTTTCATCGTGCTACATAAACTAGGGACAAAATTGTTCAATAATTCAGGAACAATAACAAACGACAAGCGCGATGTCAACTCAATTAAGAAAACCTGTTACTGCCTGCACTTTGATAGTGCCAGTCCAATGCTGTATAGCGGAGGAGGGCGACGCTAATAATGATCCTTGTTTATCACACAGCAACTTTAAGCTAAAGCTACGGCTACTCAAAGGAGATTGCGAACATTGCGTCACTAATTTGCCAGTATTGATAAGTGATAACTCAATAGTGGGGCGCGGTGGTGTAGTGTGTATGTTCGGCGCTTTGCAGCCGAAGGGTTGCAGGTTCGAATCCACCTCAAGTCTCCGCGTAAGGACCTTGGGCAAGTCCTTCACTCGCAATTGCTCAGCGCTTCGTCGTGAAATTCCGATGCATTGTCCGCTCTGTAGTCGGGAGCGCTTCTGAGTAGTGAGCTTGAAGGGGCGCTATGACAAGTGCACATACAAACATAGTATTCTTTAAGTATAAGTATGTATGTATAATGTACATGAACATTTACTTCGCGAAGGCGTTTATCGTAGCTACCCAACAGTTCTGAGCAGGAACAGGAATAGGAAATAGAACTATCCGTGGCATGGTAGAGCAAGTCAGAAGCGTCTGTGAAGGAGGAGGGAATCATTAATACCAAGAAACAGACGGGATTTTGAGAATAACTCGCTGCCAGCAACAACAGAGAAAGCGCTTCGTTGCCTTTTGGAATTACGCATATTATAGATGACAAGAAATTCGCCCTGTGCAGCAGACGCAGTGCAGAGGAGCGAATGGTACATGGGTGGGTATGGGTGGGGTTGGACGTACCTGCTCGGAGGTGACCAGCAGTATCTGCGATGCTTCCTCGCTTCACCTTCGTAATGAAGGCTCCACGATATCCGGACGGAGTCATCTTTCCACCAGTCACCTTCAGACCTTCCACAGAACAATCCAGACAACAGCGTCAATGCAATTTCAATGGAAATCATGTGACGCAACTTTCATAAAATATCATCACGACGATAACTTTATATTATCGTGTCTTGATTTGGTTAACAAGAAAGAAACTGCTTGGATTTAGTTAAATTTGACACCTCTAAAACTGATTTAATATTCACTATAAGAAACGGACAAAATCAATCTTATGCGATGGGTCTTTACTAAAATACAGTCACCTCCTGTTTCACAACTTTTGTGAAAAAGATCGAATACAACATCGTATGAGATAACTTATGCGTCATGGATAGTTTTATCTACTTGTACCGGTGGGGTAAAGCTCTCTTCTCACCGATATTACGACGAACCCGGAATATGCGACCAAGTGCGCAATGGCAACATTACCTCATCCACTGGAAGTCCAGGCTT
>OX457051.1:41123446-41252189 GCA_949752735.1 Lumbricus terrestris
CCCCCTTTGATTTAGTGTATAAACCATTGTCTACTTTTATGCTGTAACAAAATTCAATATTTGAGAGAGAACACCTTTGATAGTGTCTTTCGGATGCGATAAGTATCTTGTTTTCATTAGGTGCTGTAAATTTTAAAATCAAGAGCGCTTTCTGATTATAATCAGACCAAGGTGATAATTATTGGCGTGGGTTGCGGGGATCAACAGTCTGTCGTTCGAACGGCCTAATATTAAAGACGTCTTTTCACACACTCTACTCCCCGTGGATCATCCATAGTCTACCCCTCGGTTATTCCTTTACAATTTTCACACTGCGTCGGACGATGTTAAGCATAGGAAATTTAGGAATAGTTGTTTCATTACAGGACTCTACAACTCAGCTTTAAAACTTGGAAGCTTCACTATAATGAGATTTGCAACTATACGCGTGTATATAAATTGAACTGATAAGCCAGAAAATTTTGCGACGGCAACGGTTTCTGTTGCCATAGGTCTCAGCTGTCGTTAACCTATGATCCTATACACCTGCTCGTTTATAAAAAGCGCTCACATAGACACCTTCGAAATAATTTCAGACAGGCCTATAAAGAAGCAAGAAATTTTAAACTTCCAATATGAAAGTGATGTACTTAATTAATTAATTAATTCATTCATTAATTCATTCATTCATTCATTAATTCATTCATTCATTCATTCAGAGTATTCATATAGCGCCCCTGCAAGAAACTACTCAGAGGCGCTCCCAGCCCAACCACGAACAAAGAAAAATGACTTGAGAGATTTACGCGTGTATATAAATGCATCGGATTCGATGCTGGGTGGATGGATTCAGATTTGACGGGGCTTATCTGGCTTATCAGTTCAATTTATATACACGCGTAAAAATTATTTATTTATCAGGAAAAAGGTCGGTGTGGCATGCATCACTGACAAAGCACGGGAGACCAGGCTGCGGTGGTATGGACACGTAATGAGAAAAGAGGAGGGTAGCTGTGTCAAAAGAATCATGCAAGCGGAGGTATATGGTCGACGCAGTCGGGGACGACAGAAGAAAAGATGGGAGGACGTGATACAACAAGACCTCAAATTGAAGAAAGAAGACACCGGAAGCAGAGACAAGTGGAGGAGAAGGATCCGAGTGACTGACCCCTCGCCAGAGGGAATAATCCTAGCCTGAAGGGAAAGAAGAAGAAGAAGAAGAAGATTTATAGAACCCAGCCGGATGGATCACAAGTAGAGAGCGAAGCGCAACCGGGAGTTCGTTCCAGACAGTATAGGCCCCACGACCGAGAAATCACGGCGCTGCTTAATAGCCAAGCGAACCCGCAGGACCAGAAGCTCACCCCAGCAAAAGAGCAAAGTAGTATGCCAAACAAATTTCTGTCGATGGCGACGGCCACTGTTGTCATAGGCCCCCGTCAAATCTGAATCCATCCACTCAACATCGAATCTCATGCATCGGAAGATCCGCAGCAATTGCACATAATTTCTTTCTTCTGTGCCACAAACTATAGTACGCGCATGCGCATGTCAATCAGCTTCGTTCGCGCATGCGAAATGAAAGCGGTATGATCATTGTCAAACATCTCTCAAACGGATAGTATCAATTAATTAATCCAAGACATTCTACAGTCATCTTCAAGGAGAATGCTCGGAAGGGCTCCAGACTCTAGCACGGCAAAACAAAGTTTTTAGTTGAAAAGAGCTTTAGTTGAGTCCCAGACAGCAGCAGACTTGGCTCCTGGGGGCGCCCAATACAGACCACAAGTAAAATATTATTACTGAGTTGACTGAGAGTCATGCACAGCTGTAAACTAACCAATGCACAATCTATCATCCTTACATCAGCAAGAAGACAGGTTTCCATGTGCAAAGAAATCTCGTTTCAGCACGCCGATTTATGAGAGAACAGGTTTCATTAAAGAACACCTTTTAAACTGTTTTCGTTGTGCTACATAGTCAAGGAACAGCATTGTTCAATGATTTGGGCGTACAAAAACCACCAAACGAAAAGCGCAATGTCAATCAGTAAGGAAACTCTGTTACTACTAGTCTTGCACTTTGATAGTGCCAGTCCCAATGCTGCATAACGGAGGAGGGCGACGTTAATGATCATTGTTATCACACAGTAACTTTAAGCTAAAGCTACGACTACTCAAAGGAGTGAACATCGCGTCACTGAGTTGCCAGTATTGATAACGATGCCTCTATAGTATTCTATAAGTATAATGTATGTATGTATGTATGTATGTATGTATGTATGTATGTATGTATGTATGTATGTATGTATGTATGTATGTATGTATGTATGTATGTATGTATGTATGTATGTATGTATGTATGTATGTATGTATGTATGTATGTATGTATGTATGTATGTATGTATGTATGTATGTATGTATGTATGTATGTATGTATGTATGTATGTATGTATGTATGTATGTATGTATGTATGTATGTATGTATGTATGTATGTATGTATGTATGTATGTATGTATGTATGTATGTATGTATGTATGTATGTATGTATGTATGTATGTATGTATGTATGTATGTATGTATGTATGTATGTATGTATGTATGTATGTATGTATGTATGTATGTATGTATGTATGTATGTATGTATGTATGTATGTATGTATGTATGTATGTATGTATGTATGTATGTATGTATGTATGTATGTATGTATGTATGTATGTATGTATGTATGTATGTATGTATGTATGTATGTATGTATGTATGTATGTATGTATGTATGTATGTATGTATGTATGTATGTATGTATGTATGTATGTATGTATGTATGTATGTATGTATGTATGTATGTATGTATGTATGTATGTATGTATGTATGTATGTATGTATGTATGTATGTATGTATGTATGTATGTATGTATGTATGCGTGTATGTATGTATGTATGTATGTATGTATGTATGTATGTATGTATGTATGTATGTATGTATGTATGTATGTATGTATGTATGTATGTATGTATGTACGTATGTATGTATGTATGTATGTATGTATGTATGTATGTATGTATGTATGTATATGAACATTTATATAGCGTCTTACATTGACTTCGCGAAGGCGCTAAGCATAACTTCCCGACAGTTCTGAATAGGAGAATGAACAGGAATGCTAACAGGAATTATCCGTGGCATGGCAGGGCAAGTCAAAAGCGTCTTTTAAAAAAACCGACACAAATGGATGTTGAAAATAAATCGTTGCAACAACAGAGAAAGCTGCCTTTCAGATGCACGCACATAGAGGACAAGAAATTCGTCGTGTACTGAATATGAGCGAGTGGTAGTGTGTCTGGATATCCTGTATGGAGTTGGAAAACACTCAGACATGGGCAGGGGACAAAGCCAAGACGCTGACCAAGGAATATGCAAGAATGCCTGGATTTTATATCAAATAGATACTATAAGACGAAGACGTGGTTTGGGTGGGGATGGGTGGGGTTGCTCAGAGGTGACCAGCAGTAGGCCTATCTGCAATGCTTCCTCGCTTCACCTTCGTGATGAAGGCTCCGCGATATCCGGACGGAGTCATCTTTCCACCAGTCACCTTCAGACCTTCCACAGAATAATCCAGACAACAACGTCAATGAAATTTCAATGGAAAATATGTGACGCATCTTTCATAAAAATAAATTTATTATCATCACGACGATAACTTCATATTGCGCCTTGAGTTGGTTAACAGGGAAAAAAACTGCTTGGATTGAATTGAATTTAATTGATTAGACACCTCAAAAACTAATTTCACCTTGATTGTAAGTACCGGTCAAAGAAAATCTTATGTGCTTTGCTTTCTTCATCGCGGCTCTAATTCACAACTTTGTAAAAGATCGAGTAGGCTAACAACCTCCTATGAGATAACTTGTACGTCATATATTCTCTTTATCTAGTTGTTCCGGTGATGGAAGAGCTCTCTTCTCAGTGATATTATGACGAAACCGGAATATGCGACCAAGTACGCCAGGGCTGTTTCTAAGGAATATTTAGAACTGCACAGTTCCTACCCTCCTTTCCCATCTTGCATGGTAAATTGCTTAAAATCGGAGGAAAACGACCTTTTTTGCTAGTCTTAAGTGCTTCTACAACTGCACAAATACATTTAAAACTGCACATTTTGTGTACAACTTCACGTTAAGAAAGCCATGAAGTGCGCAAGTACAACGTTATCGCCGCCACTAGAAGACCATGCTTTGCACAACATCTGTCTTGTGCCTGCAAGTGCCAGTCCCAAGCTTGGAAGCAGGAGGAGGACGTTACTAATGATCAACGTTATCACATAGTCGTGAAACTGAAAAAAATTCTACTTTAAATGGTACCAGAAGTAATAATTGCAGGGAGCATCTGCAACTCTACAACGCAATAAGGTTATTAACGTCAATGACGCTTCAGAAGAAACTGAATCGCATTTTTTCCAATTTCACCCAAATTCAAAAGCTAAAAATGATCGAAAACGCACAAAAATAACAGAAACATTAGATTGAGTAATTCAATCATTCATTAAATACAATTTTATAGCGCCTTTTCGAGGGGCAACCTCGACGTTCTTGCGTTGAATCGTGTGACCGACTTGGTGTCGACCGTCATGTGAAGGCTTCCATTGAGCAAAATGCTGTAACGTTAAAGATATGAGAGCAGTAACCGACAAGCATCTCAAACGGACATATATAACATAGCTTAAGAATTAAAATTAATGGTGTTTAAGAAAGACATCGCATCCCAAAATATGATCAAGTCGGAGTACATGCGGAATATTTTACTCCACTAGCTTACTATTAGAACAGCGATTCACCTCTATGGTTTCTCCAATAGTCAGGCGCCGCATGGAGGGTCAAGCTCCAACGTACCTGCAGGAGCTCTGCTGTCCAACCTCTGGTGTCCAGCGGCGACCTGATCTCCGATCAAGCTGAGCTATAATAATTGGCCCCTCACTCACGGCTTTCACAGGGTGGGCCAAACAAGTTATCCCCACAGTCTTTCGCCTGTGTATTGGTCAAAAATAAGAATCTTCAAATCAAATTTTGAAAGTCATATCAAAACTGGCTCAAATGCAATTCGTACCTACTGTACAATGGTTAAATTTCACCCAGAAATCTTAAACGGATCAATAGTTATATCACTTTTAACGAACCCATGCACCATTTTAGAATTCAAAAAAACGTAACGCCGCAAAAAGTAACAAAACACGATTTTTTTATCAAGTCACATCACACTTGGCTCTAAAGAAGATGCCAAAGCAACCGATCTTGCCACAAACTAGCGTTTTGTTTCGTGAATGGTGGCATAGGTTAATCAATCTAAGTATAATTGTATCAATAAATTAATCATTGAGTAATTTATTCATTCGTTCATCATGGCGAGAATTCTTGCAGCACGACTATAATTTCTGAAACATTTCTCTAGACGTTTAAATCACAGCACAGGACATATCATTTTAACACGTAGGACTGTCATTGTATTGCATTGATTCCGATGTATCGTATTGTATTGTATTGTATTGTATTGTATTCCATTGTATTGTATTGTATTGTATTGCATTGCATCGTATCGTATTGTATTGTATTGTATTCTATATGACCATTTATAAGGTGATTCGCTCAGTCGATGCCGTCGGCAGCGTTATTGGTTCGTTCTACCTCGGACAGAAAAGTCATGAGTTGATTTGAGGATGCGAGAGAAAGATAAGGAAAAGCACGAGAGAGAAAGGCGGAGAAAACTGATGGTGGAAGTTCATTCCGAAGAGCGGGACCTTTGCATTGAAAGCATCTGGATTTAACCGTGGCTATCCTGTGGCGAAGAACAAAATGTCAAGCCGATCAAACGCTCTATATTATATAGGAGGACAAAACGAAGTGGCAGAGAGTAGACGAAGTAGGCCTACAAGATCACAAAGAAACCTGGGGGCAAAACCAAATTGAGGCCTAAGTACAAAAATAAGAACTTTGAATTGCATACGGACAGAGAGAAGTAGTTCGGTCATGAATGTAGTGATGTGGGAGAATCGAGGAACTCGGGCTATCAATCTATAGCAGCATTGAATGCAGATTTGTCGAACTGACGTATAGCGCCTTTTCCTTCGACCCGCGTTCGGCGCTACACGTAGCGTCCTTTTATTGTTTCTGTTTTATGTGTTTGGTTTTTTTGGGGGGGTCAAAGTGAATGTTTGGCCGTTTAACGTATTTAAACGGTCCCTCCGGCTTCCAGGACTTACAGAGGTTTAGCTCGTGCCAGAGGTCCTGAAGCAGGGGTATACTCTATAGGTAATAACACTGGCATGTACCCTAGAGCATACAATAGTTTCACTTTGATCTTGGCCAAAAGGCCTAGAAGCGGTAATTTTTCATCCATTTCTGAAGCTTATATAGCGTCGGTAGCACGCATGAAAAAAGTGTCTAACGCGGTAATCATATCAACGAGTGTTTAGCGAAATTAACAGCCGTTAGAAACTTTTAATTCGACCCTATACGTGCCTTGCAATTTTCCCAATTAAATCATTATATCTAAGCTATTTATAAGGAATAAGGGGCATGTTATGCGCAGAAGTAGAATGTTTCCTATCTAACCTGTGTTAAAATTTACGTGATACAGGCGCCATTAAGTCTAGCGGCGGTTTGGGGTAACGTCGTCCGTCGTCAATGGAAACCATTATTGCTTTTTGATTTCAACGACAAAAATCATAATAATAATTAGCGTTAGAAGTAATTATAAATTATTATAGTAGGCTGTAAAGTGTTTTAGACCCTTTTAGGCAGAGTCCATTCAGTGTGCAGTCACGTACATGTATATGTAGGCCTATAATACTAAAATTTAATAGACAATTATGTCGTGGACCTGCAATATCAACCAATCTCCGTAGATATGACTGAGACACGTAATAATACTCAGCGTACTGCTTTCGGTCTTAAGAACTCAAGATGGAAAGCTCCTGAATATCTTCATGACATGATGCACAAACCCTTCTCCGAGTCTCTTCTCGCTCTCTATCTCCCCGGTCTGCTGATCGACTTGATAATTTATACAGTATTGTTCCCCGGATACCATGACTGAGATTACTTTCCACGATGGTCCCGAACATTGAGAAATTAGTTGCCGGAGCCGATGCTGGGCTGCTTCGTAATGTATTGCTAAATGTCAATCATGTCCTGAGGAACCTTTTCCCACCTTTAGCATAAACCACCTATAACTTGCGACCTAGACCGCATCCTTTTGTTCTACAAGTTAAAGATGTCTGTGACCCCTCCCCATCCTTTATTCCGACTTGGGGCTGACGCTATTAGAGTACGATCGGCGGTTGAGGTCATACCCCCTGGGAGCGCCTCTGAGTAGTTTCTTGAAGTGGCGATATATAAATGCTAATAATGAATGAATGAATGAATGAATGAAATAATATGAGTTTTATCATTGCAATGCCTATCGACTTTTAAGAGAATTAAACGCAACTCCGCCACTGTTGTCAATAAGTAATATATAAAAAAATTATCTCAAATATGCGCTAGTTTTGTCATAATATTGTGAGGTTCCGTTTCGACGTTGTTTAAAGTAGAACACCTTAGCCAATCGGTTAACGTGTTCCTCAAGGCAATCTGGTGCTAAAAAAATTAATCACGATCTCACAGGAAAATATAAGTAATTACGAATAAAACATTGATTGATTGATTGAATGAATTATGTGATTTAAAGAAATTTGCTGATCTTAGCGTCAAGCATGTCGTCTTTCTTGTGCTCCATCGTACTTGTCTAGCCTTTGTCGACCTGTCTCAGACCTTGCAGCCCGTCGAGCTCTTCGCTCTGCAGCAGCGGGTGAACTTTTGGTTCCGCGAGATCGTACTTCAATAAGACAGCGCCGAGCCTTTTCTGTTGTGGGTCCCGCTATCTGGAATGGCCTCCCACTAACCTTGCGACTTATGCCTAGGCTAAATACCTCTGCATTTTTTAAGTATCTCTAATCTTCCTTTTTAGCTGTGGCTGGGCTGGGAGCGCCTCTGGGTAGGTTTCTTGAAGAGGCGCTACATAAATTCTCGAGGTGAATGAATGAATGAATGAATTTCGTCCATCTTCCTACTCTCATCACCGACATTGAACTCTGGTCACCAAGAGCCAATCTTATAATTATAGTCAATACAACATGCACAGTTTCCGATAGATTATAATCCATTTATACAGAGTCGTTGTAATAATGGAGAGGAACGCAGGTGTGTTCTTTCTTTAGAAATTTAGACGGAACGGGACAGACAGACAGACAGACAGACAGACAGACAGACATACAAACACACAAACAGTCACAGAGACATAAACGGTTCACTTAGACACCATTAATTGCTTTTCCAAATATCTATAAATAATTTTGTTGATACATAATAATTACTTATCGCGTCAAGCATGGATTGAGTATTCGCATATTAAATTATTACGAATATTAAGACTTTCAAATATTCACGAATATTAACGAATATTAAAACTGCCAACGGATATTATATTGGTAAAATAGTAGGCCTATGTTATTTCAATAAATTCTCTATTCTTAAAATTCTTATTTTGTTATTTATGAAAATATGTAACTTTTACTGAATGAATTGTACAAATTTGAGTTAGCCTACACATAGGCCTATATCAGTAGCTGACAATAACTTTAATAGATTTATTGTTAAAAACTTCAAGGTCTCTGCTTGATCAGACCAATGTGGTCATGCGGCATTCATATCTCACTCGATACTTAATGTTAGTCACTTTGTCTGAAGTCTGACCATTCTCCCCAACTGAAAAGAGGCAGAGTCAGGATAGCAGTTTGCAAGTAACAGTAGCAATAGGCTAAGTTATAAATAAACTTTCACTGCTTATAATAGTAGCTGCAAATTGATAAAGTAGTTTTATATCACTGTAGCAGGATGAGTAAATATATAAATGCCAACGCAGGAAATAATAGTGCCAGATGACAAGCAAAACTTAACCCGTTCTCAGCATAATAAGCGCATTGCAATTTTTAATTCAGCCCTGCCCTGGATGAGAGTGAATGTCATGGAGACATGCAAAAACTTAAACTGCTTTATCGGGAAACATTACGGTTCCGATGGTTCACTTTAATCCGTTGACGAGTATTTACGAATATATTAAAAAATCTTAATATTCACGAATATTTACGAATATTAAAAAATATTAATATTCACGAATATTTACGAATATTAAAAAATCTTAATATTCACGAATATTTACGAATATTATACCCTAAAGACACGAATACTCAATCTATCGCGTCAAGTTCTTGATTGACATCAACGCTCTAGGAAATATCGATTGATGATCGATAAATTAATGTTGGTTGTTGTGTGAATTTACAGATGAACTATCACGGTCTTAGTTTATTCGGCGAGTTTGTGTTTTTTAACATGTGTGTGGATAACTCTGCTTGTATGCTCGTATGTATGTATGTATGTATGTATGTATGTATGTATGTATGTATGTATGTATGTATGTATGTATGTATGTATGTATGTATGTATGTATGTATGTATGTATGTATGTATGTATGTATGTATGTATGTATGTGTGTGTGTGTGTGTGTGTATGTATGTATGTATGTATGTATGTATGTATGTATGTATGTATGTATGTATGTATGTATGTATGTATGTATGTATGTATGTATGTATGTATGTATGTATGTATGTATGTATGTATGTATGTATGTATGTATGTATGTATGTATGCATGTATGCATGTATGCATGTATGTATGTATGTATGTATGTATGTATGTATGTATGTATGTATGTATGTATGTATGTATGTATGTATGTATGTATGTATGTATGTATGTATGTATGTATGTATGTATGTATGTATGTATGTATGTATGTATATATTTGAGCATTTTTAGCGCATTATGCTAATCTCATGAAGGCGCTAAGTATAATTGCAGTGTGACAATTATAATGTTTGTTATTCTCAATTTAGACACCTTTTGGTGGTGGTTACTCAATTTTATAAAAATGTTGCTTTCTTTCGGTAATTAGCTCTGTCAGCGTTGAAGCTTGCACTGATATCCGTAGCAAATTATTACTAGGCGAAACTCATTGGTTCATCGGCTGGATCCAGTGTGAAGAGGGCTTGCCTTTAAAAAAATTTGTTTTTCACATTGCAACACTTAATTCATTCGT
Source organism: Lumbricus terrestris (assembly GCA_949752735.1). Lineage (NCBI taxonomy): Eukaryota > Metazoa > Annelida > Clitellata > Crassiclitellata > Lumbricidae > Lumbricus > Lumbricus terrestris. The sequence goes on from OX457051.1 coordinate 41,133,626, forward strand.
TCATTCTATAGTTTATGTAGCGTCCCATAAAAGAAGGAGCGCTATATAAATGTCCGAACGAATAAAAAGCTATTTATGAATGATCCAAGCCCAGCACGATTAAAAAAGATTTGAGTGATCTATGAAACAAAGTTAGATTGGTCAGATGCAATAAGCGAAACTCCAAAATGGTATAAAAATTATAATTCCAGATGGATGGACGACTGTTAACACCGAGGCCTGTATAATTTTGGACAATCGGAAATGACAACTGAAAGGACTGCATTATTTATACCAGCCGTTAGATTTAGACTCTATAATTACACGGATTTAATTTTAATGCTTCATTAGACACCTTTTTAATCATGATTTTTCTGTTTTATAATCCCTTTGCATTCGATGTTATTTATATTGGTCTTCTCTAGCAGTAATGCTTGATTTCAGTTATGTGTTGCGTAAGTCTACATCACTGTGGTGCAATGGAATGTTTATAGCTATAGTTCGTTCATGCTGAAATTAATTATAGTGGTTTATTTATATGTGCCTAGAAAATTAATTGAATTTATCTATCGACGCATGATTGACCAATATAATAGTGTACGTTACAAATAAGCTACAATTCTAAATTACATGCATACATTTTGTAAATTATCGATGCAGCTCAGGTTGTCATTGAGTGAAAGATGAATAGAAATACTAATTTAGGATTTTAAAATAGAATATGTGATAATATCATAGTTATTATTTCAATTGCGTTTAAAACTTTATGTATTTGAACAATTCGCGGCCAAAAGTCTAAAACTATTTGTTTGTTTACTATTTAAACCTATATGCGTTGGAAAATTGATATAGCATAATGATACTTAATCTTTAGATCATGTTGTCATGATGTGTAAGCCATCGAGAACTACTATGATGTTGTCGAAAAACTGAATCTTAATGGGGTTGCAAAGTAGGCCTACAGTCTAGACACCTTTTGTTGATGCTTTCCATATACTATAAATATTCTTTTTACTGCACAGTACATTGCATCTTTTGGAGCACACTATTAACACAAGACGAATTCACGTATCGCAATTAATAATTAATAATAGACGGACCAGCTGCAGGCAAATCCATTAGCCTAAAATAGCCAACGTCTAATTCAATGATGTTACTGCAAGCCACAAGATGTCGCTAAAGAGCAAATTTCATGTTTATTTATTGAATTTACAAAGCGCTCCTTAATTTACGGCTCCCACTCAGAGGTGCTCTCGACTATAATAGCGCGCGCACTGCATCGGAGTTACACGCCGATGCGCACAAGCAATTGCGTGTGATGGTCTGTCCCTACGCGGCGGCTTGAGGTGGATTCGAACCTGCAACTCTCCGACTCCATGGCGCTTCACTTCACCATCTCTCCACCGCACCCCACATGACATGCTAACAGGTCTTTTATGATGTCGTAGCTGCCTCTCGTTCGCTCCATTTTATGAAGTACACACGATAGTACTACAGAACATTGACAGACGATAGACATGGGCAACAGGAGATTATTATCTGCAGGAGGGACACAACACAAAGTAGACTGTAAAATTTTCTAAGAAGAGTTAATAAAATACCGAGCCAATTATAACCTTGGTATTTTTCATGTAGGTTTCTATAATATGTAAATTTTTCAGTTTCACGTTATCATTATCAACTGTGCTTTAGCGAGAAGAATTTGCGAAAAACCAACTAGTAGGCTAGTAGTAAAAAAAACATGCATCAATATTTTTGCGCAAAGTGTCCATCTTGTCCATATTTGCGGGCGCCCGTGTTCTGAACAATTCTTATTGAAGCTCATCAAGATTTTTACACAGCAAACGTCTCAGATGGGGGAAAGATCCGGTTATCTGTGCATGCACCATTAAATTTATTTTAAAGAGTTGCAATTGCTAAGACTTCTACAAAGAATAACATTCGTTTCGCTGAAACTTTAAGACACCTTTTAAGTGTTAGCCATTTTAGCTATATAAGTCACTTGCATAAAATCAAAGTATACTAATTTTCACTTGTGAGCGCCTAAACATTATGCACTCAAACACTTAATAAACACAGGAATACCTGATAATTATACAAGCATGGATACGCAGTAGCAAATTGACATGCCTAATTATAGACATTTAATTCACTATAACAATAATATACATGCATCAAACTGTATATACACGATATAACCACATACATGAATATACTCATGTCATGCTTGCGTACAGACGATCACATCCACAAATTTCTGATGACCATTTTTTACTCCTTTGCTTCAAAATCTACAATTTCTTGGGTCCGTATTTACATCTTCGACTTTGTCGCGTCTTTTGTGCATTTCTACCTTAAAAAAATCTCTTTTAATGTGCAAAAATCTGAAAAACCGCCGTCAGAAAAAGGCCAGATCTTAACAAAAAAACAATAGAAACCTAGAGAAGACCGAAAAACCTAGATCTAGGTGGGGAAAAGCTATGAGTGGCATCCCTGCCGTTGATGTCGGCCTTTGTTTATAGATACCTCTAATCACCAAATTGTCATTGATACGAACGCAACAATAATATTATTCATAAAAGCAATTTATAAATTCTTGAAAGTCGGTTTAAAAGGCATCGAAATGAAGCTGTCCTCACCAACTAGATATTATTGCGTATCAACGTTACAATAAAACGAAAACTAATTCTTGCCCTATATGCTTGGTTTATATAAATACTTAAAACCTTTTTCAAAGGTGTCTAAGAAGATTTCCAACCAAGCGGCTAACTGGTTTTCTATTGGCTGTTATTGTTATTGTAATTGTAATTGAACATTTATAAAGTGCCGCTCACAAGATTCTGTAGCGCCTTCGACCCAGATAGCTGATATTTTGGTGAATAAAAGAAGAGCTAATAAAATGCCGAGTAAATTAGAACATTGGTATTTTTCATGTAAGTTTCTATTATATGAAAATTCTTCAGTTTCACGTTGAGTAGATATATCATTATCAGCTGTGCTTTTACGCGAAGAATTTGCGAATAACCAACAAGTATACGCTAGTAGTTAAAAAACAGGCGTCAACTCTGTTTGTATTCCTAGGGTAAAGTGTCCGTATTGCCTATAATGTGCGGGCGCTGATGCCCTGAGCAATTCTTATAGAAGCTCATCAAGGTTTTCACACAGCAAACGTCTCAGATGGGGGAGAGATCGAACCTTGTTTTATGTGCAAGCACCATTAAATTTATTTTAAAGAATTGCAAAGGTAAGATTTCTACAAAAACTTTGGCACGTCGTAGGCCTACACCTTATAAACAAACAAAAAATCTTTTCGCTGAAACATTTAGACACCTTTAAGTGTTTGTCATAGTGTTTATATAAATGTCACTTGCATAAAAATCGAAGTACATAGCATTGAAGATCGACTCAACATTATGCACTCATACGAATAAACACAATTATACCTGATATACAATTCATGGATAGTTGGATACGCGTGCAGTAGCACATTCACACGCCTAATTATAGACATTAATAATCACTAAAACAATTATACATGCATCAAACTATACGTATAACCATATTATACAAGTACGTACACTCGTGCGATGTCATGCTTGCGTACAGACGATCACAGCCACATAATATTATAATAGATCATTCGTGCATGTGTACACTGTACATGAATCGGACGTACACACATACGCACACACACACTCGCGCGAGCGCACCCCCCCCCCACACACACGCACACACACACATCCCACCACCACCCCCCTCCCACAACACACGCACACAGACCCTCAAGACATGGTTCGTAAGGACCTGGTTTCCCGTTCGTCTGCAAGAACCATTCGGGTCCGTCAGATCCGAATCAACCGCCATGATGGCGCCGCATTTATCCCAAGAGGCAGGGATGCGTGAAGGGGCAGACGGCTGGCCTGCTGAGCACAGGTCCAATAACGACATCTTGGGTGCGTTCCACTCACACTCGGCGTTGACTCAGAGCTAACTCGGTGTTACGCGTTGTGCGCGAAATCGAGCACAATGAATGACGAGAGTTTAATTACGCCTTTCAAAACAAATAAGCAACCCCGCCACTGTTTCTACTCTGGCAGTGCCCGTCTCAAGCAGGGATAAAAGAGGAGGGCGACACTAATCACGTTAGTAATGGCATTGCCGTCAAACAGCAACACGTAACATCAGTGCAACGTCATAGTTTTGTCGTCTCAATTTCCAGCAGCGTATCGTCGCGTAATCTCCTGCAAGCGTCGGAATCAAAGTCATTTCCGCGTCTTAATTGGACGATTTTCAGCAGACGACCTTTTCCCGCCATTGCAGCTTCGTCACCGGCGCCACCTGGTGATTTGTTCCGCATTTAGTCGACAGAGGACAGCAAGATAGCGAGAATCCAGGCAAATGAAACCGTTAGGTTTTTTGGTCGAACGGCGCTCCATAAAGACCGGTACATTATTGATGCCGTCGTTCAAATGGCTGTGTATGAAGACGCGCGTGTGTGTTGTGGCTGCTATCAATGGTGGTCATAGCATGGTGCGGCCGTGGCCAGCTCTCGTTTTGCGATAGGAACAATCGCAATGTGTAGGGTAAGTAACGGATTAATTTTTGTGGGAATTGAAGGTTTTGGGAGCGTTTAGCAATTGCAGTTCTAGTTGGGAATTTATTTTATGATTGTTGTGTTTTTACTGAGAATTAAGCTATTCGGAGTCGCTCTCTGTGTTGCACTGAGTGGAGTGCTATGATGCGAGAATCGTTGTTGTTGTTGTTGTTGTCTTCTTCAAAGCAATGGCGTTGGCATCATAGTTAAGGTTTTGATGGAGGAGGCGGAGAAGGAGAATGAGAATGAGAAGGAGGATGAGGAGGAGAAGGAGAGGAGAAGGAGAAGGAGAATGAGAAGGAGGAGTACGAGGAGAAGGACGAGGAGAACAACGACGAGAAAGCGGAGGGAAAGAAGGCCGAAGAGGATGAGGAGGGAGGAGGAAGAACGAATGGAGGAATAGGAGCAGGAAACGGAGTAGGAGGGTAAAAAGGAAAAGGAAGAGAATGAGGAAGATAGAGTGGAACAGAAGAGGGGATAGAGGAAAAGGAGGAGAAAGAAGAACAGCATGAATATGTGGCGAGCAGAAGAAGGAGGATGCGGAGGAGGAGGAGGGGACGAGGAGGAGAAGGAAGAGGAGGAGAAGCGTAATGTGGATGAGGAGAATGAGTAGGCAAAGGTAGCTCCATAGCCCAGCCCTCTCTGTCTCTCTCTGTCTCTCTATGTCGCTCTCTGTCTCTCTCTCTGTCTCTCTGTGTGTGTGTCTCTGTGTCTCTCTGTCTGTCTCTGTCTCTGTCTGTCTGTCTGTCTGTCTGTCTGTCTGTCTGTCTGTCTCTCTCTCTCTCTCTCTCTCTCTCTCTCTCTCTCTCTCTCTCTCTCTCTCTCTCTCTCTCTCTCTCTCTCTCTCCCCGCCTTCGTCGATTGGCTTCGTCACTGCATCCAGCCGTTGTCTGCAGCAGCAGCGTCCAGCGTTTCTTCCCCTCATCCAACCCTCCTCCGTCCATACCACCACAGTCACCATCGACGCAGCCCAGCAAAGAGAGACGAGGAGCGGCGTCCGCCTTCTGCAACGGCGACACACCGCCGCCCGTCACCGACCAACGCCCCTTGTCTTACTACGGCAACGACGACGACGACGACGATGATGATGGGACGACGACGACTACAACGACTGCTTCGACCAACAACAACATGACCGATCATTCCGAGAATAGTCTGGTGCCGTGCGCGGCGTAGCTTCGTCGTCTAGAGTAGCGCTTCAGAAGCAACGTGGCATTTGCGATTAAATTAGGAGATTCAAGATGGCGTCGTCGTCGGCGGTTGAGAGAGAGAGAGGCGGCTTGGCGTCTCGACTCGATGACGGAAATATTAAGGTCGATATTTGTCGTTTGACGGCGTTTTAGACGGAACGGTCAACGGATTTTGAGGATTTAGATACAGTGAACGTGTTTTTTCCGACCATCAAGGATGTTTGGATTGTATGAAAGATACGGTTTTATGTTAGTCTGTTTTGCTGGTGAGCTCGACGGGGCTGGGCTTAGCGGGTTGTCTACGCCACTCCATGGTTGCCGCTGTTGGATTTTCATTTCGTACATGTCTGGACAACCCGGTCGACTTGACGCAGCGTGAAAAAGCTATTGCCCGTGTTTGGCACTGCAGTGTAAAAAGTTTGGAATTTTTGAGATTGCTGGACTCGGCGTCGTTTACTGTTGTCCTATAGGCCTACAGTTCGTGGGGTTTAGTTCATTGGGGTGTGGATAGAGAATAAAAGCGTTGTTAGTAGAAGGTGAATTTGCAAACCGGAAGTGGTCATGTCTACGGTGGCACAGTGTCGCCCCTCGCTGCCTCCGATGCCGGATCTGTCGCATCTGACGGCAGAGGAGAGACAGATCATCGAATCTGTGATGATGAGACAGAGGGAGGAAGAAGAAAAGGAGCAAGCCATACTCAAGTCAGTAGTAGCACCCAACTCTATTCTTATTATTAATAAATCGTTTATGGTTTGTTTGATGGTTCTACCATTATGATCATGACAACGACGACGACGACGACGACGAAGACGGTGGTGGTGGCGGTGGTGGTGTGATGGTGGTGGTGGTGGTGTTGGTGGTGATCATGATGGTGGTGGTGGTGTGATGGTGGTGGTGGTGGTGGTGGTGGTGGTGGTGGTGATGGTGGTGGTGGTGGTGGTGGTGGTGGTGGTGGTGGTGGTGGTGGTGGTGGTGGTGGTGGTGGTGGTGGTGGTGGTGGTGGTGGTGGTGGTGGTGGTGGTGGTGGTGGTGGTGGTGGTGGTGGTGGTGGTGGTGGTGGTGGTGGTGGTGGTGGTGGTGGTGGTGGTGGTGGTGGTGGTGGTGGTGGTGGTGGTGGTGGTGGTGGTGGTGGTGGTGGTGGTGGTGGTGGTGGTGAAGACTGAAACACTTCTGAATAGCTTCTTTGAAGAGTAGCAGCACAAATACTTGAACGATTGAATAAATTAATTAATTCGAATTCATTATTCTTTACTTTAAAATTGAGATTCTCGGAGTAATAGTCTCGTGAATAGTCTGTTTGGCTACTCTGCACTTGCCCTGCGAGTGGTGCTTTTTAATACAAAATCATTTTAGACTTTTGACCATCTGGCCGTCTATCGACATACAGCTTAAAAATTATCTCTAAGATTATGTTGCAAATTATAATGTCTATTCAAACACAGCACCTGTTTTGAAGAAATGAACATATATATAATGTCTGAAGAAACTATTTTAAAGGTATATACACTTAATAATTATATCATTTCCTGCAGCAATCGGTGGCAACATTTGTCGGCTGTTAGGTCTTTGACGACGAATTTAATTTACTTATAACTATTTCAGGGTGTGTAAAATAAAACAACTGGACTAGTTAGCTACACCGGTAAGCTTGTGCGGCATTCGTCTGTTGGTTGCAACGGACTGCGGTTCAAGTCCCGGGTTGGGAGTTAACATTCAGAGATTAGATATGCAGGGCTAGCACGTGTGGGACGCAGGGGCGCAAGCTCCTGCGGAGCGACCTTGGGCAAGTTGCTTACCCATCATTGTCTGTGGGGAAGGCAACGGGAAACCACCTCACTCAGCTCATCCCCAGGGCGTAAAGCCAATGAACCTGCCTTCGGGCAGAGCACCATCATCGTCATCATCGTCATCAAAATAAAACATGCACAGTACAGCAGAAAACAGATTAACACTGTTATTTTGATCGTGTTGACTGTATTATAAAATCTGTGTTTATAGGATTACTTTTCATGATTTAACGACATCTGGGTTTGTCAAAATCTTTGAATGCCATCTCTGTTTAAACACCTTTTAATCGTTTATATAAACAGCTATATAAAAGGTCTAAATCTTCCTCCGTTTAATCACAAAATCACATAAATATATTTTGGCGAAGTTCTATGTTTAATTACACAAAAAGAGAGCGAGTCTTCGGAATCGTATGGACGAGAAATTAAGTAAAAAAGTAGCCTAAATATCATTGAGCATCTAAATGAAAATGTTGATACATTTTTACTACGTACCATATTAAATATGTTAATACTCTATTATTGATATCGTTAGTTACGTGTTACAAGACACGTGATGAAAAAATTGATTAAAAAAATTGCATGGTAGACTGCAAAATTCTTATCCATTATTATTATGCCGTATACAACGTGTATTTATTGCTAAGTAAGGAATGCCGCATATGAGTTATAGCTATACCTATAATTACTGTCAATTTATGACAATTCATAATATCGCAGTTGCGACCACAGGGACTATTCAATAGAAGCCCAAAGGACGAAATTTTCAGTCGCGAGTGCATTGAAAAATAGCCCAATTCGCACTTTTTGGGAAGACTTTTCAACTCGAGACTAATCAGTGATGACTAATCGAGCGATTATCGTATCGCATGATGAGTTTTTATAGTGATTTGTAATTTGTATGCATGTAATGATCATAATGATCTATAATCTACATTTACGAGTTTTTATAATGATTTACAATCTACACTTATAAGTTTTTATAGTGATTTATAATTTGCATTCATGAGTTTTTATAGTGATTTATAATTTACACTTATGAGTTTTTATAATGATTTGTAATTTGCATTTATGAGTTTTTATAATGATTTGTAATTTGCATTTATGAGTTTTTATAATGATTTGTAATTTGCATTTATAAGTTTTCATAGTAATTTATAATTTGCATTCATGAGTTTTTATAGTGATTTGCAATTTACATTCATGAATTTTTATATTAATTTGTAATTTACATCCATGGTAACGCCATGTTCTGTTTATAGTACTATAATATTCCTATTCATCTACGTTGCTTCACGCGTGACGCGACAGATTCTTCAACGTAGCCATGACTTAAAGTGTGGCAGGACGGTCATGGACGGCGTCCAGGCATTTATTTTCGAGACTGTACGCCGTCCTGCCACACATTTTGGCCAGCACTGCCTGGACGGTCGTTCATGACTGCCTGGACAGCGTCCATGCAGTTATGGACAGCCATAGGCGCAGCATACGTTCCCCTGCGACATACAATGTAGGCATACAGAGTTCATATTATTAGTTTAACTGAATCTCTGTCTGTGTCTGCGTCTCTCTCCCCCTCTCCACCATCTATCTGTTCAAGACTCTACCTCCCTCTCTCTTTCTATATCCTCTGTCGCCAATGCTGTGCGCCTGTGCATGTCTGTCTGTGTCTCTGTCTGTCTCTCTGTCTCTGTATGTCTCTCTGTCTCTGTATGTCTGTCTGTCTCTGTATGTCTGTCTGTCTCTGTATGTCTGTCTGTCTGTCTATATTTGGTTTTGCTCCAATTCCCTTAACCCCTTGCACTTACAATGAGCAATTACATTTGTTTTCAGTTCCAATGATGCGCTCGCACTATTATGTATTCGTGGGTCGGCTAAGGTCATCTAAATCTAAATGTATAGAATGGAACTGAGACACTGAGTCATAAAAATTAATCGTCGAATGTGTTTTTAATATTGCTGTTTAATTTAGGATTGCAGTCACTCGCCTATAGGCGCCAAACTACCAAGATACGTCGCTATAATTGCATTGTATTGCATGAAAACATTTGTAAAGCGCCTCTACTAAGATGAACCGTTCAGAGGCGCTCTTAGTGCACAAGGCCACGAGAGAAGAAATAGGTTTTAAGAAAAGAAAATGAGGAGGAGGGATTACGTGTCAGAAGTTGAGATCGAGTAGAAGGAGACAGCGTATTCCAAAGAGTGGGGCCAATTGATGCAAAGGACGGACTGAGCCATAGTCGTCCTAAAAAAGTTCTGTAATATGCCAAACAAATTTCTGTCGAGGGCAACGGACTCTGTTGTCATAGACCCTCGTCAAATCTGGATCCCCAAATATTATAGTTGATTGGTCTTGTCATTAATTTTTCACGACGATAAGTCAAAACGAAGGTGATTGGCAACGCCCTCCTTACATCTTTCGTCTTGGGACTGGCACTATCACAGTTTAACTAGTGGTGAAGTTACTACAGTTACAGTAGCTATGAAGCTTTTTTTCACTATGGTAAAATCGTCGTTAATGGTCTTGGGAGTCACTATAATATGTCGTTGAACCAGTATACATGTATATACGATGAGGCTATCTTAAACACCTTAATTTTTATTTAACAAAGATTTTATGAAGATTTTGCATTAGACAAAATTAATGGTCGTTGATGGTCTTAGGAGTCACTATATAATTAACTAGATGGGATACCCGGCGTTGCCCGGGAAATTGAGGATTCTACCCGCTCCCGACCACAACACCACCGCACCACGCCCCACCCCCTCCCCCAACTCCTACCTCACAACACCCCACCGCACTCCGACCTCCACCGGTACCTGTGAAATTAAAGGTTTTCGGGGAAAATTTCCCCTCACCTACACCCCTCTCACCCCAACCCTTCCCTACCCACCCCACCCCACCCTCCCCCCACCCCACCACACCGACACACCCCTACTCTCACCTCCCCACCAACCAACCCCCACCCCACAACACCCCACCGCACTCCGACCTCCACCGGAACGCCACCCGTGAAATTGGGGTTTTGAGACAAATTCCCCCACTCCCACCCCTCAGACCCCAACCCAACCCTTCCCTCCCCACCCCACCCTCTCCTCCCACCACACCTCCCCAACCCTACCCTCACCTCCCCACCCACCATCCCCCACCCCACAACACCACCGCACTCCGACCTCCACCAGTACGACACCCGTGAAATTAGAGTTTCGTGTGAATTCCCCCTAACCCCACCCCTCATTCCCACCCAACCCTCACCCACCCCCACCCTCTTCCTCGCCTCACCCCACCACACCGACCTGCGCCAGTACGCCACCCGTGAAATTAGGATTTTCGTGAAATTTACATCAGCTGCTCTCGCTATTTATATGATGACTATGCAAACGTTTAAGAAGGTGTTTAAGAAACTGCCGTCTTAGTGTTTTCGCTCCCCACCCTGGCCCCATGGTGGTAGAGAATCGCCAACCACTGAACCGGGTGGTTCTGATGGCCCTCTATCTAGGTTAAAAATTTGAGATCAATAGCTGCGTTTTTTTATTTTTTATTTGGGGGTTTCGCCCCCCACCCTGACCCCATGGTGGTAGAGAATCGCCAACCCCTCGACTTTGTGTCTCATGCCGAGACCTACACATTAGTGAAGGTTTGGAGTGAAAAGCTAAAAAAACTGTTGAAATGCATCCCGGACAAACAGACAGACAGACAGACATAGACAGACACACGTTACAGTATCTTCTCTTTATTTAAATAGATTATGTCGTTGAACCATTAAATACGATGAAGATATTAGACTCTCTTAAACACCTTAACTTTGATTAATAAATTACTTACAACCAAACCATGAGATATGCAATTGTAGACTGGTGTACAAAGACAGTTATATTGTTTTTAATAATTCGTCTTAGCGAGATGACAATTCAACGAAAATGCTTCCAGCGTGATTATTAGCAACTACCGGCCATTCGAACTCTGCAGCTTGTTTATGAAAGAGCAGACATTTGAGATGAATATTTCACAATAATAACAGTAAATAATTGTTATTTTTTATGTTGAACTGGATTATGTATTTTAATCACATAATTTATTCAGCTATTCACTATGCGCTGTTTTATTGCTCTCAGATTAAATAAAATGTAATTTTATTGTTCCTGCAATAATTGTGTAAATAATTATTACATACTGCTTCTGGGTCCCCGCTCTCGGACTGTATACCGTTCATTCCCGGTCGTTGGTCCTACAACCTGGTCTTTGCTCCGTGCTACAGTGCGTTTGTTGACCTGCGGTCACTACTCTCTGAAACCAAAAACTGTCCTTTTTAGCCGTAATTTCACAGAGAAAGCTTCTGAGTAGGCTACCTTTAAGAGGCGCTACGCAAAACTTCTTAAATAAATAAATTAAAAAAATTATATCATCATCGAAAAATAGAAACTCCAATTTCACCGAGAACTTTGGTTAAATAATTTCACGCCCTAATTTAATATGCAGGGAGCAAAATTTGTAAAGTGGCATATATATATATATATATATATATATATATATATACGCTTACAACCAAACTAAGAGATATGCAATTGTAGACTGGTGTACAAAGACAGACGGAGATTGACAGAGACAAACAAGAGAGAGGGCGACATACATTCAGGCAGACAGAGAGATACAGAGACAGAGGCAGAGACAAGGATACAGAAGCATATAGAGAGAGGCAAAAGATACAGAAGGATATACTGATGGAGACAGATAGACGGACAGACAGACAGACACAGTGAGAGAGGAAGTTGAAAACGCATTACGACTTTTTAACGCAATAAACGCATTCTGCTATTTGTTACGATGAAATTATGAAACAACTAATTGCTTGCGTCGAGTGTGGAGGGTGTGGAGTCAATAATTTCCCTGGCAAAATAGGTTCCCGTCGTTCGATTGCCATCCTGCTTAATTAAGCGCTAAACGAGATGTCGTTTCAATGCCATTAGCGAACGAATGGTTGTAAAATCCGGATGGATAGAAATGCCAATAATATGCCAACTGAATAGTCGGTAATTCATTGACTTTGAATAGCCATCCAGTTTTAAATATCAGCTTTACAGCGCATTTACATTAGCTGCTGAATATTAAGCTTAACTTGTGCAGTGTGTTATGCAATTATTATTATTATTATTATTATTATTATTATTATTGTTATTATTATTATTATTATTATTATTATTATTATTATTATTATTATCATCATCATCATCATCATTATTATTACTTCTATCCTCAGTAATCATTGCCTGTATTTTTTGGCTCTGGGTCCTCCTTGGCGTTCCGAATAGACAAAATGGTGTCAGAAGTGGTATCGATTTCAGTGCAAACCATAGAAGGACGGTTAACGTGATACTTCGATATGAGTCATGGAAATCTTAACAAACCCGGATGTGACTGTGGTGCTGTGTGAAACCTATGACTATGGATATTAGTGACTGTGACCATCATCATGTTGCTGTCTTCTTCATTGCGTTGCGCTCGTTTTAGACCTCGTGCCGTTCGTATTGTCACCGGCGCAAACGTGGATCGATATTCTTACATTCATAATCACACGCGTTCTATACACCCACAAAGCACACATACTCACTCACACTGACGCACACAGACTGTATGCGTTTGCGTGAGTGAGTGTGTGCTTCTGACACAGACACACACGCACACATACGCACACAAGAACACAAACACACTCGCACACACACACACACGCATGGATACGCACACACGCGCGCGCATGCTTACATACACAAACGAATAGAGCTTATAATTATATGATGCATATTTACGTGGAGAGCGGTTGTGTAGGGTATCCTCGGTGCCTTGGAGCTGGATGGTTGCGGTTTCAAATCCACCAAAGCCGCCGAGTAGTTACGCTGAGCAATTCCTTCACTCGCAATTGCATGACTATTGACTACTACTTCGTCCATACATTATCCTTCTACTACTAACCATTGCTACAACTACCGCTGTTGCTACTCCTACCATTAGCCTACTACTACTTACATTATTAATATACATGACATTTTGTGGGCTTAAATGTTAATTTTATCGTTTTTATTATTATTGTTATTGTTATCTTCATCGTCGTCATAATCGTCATCGTCATCATCAATTGAGCGCTTGGAACAAATTTTCAGCAGCCTTGCTTGTACAATCTCACTAAGGGTTGCAGCGGTGTAAGAGAAACCAAAACAAAACAAAGTGCAGAAACCCCACTGGTGAGCTCACGCACACATGTCAAGGTCGTAGCTAAGGGGTTGGTGTTTTGGGTGTATGAACACCCCCGAAATTGAAAAAGTAAAAAAATAATAGAACATGATGAAAAACCATGAAATAAATCCACGGAAACAGCCCCAGAAATTAAAATTTTAAAAAATAGGATGAATTAGTGACATTCTCTGAATATTTCGGTCGGATGACTAAAAAGGGTCATCAGATTTTTCGGGAATCCGAAGAAACACACCCCCCCCCCCCCCCCTCAAATAAAATCCTGGCTACAGCCTCGACACATGTAGTAGCACCAATTTGACAAATGCCATAATCTTCAGAGTATATCTGGACAAATTGGCATTGACAGTTTCAAGTGACAACTTACTCAACACCCGGTGGCGCCACTGCCGAGCAGTCGCTGCACTTAACATTGTAAATTGATTTGCGTAGAGCTGCTAAGCTTATAATGCGTAATGCAGAAAATGTTCATAAGGAGTTGATCGAGTGAGTCTCGAACGGTGCTCCAATGATAAGACATGAGTAAGAAAATGCACGAGATGGAACTTTGCATGGACAACTGCAGCAGCTGGGTTAGATAACGGCGAATGGCGTTGTAGCATGCATGGATAATAATAATCACACATTGCTTAATTAATTAAGAAGCAAACATCCATGCATACATGAGTAAATGCGTATAAAAAATGAACATGCATATATCTAGGCATTCACGCATACATGAGTACTTACATTGTCCTGATAATCCGTCCATCTATGCTTAAACACACATGCAAACAAACACATGCACACACAAACATACATGCTTAGCTTTATACATAAAAATACTATGCGAACGCATATATATATACATGTATATATTTATATATATATACATATAATATACATGTATATATATATATATCGATTCATCATCCAACATAAAAAATACAAACAATGTAATCATTGTTTTGTTAATTCTTCCATTATTTCTTTCCCGTTTCTTTTCCTTTTTCCAGGAACCTGCAGACAGACATTCAGGTCTTCGAAGCAAAGAAATCGTCCGATGACAAGCAGCAACACCAGCAGCAGCATCAGCCGCCGCATCCTGTTCCAGCTGTGGCTCCATCCCCCCAACCACCTGCTGTCGCGGATCAGGATCCCGTCTGTGAGATCTGTCATAAGACGAAGTTTGCCGATGGATTCGGGAACCCGTGCCACTACTGTGGGTTGCGCTCGTGCGCACGATGTGGCTCAAAGATCTCTCTGCGCAATAGTAAGGTAGGTGAAGAAACGACCTGGTGTACGCTACTACATGATGGTGTGCGGATAATAATAATCCCTCTTTTTGCGTTGTATTGTATTGTATTTCACCTTATTGTATTGTATTGTATTGTATTGTATTGTATTGCATTGTATTGTATCTGTAAATTTACGCTGAATGACTATGCAGGAAATACTCCGAGGAAAAGATGGGCCTAGCGAGATACAGATGAGAAAAAAGAATTCATTATAATTCTTCCTGCGGGTGACAGGTAGTTCCAGAGCAAGGAAAGAGAGCGGAAGTTGCTTCCATTCATTGGTTGCTGAGGCATGGAATGCACGCAAGCACATAACTGTTTTGCATCGGGGTTCAGCTAAAAGACCCATCCTTGATGGTGGCGGGCACCGGGCAACGAGGAGGAATGTAAGGAGTTTGTAATGATTTAAGATAGGGAGGTGTATTGGTGATGAGGGTTTGCAGGCGAAATAACTTTGAATAAGCTAATTTAGATTTAATCTTGAAATCAACAGGAAGCCAGCACAGATCATGGTGTAGGACTGAGGATATTGTTCGCAATGGGACTCACAGAACAACCAGAGCTAATGAAGTTTGTATGTTTTGCAGCCTGTGAGATATTCATAGATGAAGTGGACCTATTATAGTTACCGTATGGATAACAAGAAACTTATGTAATTGCTGAAATTGCTAATTTAAAGGTGTGTATAACTAATTTTAATAATTTTCACATAACTATATAATTCATGGTGAGTGCTGCAGAATTTACCGAACAGCCGAAAACTTGTCGTACATAATGTATATATATATATATAATGTCTGAAATTATTAATTTAAAGGTGTGTATATTTATATTATTAAATTACACAGCATTAAAGTTGTTAACGACATGATTATTGCAGTCGATGGGATCGTTGCGTGATAATATCTGCAAGCCAATCTAACCTAATCAAATCTTGTAACATTAATGATTTATAATCTTATCATTTAATCAAATCTATTATCTGGACTCAGGAACAAATAATATTGCCGAAATTGTCCCAGTTTCTGAAACGAGAATATAATAACAATAATAACAATAATAACAATAATAACAATAATAACAATAATAACAATAATAACAATAATAACAATAATAACAATAATAACAATAATAACAATAATAACAATAATAACTGGCTGAAGCGAGAAAAAATTCTAAGTATGCACAACTGGTGCAATCCTACCATTTCGTCCCTTGGGCTTTCGAAACAATGGGACCAATCAACGCCAAGGGACAGGCATTTCTCGCAGACCTGGGACGTCTCTTGGCCCAAGTTTCTGGTGAACCAAGAGAAACCAGTTACTTGTTCCAGCACCTGTCTATCATTATTCAGCGCTTCAATGCTGTTGCCTTTCATAGTACACACTGAAATACACTGATAGAAATACACTGCTATTCCACCAGGAACTCCTCTCATTATCGAGCCATATCCGCTCGTTTAAACTCAAGAAGATTCCATATTAAATATACTGGACCAGGTATATGGAACTCGTTTCCTAATCATGTTCAACAAGCTTCCAGTTTACAAAGAGCAAAAACACTACTGCGCAACTACTTGGTTAATGACTGCAACGATATTTAACCTTGTAGGCACTGATTTTATTTTATTATGATTTGTTGTGTTTGTTTTGCGTTCTTTAGTTAAGTTTTCTGCATTAATTGTCATCTCATGCTGTTCTTTTAGCCTATTGTTCAATTCATTATGTCAACCGTCTAGCCATCTGTTAAAATTGCATATGTAATTACAGTAGGTGTCCCTGTTAGCGGGATATTCATCCCTTAGGGCCTTCCTTGTTGCCATCCGATTATGTGAAGCATGTTATACTATGTCTATTGTGTATGTTGATGGTTGGTTACAATAAATGAATTGTATTGTATTGTACTTTTGTTCTCCCTGATCTTGACTCGGATGGCCACTCCAGAGTTAAAATTTCTTATTAATATCGGAAACCTAAGTGATTGTATATATACCTCTGGTGAAATAAAAAAAAATAATAATAATTATAATAAACGTTCATAATAATTTAAGCGTTGAACTCTTCTCTTACCATAAACACACACGCTGTATCATACAGTTTATTTCAACTCGTTGATATGTTGCCATTTTTTGAAGCCATCGGCTTGCCATATTATTATTTTAGCCAATCGATACTACAGTGCAGTAGGCGTTCTTGTTGCAACAACTCTAGTGAACTGTGCTGTCTACAGTGTCGTGTTGTGTGCGCTCGCATCGTTGCGATCAGTATATATATATACACATGTATATGTAATATATGTATAATATATATATATATATATATATAATATATATATTATATATATTATATATATATATATATATTTATATAGCGACGTTGCGAGATTGCGAGACATCGTATCTGATTGGTTGAAGCGCAGGGACCATGAGAGCAAATCTTTCTTTTCAATGTCATTGATTTCTGTATTGATCTAAGAGATATTATTCGTTTAAATAGCTTTTGTCCTTTGCTATCTATAGAATATTGTAATTAAGTAAGCTTACAGTTTTAGCTTCATACGACGTTGTGTGATAACAAAGATCATCAGCGTCGTCCCCTCCTCCTTTATCGAAGCTTGGGACTGGCACTGACAGAGTACGAACCTAATCTCTTTATTGATTACAGTTAATGCCGTAATTAAACGAGACTTTTCTTCCTTCTATGACTATCATACATGACATTGTACCTAGGAAAACTCTGTCGTTCCAGCAGCGTGACTGTATTCGTAAATTGGACTGATTTAAAGATTATAGTAATTATGATGGCGTGACAAAGGTTAATTGTTACTAATGGACTACCTGAGGCAGGCCTACTTCCGTGCAAACAATCATCGCAACATTGTCTTAAGGTTTCTTTGCAAACACTTTCTCAAAGTTTACATTATTTTGTAACTAACGAGCAACGATTCATCCCAATTTGTGATTGTTGTGCCAAATTATTGCTAGTCCGAGCCCATGTGCAGTGAATACCTTCCAATAACCACCCAGGACAACCACCACGTTCATTCAATCAATCATTCATTCATTCGTTCAGTCAGTCATTCATTCATTCATTCGATCATTCATTCATTCACTCATTCATTCATCTATCCATTCATTCATTCGTTCATTCATCCAATCATTAATTCATCAATTCATTCATTCATTCATTCATTCATTCATTGCTGCAAAGAATTTACTTGGCGTCCCTTCTAGATTCTCACTCAAAGGCGCGGGTGTCGCAGCATCCAACAGAGTACGGGTCTGAGTGATTGCTCCCTTTTCCATTCCATTTGTTCATTTTGTCTGTGTCGATGTGTTATACCAGACTGCGGTGTGTCAACCTATTTTTTTCGCAATAAAAGAATAAACTTACGCTACTTGATTGCAAATAAACAACAGATCTGATATCGTTTTGAAGAGTCAATTATTATCGGCAAAAACATCTCGCTATCTAAGGTGTTCAACAGCAGATGAGGATTATGTACAAGGGACTTATCTTATAAATTATCAACTAAAATAGCTTCTAGACTGGTTTTCCGCTCTACACACAGTTTTGAAGCTGGTTCCCTGTGTACCGCGCAAGATGAGTCATCGCTCCTCCCCACCCCCGACAAGTAATCGAAAAAAGTCGATGGTGGGGGGCTCTTTCGGTCGAGAGCTAAACCAGGGTATGGGAGGGGGGATCCTACGAAGGATCCGTACTGGGTACGGGTTCTGCGCACGATCGTCCGTACCGGGTACGTTTCGTGGAGTGGTCCTCCGACGTCGTATCAGCATCGAAGGATCTTTGTGGGCTCAGAATCCCATCTGTTTATACAGTCATTTAAGCGTCCTATACTACAGCGATCCGCTTTTTTCCTTATCACTTCCATCTCGTCCATCCAGCCATCCTCCCTCCCGTCCCAGCCGTCCCATGTCCAGCAGACTTTCGGTCGTTCGATTCCGGGATGCTCTGCTACTGCTGCGGCTGCGGCTGCGGCTGCTGCTGTTGGCTCAGCAGTGCTGCGGATGGGGATGGGGATTGTGTCTGCGTTGCTGCTGCTGCTGCTCTTCGATGCTGCATCGATCGACTGTGATGCTGAGGCTGATAGCGATGACGATGACGATGCCGTGCAGGCTGTGATGCGTTTATCCGCGATGCGGAGAATGCAGCAGTCTCGTGTTTTATACTCTCTGTCTATGTCTCTGTCTCTGTCTCTCTGTCTCTGTCTATGTCTCTGTCTCTGTCGCTGTCTATGTCTCTGTCTATGTCTCTGTCTCTGTGTGTGTCTATGTCTCTGTCTCTCTCTGTGTCTCTGTCTCTCTGTCTCTATCTCTGTCTCTCTCTTGTCTCCATCGATAAAATGGGACGGACAGACGACTAGACTGATGAGAGCGACAGATTGAGCCGTACAGCTATAAGCAGACAGGCAGGCAGACAGACAGGCAGGCAGACGGACATACGGACTTATAGACAGACGGATGAATGGACATACTGACAGAATCCGACAGCTTATACCGAGACGATCACAAGGCCACAATGACAAAGCAAACAGACTGACGTCAAGATAGAGAGGGACAGACAGAGAGGGAGACAGTCAGACAGAGACACACAGAGACATGGAGACAGGGACAGAGACATACAGCCAGACAAACTGTCAGGTAGACAAGCAAGCAAAAGGACAATTATAGGGTCAGTCGAGAACATGCATTCACTGTTAGGCAGCACACAGACCGGCAAAAAAAGCAGACAGAAGTACCCGACCGAAGGACATGTCCAAGGCCAGACAGACAGACAGACAGACAGACAGACAGACAGACAGACAGACAGACAGACAGGCAGATAGATAGACAGACAGACAGACAGACAGACAGGCAGACAGACAGACAAAAGACAGACAGATAAAGGCACGAACTCGATGCGGCCATAGAGTAAGGCAGAGAGGATTATTAAACAGCCCAGGCTGGAGATAAACGAAATGGTTTCTATCGACGGTCTTTTTCCGGGGACCGGTGGCCATAACTGGCGCCGGGATCCAACTGCGCCAGACCGAAGACTGATCGGCCGGTCGATCGGTCTGTCGGTGGGACGGTCGGGGGGTGGGTCGGTCGATCTCCCCCCCCCACTCCCCGAGAATTATTATCACTCCCTTCAAGTCAGTTAGACTGGCTTCTTGCTTATCTGTCTGGAGATGGGTGACTGGCTGTATGATCATTTTTGTGATCATAACTGTGATAATTTCGAAGGCCAGTTGAGTTTGCCTTGATCCCTGCAGAAAAAATAATCGGCTGGCCGAGCAGATAGGCCTTCGTGTAGATTTTGTTGGCTATAGGCAGATAGAGTTGACTGGCTGGGAAGCAATATTTGGTCGACTGTGCATATTTTATTTGGCTGGCTCGGTAGATAGCTTGGCTGGCTGGTTTGGATTAGAGTTTCGATTGAGTGGAGGACGAGTTTGAGTGGATGTTGTCAGTGAATTTTGACTGGCTTAGCTGGCTGAAACAAACAAAATTCACCATGATACTTTGGCAGGATTGTGAAACTGGCCTCTCCCCGTTTCTATATATCTAACAGTCTGTCTGTCTGTCCGTCTGTCTGTCTGTCTGTCTGTCCGTCTGTCTGTCTGTCTTTCCGTCTGTCTGTCTGTTTGTCTGCGTGCCTGTCTGTCTGTCCGTCCGTCCGTCCGTCTGACTCTCCATATATAGCCAACTCCTTCTGTGCAAACGTCCACTTTCCGTGTCGATTGTTTGCCTTAGAACCGGTTTCAACCGGTTTAATCCGGTCTCGATGGAGACCAATTACACCGAACGACAGCATCGTTCGCTCACTACTCACGAGATCCACCCATGTCTCTGTCTCTGTATCTGTCTCTGTCTCTGTCTGTGTCTCTGTCTGTTTCCGCATCTGTGTTATGTCTCTGTCTCTCTCTGTGTGTCTGGTTTCTGTCTGTGAATTTCTATCCATCTGTCTGTCTCTCTGTACGTGTGTGTCTCTCCCTCTCTCTCTCTCTCTCTGTCGCTCTCTGTCTCTATGTCGCCTTCTCCGTCCCTCTCTGCTCGTCTGACTATGTACCTCATCCTCAATCTCTCTGGCGTATGTCTTCGTGTCTCTATCTGTCTCATTTCATCTCTGTCTTATTTAGCTTCGTGTATCTCTTTATGTGTCTGCCTCTTTCATGCCTGTCTGTCTGTCTGTCTGTCTGTCTGTCTGTCTGTCTGTATGCATACCTGTCCACATACCTGTTCCTGCGCTTCTGTTGTGTGATTTCTGTATAATATGACTCGTTCTGCTTCTATTGGGGTTGCATGGTGACGCAGAATAGTCAAAATGTTGTAGTATGGAGAAAATATAGAATCGGAAATTATAATATTTAAAGGTTTCTAAAATAGTCGCACGTAAAATGTATAATAAACGACGTTTTGCTTAAAATAATGCAAATGTTGCAGGCATCATACAAAATATCAAAGCTGCGTATAATATATATATATATATATATATATATATATATATACATACATACATACATACATACATACATACATACATACATACATTCATACATACATACATACATACATACATACATACATACATACATACATACATACATACATACATACATACATACATACATACATACATACATACATACATACATACATACATACATACATACATACATACATACATACGGATAGTATATGTATTATTGTACATAGCACAAATACATATTAAATATTTACGTGAGTTGCGGTGGTGTAGTGCGCATAATTATTTGTTGCCTTGCAACCGACAATATTATAGGTTCGATTCCACCTCAAGTCACCGCGAAAGGACCATGAAATTAACCGGTCTAGACTATCCGGAGGGATAGACCCTTCTATCCCCTTTTTGAGAAATGCGTATAATTAAAAAAATTAGGCTGTAATCAAATTTAAAGTGACTCTAATTGTTTTAAGTGTCCTAAGCAATGTTCAGAGAAAGGCAACTCGAATTTGTTTAGTGACTCTAATTGTGTTAAGTGTCTTTTAAAAGTGTTTTAAATGTTCTAACTGCTCCAAAACCAAAGCCAAAAAGTTATCTAGTAGGAATAAACATACCTGTTAGTGTCATTGTTCAAAACAAAGCAGATGGAAATTAATTTGCAAAAATAAATACACGCGGAAGTGACTTTTTCGACTTTTCTCCATTTGGGGGGATTCGATTAAAACGGGGATACTCTATTTCGTGACACCGGCGTGTCAGGGGTGTCGGTGGGTGAGTGGTATGAGGAAAATTGGTAGGGGCGGTGAGTAGGAGACGAGGTTGGGATGAAGTGAGTGTGGGGGAAATAGGGAATTCCCCGAGAGCGGGGCGAATCCTAAAATTTCCCGGGCAAAGCCGGGTATCCCAGTTAGCATAGTATAATTTTATACGATTTACTAGATACTTAGTTTTGTTTGAAGTGAGGTCGTTCTCTACCAGTCACATTTTCTTATATTGTTTATGAGGCAAGAGTTGTCGCTAATTTTTGCACTTCTAGACACCTTTTACTCGTGTAATAAAATATTATACAGTTAACTCATTGATGCAGGTGTAGTGATAGGCAGAGGCTGCTGCAATATCATGTGTGTGTCAATGATCCTTGTGACAGATGCAGGACTACGTTAGTAAAGACAATCTTTGAGATTATTGTCGAGTTTCACCCAGAAAGGCCTGCACTGGCAGTCAGTGGCGGCGCCAGGATTTCAGGTTTGGGGGGCTGAAGCCCCAAACCCTTCCTCCCTCCCAGAGACGCAACTAGAATATTTTCTTCCCAGGGCGGTGATATTGCAATCACCGTAGGCGCGAAGCTGTGAGTGCCGAATGCATGAACGAAGCCCATACCGACCAAGGGTTTTACAAGAAATTGTGCACTGGCACAAACGCGCTCCACATAAATATTCCATTGCAATATGTAGTTGGAGATTGAGTGGGTTAATTGCTGAGGTTTTTGATTTTTGGTGTATCCGGCCGCATTCGTAGATTAAGTTCAGAATTAACATAAACAAAGGTGTCCAACTAAGATAGCAAAGGAGAATGGGAGGTCCTCAAACGCGTTAGCGTAAAGTCTATGCCGTGACCGCGCTGTACCATACCCCGAGTTGGAGACCGAGCTGAGCAAAGGCTATGCGGTATATACAGTGCGTGTGCACACAGCAGCCCGAGTAGCTATGTGGTGCAGACAGTGAAGTAATGTAAGTCCCTATTGTCTTTGACATACCGATATGCAAGCACTCAAAAAACACGTTGACTAGAGTTCCAAGTTATCACAATAAGAGGTGTCCAACAACGAATTAATATACACAAATTTCACAATAAAATGGTGTGCAATTCAGTATTATCGTATAAAAAGTCGACCATGGACACGGACTCGAATTCCAAGTTATGACAATAAAGGTGTCCAACACAGTATTATTACTCAGAAATGGTCTAAGACAACAGAGGCCGTTACCCTAAACATTCAATTAAAATAATCACAAATAAAAATAAATCACAATAAAGGTGTCCAACAGCGTATTAATATACAGAAATTCCACAATACAATGGTGTGCTATTCAGTATTATTGTATACAAAGTCAACCATGGACACAGACTCGAGATCCAAGTTGTCACAATAAAAGGTGCCCAACACAGAATTAATATTCAAAAATTAAACAATAAAATGGTGTGCAATTCAGTATTATCGTATAAAAAGTCGACCATGGACACAAACTCGAGTTCCAAGTTATCACAATAAATTAAGGTGTCCAACACAAGATTAATATTCAGAAATTTCACAATAAAATGGTGTGCAATTCAGTATTATCGTATTAAAAGTCAACCATAGACACAGACTCGAGATCCAAATTGTCACAATAAAAGGTGTCCAACACAGTATTAATATTCTGAAATTTTACAATAAAATGGTGTGCAATTCAGTATTATCGTATAAATGTCGACCATGGACACGGACTCGAGTTCCAAGTTATCACAATAAAGGTGTCCAGCACAGTATTATTATTCAGAGAGGGTCTATGACAACAGAGGCCGTTACCGTGGATATTCAATTAAAGTAATCAAAAATAAAAAATCACAATAAAGGTGTCCAACACCGCATTAATATTCAGAAATTCCACAATACAATGGTGTGCAATTCAGTACTATAGTATAAAAATTCAACCATGGACACAGACTCGAGTCCAAAGTTATCACAATAAAGGTGTCCAACACAGTATTGTTATTCAGAAATTGTCTATGACAACAGAGGCCGTTACCCTGGACATTAAATGAAATAATCAAAAATAAAAATAAATCACAATAAAGTTGTCCAACAGAATTCACAGGACATTATTATAATTATTATCTGCCTTCATATTACTAATGACAGAAAACAGTTTAAGTTTCCTTAAAATGAAAATATGCATGCTTAGATATATGCACACAATTATTTTATGTATATATATGTATATATATTTATATATATACATATAATTATCCGAACACAAATGTTTTACATGTATATGCTAATAGCACTAGGACTTCTTAGTTGACCATTATATCAAACGTAGGCCGACATTCCGAGACAGTGGTGGTATACACAGCAAGAATACAATAATTATTATACCGAAAATAACAAGAGCGCACACATTTGAGGTGTGTAAGAGAAACATGACGCAAATCTGACAACTACATTATTGTGTCAAAGGAATTTCTGGATAAAACTCAATCTTCTGGATAACCAGCGATATGTAATATTATTTTCATGCATGATGTGTAGTACAGATGCAACACTACTATGGGAGACTTTAAAAATTTTACATACTGCAGAGCTGTAAGTGTACTCTAAAGAGTTCAGCTCACTTTTGGTAGAGCTGACAGCTTCCATTCCATAAAGAAGAAACGGTTTACAGTAGGCAGCTACTACATGCAACAAAACTGGTTCACTAAATTTGTAGCATTTGCTATGCAACGAAATAAATGACCTATACAACTTAATATATATATATATATATATATATATATATATATAATATTGTATATATAGTTGATTTCGATGCGATTGACCATTGCCTAGCTTTCTTATTACGAAATAAGACGTAATGGATATTTTCTGGTTTTTGCTTTGGGGGCCGATCCGCATTTAGAGGCTATAACCCATAGCCCTCTGACGACGCCACTGGCGCAAGCATCTGCGCTTTGATTATATAGTTGATTGCAGAAGGGAGAAAACCCTAAACATTCTTTTGTGACGATGTTAAAATTTGTGAAATATGCGAAAAATCAAGAGAAAATACAACATTGCACCACTTTTTGAAGGACGGCATTTTCGATGGATGGATCCGATTTGACCAGGGTCTATGACAACAGAGGTCGTTACCCTGGACAGAAATTTGCTCGGCATATTACAGCACTTAAGAGCTTTCTTCTTTTGAAGTTTGATTGGCATTTTCGATATATATATATATATATACGTCTAATACTTATAATACGGTTTCAATCTGGAACGTGGTGTCTAAGAGCCATGTTGTTTCTTCGACAATTTCGACAACCCTGTCCGGTTGTATGGTCAAAAGGTAAGGGTGCAAACTTGTCACCCGTTTTCATAGACTGAGGCCAAGAAATGAAGTCGCTAACTTCATTCTCAAAGTAGATTTCGATGACATTGATCATTGTCTAGTTTTCTTATTACGAAAGCCGTTATAGACATTTTCCGCATTTTGCTTTGGGGGGGCTTAGCCGCATTCAGGGGGGGCTTAGCCCCCTCCAGCCCCCCCCTGGCGCCGCCACTGCTGGCAGTTACTCATGCGCTTCGGCGTGAAACTCCAATTCAGTGTCCGCGCTGTAGTTGGGAGGAAATCTGAGTACGAATCTTGACGGAACTATAGCAAACGCTCGCTCACATAATAATTATTACAAACGCTACTTCGCTATAATAATTTTTCGTTTGACTTCAAATTGACACAACTCCGGATGATTAAAATTCGCACGTATATAGCCTACATGTGTCACTTCCTTCACAGATATGGATATGGCTTTCACTTTGTACTGTATTTATTGTATATTGCCTATCAAATTATAACGCATCAGAGGCATTCGCAGCACGAAAACTCCTGTGAGAGATCGGTTTAATGAGTTAGTGAGAGACTGATGAGCAAAATGAGTTGCTGTTGTGTTGCTTGACTCGGGTTCTGCTAAAAAATAAAGATAGCCCCTCCCACTTCTGGCTTGACCGACCAGGAGTGATCCAGTACTTAGGCCATTAGTTAAGTTACCGAACCCACTGCTGTAAAGCCGACCTGCGTGTCGTGCTATAGTGGGCCGTATTTCGTATAACATGTACTTGTGATCACTCTGCGGTGTGTCAGATTGAAGCATTAAAGAAGATATTATAGTAGTTTACTCCATAGAATTGTTATACTAATTATTAATCTGTAGCCTACTGTCGCCGAATGGGGTGTGCCACTCAGGTTTTTAATAAGTGAAGATAGCCATTAGCCATGTTATTTTTAATGATGACTCACAAAACTGATGACTTTTATGAAAATTTTCATCCGAGCAAAAGGCAGATTTAATACGCCTATTATGTTTTGTAAACTATCAATCAATCAACCAATCAAATGTTTTATTTGCAACTGAAGTATAACAAGTTAACACATCTTGAACATTTGTTACAAAAGGGGGCCCTAAAGGGATAAAATAATCCCGCTGTCTAGGGACACCAACTAATATAATGAATTGACGATGTGAGGTGGCCATGACGAAATCGTGCAAAAAATCGTGCAAAAGAAATAACGTTTACGGAAATCCAGATATTAATAACGTCATAATTAAATAAATTAAAGGTGTCTAAGCAAATCAGTAAAATTCCAATGTTGGTCATTGTTTAACGACGTAGATTAATTATGCAAAGAGATGTGTGCAAGGCGAGAAACTCAGGCTATAAGCCTAACTGACGTGAATGACATAATTTTATAAGACAAGTTTTAGTAGTAAAAATCGTTTTCACTGCTTCCAACGAATTATTAGTGTTGACGATCTTTCTCCAATTTCTCAATTGTTAATGAGACATTAGCTGCCAACATTCAATAAATTTTATGTGCTATTATTATTTATTGCCAACATTTATTTAGTTGATTTGCACCATTTAGACACCTTTGAATCTCTTTAAACCTATTATATAACTTTTATTTAATTGATTCTCAAGATAGTTCACACTTTGCGGTATTTTGGTAGTTTCAGATTATCATCACTGTATTACAGAAAAAGCTCATTAGCGATGCCCTCCGTCTTTATTTAGTCTCGAGACTGGCACTGGCAGAGTGGATCCAGTGGCGGAGTTGGTTGACTTAAAGCGCACATAAAATGATATTATAGCATTTTGCTAAAATAATTAATGGTGTTCATCGGACGCTGATGATGATGATGATGATGATGATGATGATGATGATGATGATGATGATGATGATGATGATGATGATGGTGGTGGTGATGGTGGTGGTGGCGGCGACGACGACGACGACTACAACATTGATGACGACAATGATGCCAAAATAATACTAATAGTAATAATGATCAACCTCCTCGGTTACTGGCTGGCAGAATAATCAGGAGATAACTTTAATCTGTGACTATTCAGTGCTTTCTGCAGCAATTTGCCCATCATGCGAAGACTATAGCCATTCCAGAACATTGCCTTCCCTTTCTTGAGTCTGATGTTATATGAAACCTCCATTGCTCGTCTGACTGAGCGTTTGAGAGATATACAGAACGAGACAGACAAAGAGAAGCCAGTTTGACTTTATCGCTTATGAAAGATTTCGATTATAGTTGCTACGAGAGAGAATCGACAAAGCATCGAGTCGTACAACTTCTCTATTTCAATGCAACTCCCAAACATATTATTATTATATCGATTCATCGAACTTAGATAGCAGTCGCATTTTTACATCGACCCAGGAGAGATGATGTCACCGTTTGTTGAAGAACCAACTCAGTCGTCGCCAGTCCATGTTGCTTACTCTGCTAATCAAAATTCCCATCTTTTTCTATTCAATGCGATGTACGTAATTTTATGCCATTCTAGAGAACGCCATCAGATGCTATTTAAGTTATTGTTTACGCGTGGTCAGAGAATGCCCTCAGGCAAGGGCGGATCCAGGAATTTTCGAAGGGGGGGGCCAAAAATTTTTTGGGCTGGGGTCGGAAATTTTTTCGTTGATCTTTCGCCGAAAAATCTGATGAACTTTTTTAGTCGTTTTTGGCCGAAACCAGAGTTTAATTTAGCCCCCACCTCTGGGGTAATTGAGGTTTTCGGAGGGGTAGATAATTGACCGTCTGAAGACAATCATGAGGCGCGCAGCGCCGAGAGTGGTAGGGGAGGGGTGTGGGGAGGGGATATGCCCCTCCCCACCAGAAACTTTTTGAATTTTCACATTGCAATGGTAGCATTTTAAGCTGTTATCTTAACAAATTAGCTGTACTTTTCAGTGCTTGTAAGAGTGCCATAAGTTCTCAATAAATATAGACTTTACTTAAAAACTTCTTTCCCGAAAACTAGATGTTCTTTTTTAAGTAATCCGCCGGAAATCTTCAAAAAGGGTGTTCAATTTTCCTTCCCAAAACACTGATGAAATTTTTTGGTCATCCGTGCGAAATCTTAAAAAAGGTGTTTAATTTTTCGTCTAAAAAGAGTGATAACTTTTTAGTCTACCGTGCGAAATTTTCAAAAAAGGTGTTCAATTTGGCATCCCAAAAAACGGATGACTTTTGTAGTCATCCGTGCGAAATCTTTAAAAAGGTGTTAAATTTTACGCCTAAAAAGAGCGATGACTTTTTAGTCTTCCGTGCGAAATTTTCAAAAAAAGGTGTTCAATTTAGCATCCCAAAAACTGATGACTTTTTAAGACTAGAATAAATAAAATACTTCCCACTACTGAATGAAATATAGTAAGATATAAATAAAAACAAGGAGTAAACATGTGTTATCATTCACCGCATTTTCTTGCACATATAGACTAAACTCAAAACTTAACTTGTTTCGCCCTGAAATTTTTTTGGCATCTGCAAAAAATAAATTACATCCCAAACACTCGGTACGTGACTTTTTGGCGCCGCCGTTTTGGCGCCGCCGTTTTGGCGCCGCCATTGCGCAATAAAAATTTGCGTTTTGCAGTCTATTTCCGGTTCAGTGTATACGACGCGTGAAACAAATTGACGAAATCCTTGCTGAAATAGAAAGTGAATGTACGGCTTGTTGTTGCGTTAATTGAAGCTGGATCGATGAAAATATTCCTGGTTTAATTGGAGCTGGATTTATTAAGCGAACGCATGAGAAATGGAAGATATGATCAAGAAAAGAACGCTTGAGATTTGTAAGCTCGATGAAGAGTCTTTTAAATGCGAAAAAGCGGCGGGAGTTCCGACGAATGCTTGAACAATTGAAGCTGAAAGGAGATTTTGTTGCCGGTGAAATAGAAGCTGGATTTTTTAAACAAATGCTTTATTTAATAACAAATTATAAGACATGTGAGGTAGCAGATTAATAAAGTACAAGCGATCAAAGCAGAGGATGTCACATCGAATGATTGAAAAAAACAGGCCCACCAAAGAGAGAAAGTCCCGCTAAGACTGGGCCTATTTAGCTTAGTATAGAAATAAGAACTTTAAGATGACATAAGATTTTAGCACGATAGATCAAGGAAATACAGACTTTAGTGACAACAATGAATATGGTGTATTAAAGACAAAAGCGACAGTTCTTTTAAAAAGTCCATTGTTTTGAAATGTCCATAATTGCAATTATAATAAAAAGGTGTGCAACTGCAAATGTGTGCCAACACTAAAGAAGGTGTGCAATTGCCAATTTTTGCCAACACTAAAGAAGGTGTGCAATTGCCAATTTCTGCCAACACTAAAGAAGGTGTGCAAATGCCAATTTTTGCAAACACTTAAAAAGGTGTGTAATTGCCAATTTTTTTAGAAACCTAAACAAATCCATTGGTTCGAATTGTTCATTATTGCAATTGTAATATAAAGGTGTCCCACTGCAAATGTGTGCCAACAGTAAAGAAGGTGTGCAATTGCCAATTTCTGCCAACACTAAAAAAGGTGTGTAATTGCCAATTTTTTAGAAACCTAAACAAATCCATTGGTTCGAATTGTTCATTATTGCAATTGTAATATAAAGGTGTGCAAGTAAAATAATGATGCTTTAAAGCACACTGCTGTTGTACAAAAAAGTTGTGCAATTGCACACCTTCTTTAGTGTTGGCACACATTTGCAGTGGGACACCTTTTTATTATAATTGCAATAATGAACAATTCGAACCAATGGATTTGTTTAGGTTTCGCAAAAATTGGCAATTACACACCTTCTTTAGTGTTGGCAAAAATTGGCAATTGCACACCTTCTTTAGTGTTGGCAAAAATTGGCCATAGCACACCTTCTTTAGTGTTGGCAAAAATTGGCAATTGCACACCTTCTTTAGTGTTGGCACACATTTGCAGTGGGACACCTTCTTTAGTGTTGGCAAAAATTGGCAATTGCACACCTTCTTTAGTGTTGGCAAAAATTGGCCATAGCACACCTTCTTTAGTGTTGGCAAAAATTATCAATTGCACACCTTCTTTAGTGTTGGCACACATTTGCCGTGTGACACCTTTTTATTATAATTGCAATAATGAACAATTCGAACCAATGGTAAATTACTTCTAAAGGGAGGACAATGATATTTTGGCTAGTTTTAACTGTACGTAAGTGCTTCTACAAATGCACAAATTCGATTACAAATGCACATTTTGTGTATAGCTGCACGTTAAAAAAGCCCTGCCGGGTACCCGGCTAATGTTCTAATATAGCGGCAGTTTTCTGATTTTATTGAATGCCAGATACGATTGCAACAATTATTATTCAAAAGCTTAACTACATGTACATCATGTGACCACATTGACTATACTCACTGCCATACCATATAACAATTAAGGAAGTTATATTACATTGCGACAAAAAATACTTAACATCAGATTTTTGAACACAGACAAACATACTTTTGCTTAAATCGGAGTTGGATTGTTCATCAATGCAGCACCAGTTTAAGGAAGAACATTTTCAGCAATCCAGCTCCAATGAAATCTAATTGTGGTATTACCTAATACGAATAAAAACCAGCTTTGACCCTTTCAGATCAAGTGAGGAGTGTACGTCGAACATACATTCTGAGCTATTTCGGGCATAACTTTTGAACGGCGTGGAATATCATCACAAAATTTAACTCAAAATGTGCGTAAATGAACCGCCTAAAATTACCTACAATTTGATAATTTTTATACTTTAGAATGAGGGAGAAAAAAATTCCGGCGCCAAAACGTCCGGCGCCAAAACGGCGGCGCCAAAACGGCGGCGCCAAAACGTCCGGCGCCAAAACGGCGGCGCCAAAACGTCCTGCTTCGCGAATAACATACATTCCATGCCATAAATCATAGTTGGATACTGTTGAAAGATTGTTTCATTTCGATGCTTTATATAAAGACAATGCAATTGCGTGAGAGACTTAGATTGGATTTTAATTACATTTACACAGTATATTTATTATAGGTTTTAATTACATTTATACATTAATTCTCCTGTGCATGACTGACACCCTGATTTTTTTTTTGGCCACCATGGATGGGGGGGGCCACGTCCCATGGTGATTTGAAATGGGGGGGGGGCCATGGCCGGATTGGCCCCCCCCTGGATCCGCCCCTGCCCTCAGGTGTTGTAACGAAGAGAGTCTGCTACCACATCCTTTTTTCATTGGACTGAGAGCTTTTGAGATATCGTTTGGAAAAAAGATGCTGGCATCTTCTGTTGTTTGTGGCAGCGTTGCCAGTTTAACATTTAAAAAAAATCAAGTTGGAGGGTAAAAAAACCAAGAGAACACAAGTTGAGCAAATCTTCCAAAAAGGCCCAGAATTTTCCGGAAAATTCCCGAATTTCCCACAAATCTTACGAAAATTTCCCGAATTTCCGTCCGAAAAATCTGATGACTTTTTTTAGTCATCCGGCAAAAATCTTCCAGAAAAGTCCACAATTTCCCGAAAAATGTCAAAAAATGCCCGAAAATGTCCAAAAAAAACCTTTTTCGTCAAGAAAACCCAAGGAAAAACCCAAATTCGTCCAAAAAATTCCATTTCCCATGTTCGGGTTAAATAACCCAAGATCTTGTGAAATAACCCAAGGAGGGGCAACGCTGGTTTGTGGAAGCTGGATGGATCCGATTTGACCAGGGTCTATGACAACAGAGGCCGTTACCCTGGACAGAAATTTGCTCGGCATATTACAGCACTTAAGAGCAAGGTACTAGAAAGTTTAGGGGCTTTATTGTTTATTTGTGGAAGCGTTGATAAACTTATCCTTATGTACGATACAATACTAAATGTCTAATATGACCCTAAAACTGAATTTCTAGCATCTAGTTGATATAGAATGTTTTATAAGCGATTAAGAGGTGTCTAACATAATCGCACTTATAACTCAATGAGGTGGTGACGGCGAGAAAGACCTTAACGAAGTTATTCACTCGCAACAATTGTACAATGCTATCCATCACGGTTTTGTTTAAAAAGCGTATAATGATTGTCAATAATTAACGATCGTTAGTAATATTTATTAATTATTTCTTATAATAAATAATTGAAAATAAATGATGATGATGATGATGATGATGATGATGATGATGATGATGATGATGATGATGATGATGATGATGATGATGATGATGATGATGATGATGACGATGACGATGACGATGACGATGACGATGACGATGACGATGACGATGACGATGACGATGACGATGACGATGACGATGACGATGACGATGATGATGATGATGATGATGATGATGATGATGATGATGATGATGATGATGATGATGATGATGATGACGACGACGACGACGATGTTGATGATGATGATGATGATGATACCTTGGTATTTCCGTACTTCTCATTTAAGGCTCCTCTTCTTAGAACCCTTAAATTGTGTTTTCTCCAAGCTATAAATTCTTCGCTTTCACACCGTCATGCAGTGAACTGTTGTTCCTACATGTTTTAATGACGAATGTTAAAAAATAATTGCAACAGAATTATTATACACATGTAAATAAACTCCGGCATGGGTTGCACTCTGCCAGTGCCAGTCCCAGGCCTGGATAAACGAGGATGGATATGCTAATGATCTTTGTTATCACAGCGTATATATATATATATATATATATATATATATATATATATATATATATATATCAGTGTTTGTCTAGGAACCAGATCCTGTAATGTTGCACTATTTTAATGCGATTGTTGTTTCGTCTGTTGTAATTTGATGATGATGACATTTACATTTTCATTTACAATTACTTTTACCAACATTTTCACTGTCACTTGTAAACTTTGCAATAAATGATAGAACGTCGTATACGCTTTCGTCTTACAGTATTACCTTTTGATGTCAACTATGTGCGTTCGTCGTAGGTATGGGCGTGCGTCGTCTGCAAGAAGAAGCAAGAGATCCTGATGAAGACGGGACAATGGTACCACGGAGACGGGACCGGACCAGGGGTCGGTGTCGACGGCGCCGGCGGTGCAGGCCTCGACCCTGACGCCGCCGCCGCGACCGCCGCCGGGTCCGCCCGTCCCCTCGAGACGACGCCACCGCAACCACCACCAACGATGCCTTCAACGCAGCCTCTACCGCCTCCGTCGTCGACCGCTCCTCCGACCCAGCCGCTGCAGGCGCCCTTCGCTCAAGGCCAGCAGCAGCCGACGGTCGATGGCGTCGCCCCTCGAGGCCACGATCTCAGGCAACAGAGGGAGACGCCGGTTCCCGGGCACCAGCGCAGGGAACCGGTGGAACCGGGTCGACGGATGGAACCCGTGGAACCGGGTCGACGGATGGAACCGGTGGAACCGGGTCGACGGATGGAACCGGTGGAACCGGGTCGACGGATGGAACCGGTGGAACCGGGTCGACGGATGGAACCGGTGGAACCGGGTCGACGGATGGAACCGGTGGAACCGGGTCGTCGCAGAGAACCGACGGAACCTGGCCGGACTCAAGCGGAACTGGCGAGTTTCGGTCGCCCGGTGGAACCAATGGAACCTGGTCGTCGAGTGGAACCAAACGAACTCGGTTACCGGACGCAACCAACGGAACCGGAACAAATGGAACGCGGTCGTCATGTGGAACACGGTCGCCGCGCGGAACATGTGGAACAGAGTCGCCGAGCGGAACTGATGGAACCGGATCACCAGATGGAAACGGCTGGACAAATGAGGCGCGACGGGTTCCTTGATGAATCAGCGTTCCAGCGGAGCACGGTCTTTTCTGGTCCGGAACAGCGGAACACCGACCGGAACATCCGAGTCGAAAGGGAGGCAAGTCATTTGCATAATCTTCGATTAGTTCCATCTAATCCATAATGTATCTATCTTATCTAATCCATAAGCTGAATGTTTGAATTCAATTTGAATGAAAATTGACAATTTGAACCGAGTTCTTCCGTGCAACAGTTGCAGAATAGTTTCTATGGAATGGTTTGGATGATAATTATAGTACTGTCACCAAATGGAACCGCTTGAAGAGGCGCTATAAAATGGAGAAAAACATAAGTAAATAGACACCTAGCGACATAATTATTACGTATTTTGTCGGTGATGGGTGCACAGTCTTCCTTTGATATTATTAGCCGTATTAATAGTGTGTGTCATATGCAATTAATATTCAATAGTTTACTATTATTGTTCTGTTTCTGCTGACACTGTCACTGCATTTAGGTTGGACGCTAAGAAAACGTTGCTATTAAAACGCTCCAATAATATGATGCACTTAATAATAACATCGCATGCATAGTGCATACGCACTCAGATAAAGTACAATATAAAACATTGCGTCACACCTTTTTAAAGTTTTATCTTTGTATTATAAATAACAGAGAATTGAGGCATTAACAAATTATTAATGCAAAAAACAGACGGCGAAAGTTTCGGTGTTAACGATCAGTTGAACTCGTGATAATTAAACCACATGAGACATCTGCAGGTCAAAGGACAAAATCAACAGGAAGTGATGTCATCACACGTGATCTGCGCTGGTTCTTATTCCAAAATAGACCGCATGCATTGATTCGTCAGCCTATCTGAAGTGACATCAGACATATACTGGCTCCCCCGGCAACGGAAGTACAACACAAACCTACAGACTGGCACCCTAGCCAAATTCGAGACAATTCTAAGCATTGCTGTGAGGTTGGAAGAGTTTCAAGATGGCGAGAGTCTGAACTATCAGCCCTTATAATAATCAGCCGTAGCCTGAGGTGTTCTCCCCTTCGCTATCCGTCTGTAGATTTGAAGCTCTGAATCAAGCAGCAATGTCTGCGTTCTCTGTCTCTCTATATCAATCGCGGATATATATTATTGTCTGTGGATGCATTCTACAAAGGCTCGGGCTTTGCTCGGAGCATGCTCGGTGTCGATGGGGAACACGGGCGAGCAGCGCGAACACAATCGTGCGTCAAAATGGAAATTACTTCTAAGCGACTGTTTAAATGCCATGCGCATGGTACCAGTCATGTTAGCGAGCGCTGCGCCAGGTCAGATAGGTTGTGCAGAGTGCGCAATCGTAGATCTAAGTGTGTATGTTTGTGTGCTAGTGTGGGGCAGTTTGTGTGTGTGTGAGTGTGGGCGTGTGTGTGGGTGTGTGTGAGTGTGGGGTTGTGTTTGCGTGTGGGTGGGTTTGTGTGTGGGTGCGCGGTCGTGCGTGCGTATATATATATATATATATATATATATAATATGGACACGATTGATCTGTATAATTATGCCAATACAATTTCTGTGATTGTTGCATTTGTGTGCTATAAGATTTCGCTACTCTCTTCACCCATCCCTCTTTTATTATAGCATTTGTAGGCCTATGCAAACGATAAGAGATGAATCAAACATAATTTATTATTACACACCTCTTCTAAATTTCAGATTTGCCTTATAAGTTTAATGGAATTGTGATGGTAATAAATGGATATATTTTACGATCCTTAAGCTCCATTTGAAATAAGACGCGTGGAAAAGTCGTTTTACTAAATTATTAGGTCTATAAGTAGAGTCAAATTACTGGTCTAGTACCTAAGGCTTGCTCTTAAGTGCTGTAATATGCCGAGCAAATTTCTGTCCAGGGTAACGGCCTCTGTTGTCATAGACCCTGGTCAAATCGGATCCATCCATAAGTCGACCAAGGCGTAATAACATACGGATTATTTTGTTTTAAGTTTCAATGGAGAGATTATTTATTATTTTATTATAATTATTCGAAGGTTTAACGACATCTTTTGGCTATCATGAGGCAGGGACCGTTTTAACCTTTCTAAATGTATTTCCAATTTTGAATGAAACCGATGAATGGAACCATAATGTAACGACAGGTTACGACAACCCATAGCATTATTCCTTGAATTACTAATTATTATTATTATTGCACAAATTTCTTACGCGCGAGGTCGCACCGAAATGTGTGAGGCGCAAAGCCGTAATGTTACGCTCCAATCTGTTATTATAACACCAGTTGACAAAATTTTCGAAGGTGTCTACGTAACGTAATGCACATTCATTCATTCATTCATTCATTCATTCATTCATTCATTTATAGAATGTATATAGCTCCCCGTATGTATCGAATGGCAAACCGCATTTTGTTCTGAAAGTCATATCTTAACCGCGTAAATAAACTTTATTCACTCATTGAGCTCGGTGTCGCGTTCAACGCGTTACACCGATTTATCTCTGAGTCAACTCCGAGCGTGAGTGGAACGCACCCATGATGTCGTTATTGGACCCTGTGCTCAGCAGGCCAGCCGTCTGCCCCCCTCGCGCCGAGGGATAAATGCGGCGCCATCATGACGGTTGTTTCGGATTGGACGGACTCGAATGGTTCTTGCAGACGAACGGGAAGCCAGGTCATTACGAACCATGTCTTGAGGGTCTGTGTGTATTTGCGTGTGTGTGTGTGTGTGTGTGTGTGTGTGTGTGTGTGTGTGTGTGTGTGTGTGTGTGTGTGTGTGTGTGTGTGT
Organism: Lumbricus terrestris; assembly: GCA_949752735.1. Classification (NCBI taxonomy): domain Eukaryota; kingdom Metazoa; phylum Annelida; class Clitellata; order Crassiclitellata; family Lumbricidae; genus Lumbricus; species Lumbricus terrestris. The sequence continues at coordinate 41,170,802 of OX457051.1, forward strand.
GTGTGTGTGTGTGTGTGTGTGTGTGTGTGTGTGTGTGTGTGTGTGTGTGTGTGTGTGTGTGTGTGTGTGTGTGTGTGTGTGTGTGTGTGTGTGTGTGTGTGTGTGTGTGTATATGACTATGTGCAATTGTGTATGTACAGTTTTGTGCACATGCATGAAAGATCTTTAATTATTTGGATGTGTTCGTATAGACTCATACATGACATCTTCTGCATGCTTGTATGTATGCGTGTATGTGGTCATGCGTATTGTTTGCTGCATGCATGTTCAATTGTTATAATTAAGGCTGTTCAACGATTACAACGTGTAATCGTGATCAATCGCCTGATATCCAGAAAACCGTTTTATGGAGAAATGTCGAACTCCCGAAAGCTGTTCAGTGTTGAATTTAATGTGATGATCCCGTTAGTAGCCTATAATTGTTGAGAACACAGTTTAGTGTCTGAAGAATCCTTAGAGATCAATAGGTCACGTTAAAATCGATTTATGGGATGCGGCCGAAATTCGTGTCGAGGATTCAGGTATCAGGTCGCTCCCTGCCCGTTTCGGATAACGTAGTTTTCGGAACGGGCAGGATGCGACCTGTTTCACGGAATGGTTGCTTTTTTAAAATGCAGGTCTACACCAAAGATTTTAACAGAGTAGCACATGTAGCACATGCCTGTTTTTAAGGAATTTTTAGAACTGCGCAACCCCTTCTTTTCCTTCACATCCTCCATGGTAAATTACTTCCATTCGGAGGACAATGACCTTTTTTGCTAGTTTTAACTGTACAGAAGTGCTTCTACAGCTGCACAAATCCATTTAGAACTGCACATTTTGTGTACAACTGCACGTTAAAAAAGCCCTGGCATGTGCCTCCCTGTTAAAATCTTTGGTCTACATCGCAATTAACAGGAAATTTCTCTTCTTGCCGACGAGCAACACACTTGAGTGAATAATAATTATAGCCCAATTTCGTTGATATTCCAGGGTCCAATTATTACCTATAGAAACGATCTTTGCGGTTAAATATTTAATCGCGATTAAACTTCTTAGTCACGTTAACTGCTAAGAATGTAACGCGTTAATCGCGAGCGTTAACTGCGGTTGATCAACAGCCCTAGTTATATGAATAAATGTCTATAAGTAGGCGTGTGCATGTGCCACTACGTGCCCACGCTTACATGTACATGACTTGTGTATCAGGTATTCTTGTGTTTATTTGCGCGTGTGCGTTATTTTGACAGCTTCATCACAAAATCTGTCTGCGTAATGAAAGTGTCTTATATATAGACATGATTACAAACATTTAAAAGGTGTCTAAATTGTTTCGGCCAACCTTACCTTTGCAATCTACATTCTACATTCTACATGTAAATTTAATGGTGAACGCACAGACAGCCGATTGAGAGTATACAGGTTCGATTTTACCATGCATTTCTGAGATGGTTATGGTCTTAAAACCTTGATGAGCTTCAATAAGAATCGCTCAGAGCATGTGCGCCGGTGTCACGAAATAGAGTATCCCCCGTATTAATTGTATCCCCCAAATTGAAAAAAGTCGAAAAAACCGCTTCCGTGTGTATTTTTCTTTGCAAATTGATTTTCATCTGCATTGTTTTCAACAATGACACTAACAGGTATGTTTATTCCAACTAGATAATTTGTTTTTTCCCTGTTTTTAGAGCACTTAAAACATTTAAAACACTTAAAAACACTCAGATTCACTAAATAAATTCGAGTTGCCTTTATCTGAGCATTGCTTAGGACACTTAAAACAATAATTAGAGTCACTTTAAATTTTGATTACAGCATAAATATTTTTATTATGCGCATTTTTCAAAAAAAGGGATAGAATGGTTTATCCCCCCGGATAGTATAGACCGGTTAATTCCATCCGAGGGGATAGATTAATTCATCCCCCCGGATAGCTTTCAGGGGGATACTCCGTTTCATGACACCGGCACATAGGTGCAAGAGAATAATAATAATATAATTTTCTTGAATTCAACGCCTGCAAACGCACTGCGCTTTACAAGTACATGTTATGCAGTAATCTTAATTAACATCAAACTTAACTAATAACTGGAACGACAGCCTGCAATACACGACGCTAGTAGCAGCCTACAACGCATCTAATCTATTGCACGATTGTCTATCCCATTTAACAGGATCAATCGAGATATTCCGATTCCCGCGATCCATCCAGACACGCGATCCGACCGGAAGATACAAGGACCCATCCACGTGGTCCACAGGTCGCTCGACTGGACCAATCACATCACCCGGACCTCATCACGGACTCACAGCGTAGACCGGAGCAACGTTTGATCGAAGGGAACAGACCGGATCCAACTCAGCTGTTCGGTGATGGAAGAGAGACGGATGGACCGGGGGAACGTTTCTCGCAACAAGGTCCAAGTGCGGAACGACACCCGGTGGGAAGAGACGTTCGACAACAGCAGCAGCAGATGCAGGATTACGATCGGGATTGGAATAAGGAGAGAAGCACTGGAAGAGAGAGTGGAAGAAGAATGGATCCAGTCAGGCAAGGGTATGATGACGATAATAATCATTGTTGCCGTAAAATGGGGTAACATTGATGATGATGATCATGATGCTGATCATTGCGATGCTTTTAAAGTGTCTGATGATAAACATTTCGAAGATGATCCGATTTCATCAATAATTATTTTGAGTTGTTCTTTCTTTTGGTTAGACGTGTTTTGTTACTTCTACCGCAATTTGAACGCCAGTAGTCTAACTGTAGCAAGCAGGAATGCGACTTACAAATAAATTCATGTTACACTGATTTAAAGGTGTTTAAGTTGAGCATAGGTCATGTCAAGTAATTCTGTGCGACCAATTTTTAAAGCAAGACATCATTGGCTACAAATGGATCGAAATTCCGATTCGAGTGACAGCCACAGAAAAATTCATTATCAAATAAATCAAAAGATAAAACAAAATGATTCTCGATGGTGAAAAACCGATCAGAAAAGTTCGAAAAAGCAAAATTCAGCTTTGAAAACCGGTGGGGGATGGATAACACCCTTGGTAGCCCGATCCTTAATTCGCTCTCCAGCATCTTCATACACAGTGTTTAATCTAGACGTCTCTAGGGGGGGAAAGTTCCCCCCCCCCAGGATTGACATTTCCCCCCCCAGAAAAATTTCACAAAATTATAATTTTTAAGTTCTGTTTTCATCGTTGTTTTACATTAAGTGTTATGATATACCGTGATATTATTTACTATTATAATGATTATAATTACATTATTTACTACTATAATATATGATACTATCATGTTGCAATGAGTATAACTTGCTGTATACATTTGTATAAACACTATTTTTTCTTAACTAAAAACATAGATGACATCCCTTCCAGAACAATTTGTCAAAATGATAATAGTTTTTAGGTGCTGTTTACATCATTGCATTACATGAACTGTTATAATAATATACCGTAATATTATTTACTACTATATGGTTGTAGTAATTATTTACTATAATATATGACACAATCCTGCTAAAATGAGTTTAACTTACTGTTAATATTATGTACAAATATTTGAACACCTAGTAAAACAACATCATTACTACACATGGCTTCTTGATTTTGGTACCGGTAGTTTATTAGTTCCTGGTTGATTTGTGTACCATATGATTTCTGAAAGTGTATCTTGGTAAGCAATTCAGTATTAGGAAACAGGGATAAGCTGATTAAAGTGCTTAAAAGTCAGTTTATATAATCACGTCTGCAGTTATTCATTAGAATAACCCAGCAACAGCAGAACTGAGCTGCTGATCTCGATACATAAAGATGTTTTTTATTGTAATTATAATTTTATATATATATATTGAAATCCTAAAGAACTTTATATCAGTACTGAAATAATGGAGTTATTTTGCTAAAATGGCATCTTCAAAGTGTGCCATTGCCATGTGGAAATTCAAAAATTTTCTAGTGGGTCACTGAAAAGGTACAGTTATATTTTTGTTAAGATGACACCTTAAAATGATGCCATTGCAATTTGGTAATTCAAAATTTTCTAATGGGTCACTGAAAAAGTACAGCTTAAAGATGACACCTTAAAATGCTGCAATTGCAATGTGGAAATTCAAAAATTTTCTAATGGGTCACTGAAAAAGTACAGCTATTTTGTTAAGATGACACCTTAAAATGCTGCCATTGCAATTTGGTAATTCAAAATTTTCTAATGGGTCACTGAAAAAGTACAGCTATTTTGTTAAGATGGCACCTTAAAATGCTGCTATTGCAATTATGAAAATTCAAAAAGTTTCTGGTGGGGAGGGGCACATCCCCTCCCCATACCCCTCCCCTTCCGGTCTCGGCACTACGCATATTACGAGCGCCATTCGGACGCTCAATTGTCTCCCCCCCCAGAAACCTCAATTCCCCCCCAGAGTCGGGGGACTAGATTAAACACTGCTTCATACACACATCTTAAAGAAACTGCTGATATCCTAAAAAAGTCGTCTTTTTGGCCATTCTGCATGCTAGTCCAATACAGTTTTAACTCCGCCACTGGTTGCACTGATAAAGGAAAAGGGCGTCGTAAATGGTCTTTGTTACCACACAGTGACGTTAAACTGCAACTACCACCACCACCACCACCACCACCACCACCACCAATAAAGTTTAAACCTCTTTGAAGTCACATTGTCTCACCCCAGTGTTCTTTTTAACACCAATTAGGGACGGAAGAGACGCGATGGGGCGCAGACAAGACGATGGAATTTTGACACATCCTTCCGACCAACCATCTCGCGATCACTACCCCAACGACGACCCAGATAGTGACCCTCTCTCAAGACAACGAGGAGGAGGAGGAAGCGGCACACGGGACGTGATCACGGGTGCGGACCGGACCAGGGACCCCGCAGGAGCCTACCGCGATTACCGCGACCGTCTTTCCCCCGACCGACTTGGGAAGGACCCGGTGGATGACAACCCACGCCAACCGTCCGGGTACCAGGGCCACGAGAACAACCGGCGATATCGACACAAGGACCCGGGTGCGTCGATCCTCGACTCTCCCCCAACGGAATTCCACCCGGATCGTCTAATGCACGGCAACGGTGTCATCGAACCTCACCACCCGTTCGACAAAACACCGAGGAAACCCTCCTCCCGCGGGGGAACCGTCGTTGCCAGGGGCGACCTGATCGACGATAGCAACCGTCGCTATGGTGACGGCCTGTCCAATAGGAACCACCTCGATCCGAAGTCGGCCGCAGCGTTCGGATCGACGCACGGTCGACAGAGACTCGATTCAACGCTGAGGAACGACTCGCTTGGTTCCGATCCTTCGGACTACACCCGACCGTCTCCACAGAAACACCATCGACATAGGAATGGGGGCAAGAGACAGTCGTCAATGAGTAGTTCGGATGATGGGGTGCAGACGACGCCAGAAGGAACGAGCGCCGAGGAACAGGAGAGCGAGAGCATCAGCGAAAAAGGTTCGTTGTGTGTTTGTTTTGTGTGCGAAGAGAGGGCCGGTGTAGTGCGATATACAGTCCGGGCAACATAAACGGTCCGGCCACGCCCACTTCGCTGCTAGGACGCAATCTCGCACGACTTACGTGCGAAATCTAATCCGTTGACAAATACGGTCCGGATGGCTTGACCAACTTCGTTAAAATATTCTGTTTATTCAGCATAATAACTCGGTGCGCAAAACCCATTGTAATTCACGCATGTAAGTGTGATTGTGGGGTAGTAACATTACGAATATGCAAACATATTTTAGTAGAAAACGTGATTCCAAGGGACGAAGCGGTGTTAAGTATCGTTGCGTATGCTATTTTTAGAATGGAAAATCCGCGTTTGAAAAATGAACTAATTGATGCATCCGATTTAAAATTGTATTGCTTATAAACTAAGTGCGTCCTATGTTACGGGCATCTTATTTTAAAGTGTTTGCCTGTGTGTTTCGTCTGATTGTTTGTGTGACAACACTAACGAACTAAATCATATCTTTTATCGTAAACACCTTTTTCTCACGATCTCGCAAACCTATATAAGAATTAACTGCCGTAGAACTCCGCCACTGGTTGCACTCTGCAAGTGCCAGACCCAAGCCTGGATGAAGGAGGAGAGCGTCGCTATAATGATCTTTGTTATCGCACTGTGACATTAAACTGAAAAACCACCAGAGTTGTCATAACCTTGCAACTGATGTACCACTACACGATCATACTCTATTCTAACTTTCTGGAACCTGGTGAGAATTGCCAGAGGTTGTGAGGCTTATAGCCCTAAGTCTTTCTTGGAACCCGTAGGTTCTTCATTGTACCCAAACTCTATAAATCAACGTCAGCCCCAGACTACTTTTCTTACTTTTCTGTAATTCTCCTACTAAAACAGTCCACGCCCGTTTCAAGTCTTCAAGCCTGTCCAACCCTGTAGCCTACCAACTCTTGAACTATCTGTTCTTTTTCCTTAACCCCTTTGCATTCCACTCAAAACTAAAGTATCTCCAGAGGGCAATTTGCCTGTGGGGTTGTGGGAGTTCAAACCCCCAGTTAGGACCCCGTATAGTCCTCATTAAAACCCATTACCTTAGCTTAGACCCTAATCCTACCCGTGCGGATGTGCACTTCGGGCAACGCATTCCGCACCGTTTATCACCACCCCAACAGCATCGTTCCACGTCATCACGAGACTTCACAAATCCTCTCGTAGTCTCCACCCAGTTCTTCCTTGGTATTCCTCTACCACGTACTGCCTCCGGGGTCCAGATGGTTGCTCGTTTGGATCTTCTGCCTTGATCCATTAAGAATACAAGCCCATATATAGGCCTAAATCAACGTCTGACCCCTCAGCTATTTTTACGTTTGGCTTTCGATTAGCGCTTTAGAAGTTCAGATATAGGCCTAACGAGCTACTCCTAATCAAAAGTTGTAGTTCTACCAACCTAGCTATTTCTTATTTCAGTTACAAAATATTATGTAGCCTAGTTCATAGTCTTGTGAATTGAATAACTGGGTTTATTGCAACTTTGAGTCAGCAGCTCACATAAAACAGTGCCATTGCTGTTGTAATTCAGTGTAAAAATTAATATGTGAAACAAAATTTAATTATGCTTGACAAGAAATTAAATTATTTATCATAATCGACATATATGGTCTATGCCTAACTTTTAAATCGGCATAGCAACGTGAGACTAAACATGTTCAGTGCTGAGACTAGAGAAAATAATTTTTAAACAGTTCTTCAGCTTCATAACGTGTATAAAACCCTACACTTCTGAAGTTCTTTAATAATGAGCTTTGTTCAAATGCATTGGCCTAGGTTTCAATATTTATTATTTTATTAATCAGCAGTTTAACGACATCTTATAGCTACAAAGGCTGTTGACGTCTTTACAGATTTTAACGTATGTCCGCTCACTTTTGTTGAACTGTTCAGCAGTTTTTGTCCCTTTTCTCTCTCTGTTTTCGTTTCCTTTTTCCGAAGTTTGATGGCATCTTATTATACATTTGCATATTTCATGATGTTCACATAATACAACATCTAGGTTACTTAATTAGATTAACATCAAATATTTATCGCATGTTTACAAGCAATTTTGAACATTCATTGACCAACAATGAAATTATTGGCAGATCAGATATTCAACATTAAAATAAAAATCAAAGTATTCATCCATCATTTAGAGACATGAACATTGAACAATAATAGCAATCTTGAGCAAAATTTTTCAATGCCTGTTTAATCTATTACAGAATTATTTTGGGGAAAAACAAACAACCGCAAACTCCAAAAAAAACAATAAACACGATAGAGACAAATCCAATGAAATTATAAATCTGAAGTTTATCTTTGCTCAATACTAAAATGAATCAAACCAGCTAAAATTATAATTCAAATACATTTCACATTGCAAACAAGCCATTTATTAATCTATTTCCACTAACATTATTCAAAACAATGGTATGACTGTTTCACTTTATCAATCACAACTAACAATAGTGACCAATAATAACGTTAAGCTGATACATTGTTCTAGCAGATTGCATTTTCAGATATTATGCTTAATTAACTAGGTTTAACTAGGTTTCAATTGAGAACGTGATCCATTATTAAGGCACTTTATAAAAGAAAACAGGGTGTCTAACGGATATAATATTCAATTTGTTAACATACATTTCAAAGACATCTGTCTGACTCCACCACTGGTTGCACTCTGCAGATGTCAGTCCCATGTCTGGATAAAGAAGGAGGGCGTCGCTAGTGAGCTTTGTTATAACACAGTAACGTTGAACTTGAACTTCAAATAATACTAAAGCCTACATCTGTCTCTTCAGGTTCTGTGAATCGAAACAGCTGCAGCTAACTAACCACTCTGATCACCCATCCTCAAAACAACTTAATCTCTCGGCTCTTGTCCCCCAACCCTTAACTCTTTTTAGCTATTTAACACTATTTAATAACACTAAAAAGTCCAAACAACCCGCCTCTTGTTTTCCGCAAGAAAGCAACCCGGACCATATTTGTCAACGAAAACGAGGCAGTGGCGTCTAGCGTTGTCCTCTGACGTCATATGTCACGTGGACCAATGACAGAAGGTTTCGGACCGTTTTTGTTGCCGGACTGTAAATCGCACTACACCGGTTCACAGGCTGGATGAAGGAGGAGGGGGACGATGATGGTCTTTTCTATGACGTAGTGTCACTGAACTTCGATTTCTGAATGTACAACTGCTACTGCTACTGCTATTGCTGTTGCTACTGCGCTACTGCTGCTTCTGCTACTGCTACTGCTACTGCTTTTGCTGCTGCTGCTACTGTGCTAGTGCTGCTGCTGCTGCTACTGCTACTGCTGCTACTACCACTACTACTACTGCTACTGCTACTGCTACTGCTACTGCTACTGCTACTGCTACTGCTACTGCTGCTGCTGCTGCTGCTACTGCTACTGCTACTGCTACTACTACTGCTACTGCTACTGCTACTACTACTACTACTGTGGCGGTCGTCGGGTCGGACAGGCTTACCAGGAATGACCTTACCCTAAACCGTGTTAAATTCTCGGGGGTCTGGCTTCCCTAATCTAGCAGAAGACTGACGTTCTGGTTTTCATAACAATTTTCTTGACGATGAAACTGACAACTGCATTCAATCACGAACAACGAAATCAACTGTTTAAACGTCCATAACTGTCTTTCACGAACAACGAAATCAACTGTTTAAACGTCCATAACTGTCTTTCACCGACGAAGAGTTCGTAGCTGTCTCTTACTGACGATAGCGACGAGTTTAAAATCAACGAGTTCGAAATTAACTTTCATCGACCTATAGCAGCGAGTTAAGCTAAAAGTCCGTAGGTCTATTAACTTATATCGACGAGAGCAACGAATTAACTGAAAGTTCGTAATTGTCTTTCGACTCAACTTACTCAACGACGAACTGTCCTGAATTCAATCGCAACTTCAATCGCAACTTAAACGACGAACTAACTTCCGATTGTCTGATCGACGAGATGACTTTTCTCGGACTCGGGCTTCTGACGACTGACGACGAATTTCCTTTCTCGTTTCACTGACTGACTCCTGACGGGTTGACTCTCAACGACTGACTTTCTGCAACTCACGGCCTTTTCTTCTTTCTTCTTTTATAGGTCTCCAGCCCGGTTCGGAGGAGCAGGCAGGCAGCCCTGACGAACAGGTTCGATTCAGCAGCGAGCGTCCTGAAGAGGCTGGTTCTGGCGAGCAGCTCGAAGAGGCTGCTAGCTGCTCGGAGGGGCCGTAGGCGACCCGAACAGGCAGACAGGCGGCTCGGAGGGGCAGGTTCGAGCGGGCAGCTCGAAGAGGCAGCGAGCGGCTCGGAAGGGCAGGTTCGACTCGAGCAGGCAAACAGGCGGCTCGAAGGGGCAGGTTCGAGCGGGCAAACAGGCGGCTCGAAGGGGCAGGTTCGAGCGGGCAGCTCGAAGAGGCACGGGCGTCTCGAGAGGCTGTAGACGGCCCGAGCAGGCAACGGCGGCTCGAAGGGGCAGGTTCGAGCGGGCAGCTCGAAGAGAGGCAACGAGAGGCTCGGAGAGGCAGGTTCGCTCCGAGCAGGCAGAAAACATACACACAGCAAAAAAAATTAATTCCTCCCGCCAAACCTCCACACACCCCTGCCACCACGAGAAGCGACAAACTCCCGTTTGTTCAACCAGGGCAAAACGACTGGAGCAATAAAACCAAGGAAAAACCATTTTGGCCGCCCAACCATCCAAATAAAACCAAAGAAAAACCATTTTGGCCGCCCAACTAGTCAGAACCAATAGGGCCAAAACACGAACAAAGGACGAAGGGTGAATCCTCAGCCATTAACACATATGATCAAGAGACGAATGATCGAAGAGTAGATGATCGATCATAATCATAGAAGAACAAACACACTAATCAAAAGACAAACTGATCGAAAGATAGAAGATCGATCATAATCAGAGAAGTTCGACCATAACACACTTGATCAAAAATAGAACAAAACTCTCCCTAATCAAGGAACAAACGCACTATGATCAAAGGACTGAATGATCAAAGAGTGAAAACTCTACCATACATAACTCAAAGAATAATTAAATCACACTTAACTTATACCCGACAGATCATCATTAATGAATTATTGTGATATTTGGATCCTCTAATCCAACCTAATCCTCATGATCCTCTTCGGAAAAGGTCCAGTCAGGTCTAAACTCATCCTCTCAAATGGTTCACCGCAGGGTATGGCTTGTAACGGCCCCCGTCTAATCAACTGTCCTCGTTTGTACTGACAACAGGGTTCACATTGTTGACAGAAACGCTTAACATCCTTAGACCAACCTACCCAGTAGGCGCGTCTTCTCACCTGACACCTAGTCCTTCGCACCCCCAGATGGCCACCGGTTATTCCTGTATGTGCCATTCTCATGAAATTCTTTCTAAACTCCTTGGGCATGGGGATCTGCTCAATTCCTTCTGAATTTCGGCGACAGAGTACATTATCCCACAGGAACAGAGAATCTCTTTGATGCCAGTAAACCTTTATTGCCTCACTTTCGGTCAATATCTCTGTCAAACTAGGTGTTTCGCAGCCTTCGCCTATCCATTGACGAACTACCTTCAAATCAGGGTCCTCCTGCTGAGCCTTTGCAATATCCTCACCGTTAGCGTCAAGACTGGGATTCGCAGCCTCTATCACTTCTCTAGCTTTAACCAAGTCATCGCTGTCACCCGGTTCTCCACACTGGCGACATGCCTTTCTCGACATGGCATCCGCATTTCCATGTCTTTTTCCCAACCTATGGACAATCTCAAAATCAAATTCAGCTAGTCGCTCCAACCAGCGTCCCTGCTGTCTTATTGGCTCAGGAGTTCTCCATAACCACTGATGCGCTGCATGATCAGTGCGCAAGACAAAATGCCTTCCCAAGAGATATTGGCGGTAAATCTTAGTGAAATGAACAATTGCAAGCAGCTCTTTCTTCGTGATGCAATAGTTCCGCTCTGTCTTTGAGAACAACCGACTACCATAAGAGATCACCCTCTCTTGTCCATCGATTCTTTGGGAAAGTACCCCTCCAATCCCAATGTCTGATGCATCACAGTCTAAGACATAGACCGCATCGTCTACCGGTAAACTCAACACAGGCGCAGTAGTTAATGCGACCTTGGGCTTATCAAATGCCTCCTGGCAGGCACCATCCCAGACAAACTTCTTATCTTTCCTAGTCAGGGAAAACAAAGGTTCAGCAACACTGGAGAATCCTTTAATGAACTTGCGATAATATGCACAAAGCCCAAGAAAAGAACGCACGTCCCCTAAATGTTGGGGTTTGGGCCAAGAGACCACATCCTGGACCTTCGAAGGATCCACCGCTACTCCAGCAGCCGACACGATATGTCCTAAAAAACAAACTGTCCTTCGCAAAAGATAGCACTTACTAGGCTTCAGCTTCAAGTTTGCACTACGAAAACGCTGGAACACTAATTCCATCCTGTCCAAATGCTGCTGCCAAGAATTCCCAAAGATGATTATATCATCCAAATAAACTAGACAGTTTTCAAAGTTTAAACCCGACAGGACAATATCCATCAATCGTTGAAAGGTTGCAGGCGCGTTACATAATCCGAAGGGCATTACCTTCCACCTAAAAATACCCCGACGCGTCACAAAAGCCGTTTTATCAGCACCTTCGGAACTCATAGCTACCTGGTGATACCCACTCCTTAAATCGAGGGTGCTAAACCATTCTGCGCCTGACAGAGCATCAAGACATTCGTCTACTCGTGGTAACGGGTAGGAATCTTTCCGTGTCTTGTCATTTAACTGGCGGTAATCGATACAAAATCTCAATGTACCGTCCTTCTTTTTCACTAGTACAACATTTGCCGCCCACTCACTCACTGCAGGTTCTATCACACCAGCTGTCAGCATTTCATCTAACTGTTCGTCGACCGTTGTCCGATACGACAGTGGCTGTCTCCGTAACGGTTGTCTTATTGGACGACAATCTCCTGTGTCTATCCTATGTTCACACAATTCCGTTCTTCCCAAATCCATGACTGACGCAGAAAATACATCACCGTATTTAGCTAACAAGCTTTTCAGTCCTTCCTTAGCTTCGTGAGGGACATCTTCATCGAGATCTCTCATCAGCTCTGTAATGAGCTGTGGATCGGCTGGAACATCCTCCTTGTTCTCACCTTCATCCTTTTCTACAATTTGTACAGGGTGTAGGCCACTAATTACAAGGTCCCTACCAAGCGTTGTTGGCTTTTCTCCTAAGTTTATCACCCGAACCTGTGATGAATTATCCTTATCATCTACAATTACCCGGGCAACATGAATTCCCGGCACGATCTCTGTCGATTCCGTCATCCAAGCAGGGGCCGTAACTGCAAGATCACTGTACATCATTCTAAAAGGCACATCACATTGCGAACGAGGGGACACAACCACATCCTCAGCCACGACCACACGACGACACCAACCAGAGCCATTACCCTTCACAAGTGGAATACGCCTTCTGCCAACAAAAAGAGCACCAGCCCCAAACCCAATCCGACAACGATGTCCCTGAAGAAAATCCATCCCAAGCATTGGTTCAAAAACCTGATCCGACACAAGAAAATGGGTATCCAAAGAAAACCCTCTCCAAAACCTCAAAGGAATGGTTATCTCCCCAAGAACCCGAATGGCAGTGCCGTTTGCAGCCAACAAAACGCGCGTGCTGGGTTGCAACTCCAAACCCTCAACATCAGAAAAAGGTACAATACTCACTTCAGAGCCAGTGTCGATGAGACATTGCCGCGCCTGCCGATGAAGGGAAGCCCGAACGTAGATGGCGTTGTTCGTCAGGGTGAAGGGTCGCTCGCGGGTTGTGTGGTTGGTTACCACCGTCTCTGGCGTTGCTGGTTCTTCATCTTCGGCCGTCGTGTCGCTCCGATTGCGACGCGGACGAGGGCAGCGACGTGCAATATGACCTGCACGCCCACAGTTGAAACAGATCACATTGCGTCCTGGACTTGCGGGGTTGCGCGATGCAGGGGCGACGTCCGGAGGCGCTTGAGACTGATTCCGCAGCTCGTTCAGCTGGAGGGAGATCCTGTCCTCGAAATCCCGTTGCCATTTCCGTTGAGCCGCCAGGAAACCTTCCAATTGCGTTTGGAGTTGGTTGCCTGCGTCGGATTCCTGAGTTTGCCGCACACGATTCGGTGGTCGACGACGGTCTTCCGCGTCCGTCATCTGCTGATAGGCGCTGAGACGTAATGCCACCCGATAGGCTTCATCAATTGACTTAGGTTCTCTTTCTCTGACTTTCAAAGACAATTCACGATCGCGGATTGCCTCGAGGAAGGAGTCACGTGCGACGATTTCTGTCGTCTCATTCGAAGGGACCGGATAAGCCAGAACAACCAAACGTCTGATATCGTGTAATAGGTCGCTGAGGCTTTCGTCTGCTCGCTGTCGTCGATAATATAATTGTGCCCGATACGTTTCTGCTTGTCCTTCGACGCCGTACCTTTGACGTAACCTTCCGACAAGTTGATCGTATGTGACGTCTGCACGAGCGCCAAAATCCCACAATAACTGTGTTGCTGCTTTATCCAATGCACATCGCAGAAAGTCCACTTTATCGGAATCGTCCCATCTATTATGACGCGCACAAACTTCGAATTGAGTCAGAAAAGATTCCAACGAGGAGGTTCCATCGAACTTACCAGGCTTCATCTGAATCTTCCGTGGTCCCATCAAGTGACTCGCATCTTCCCAACGTTTAGAATCGGAAACGGTCGTCTCCGAGATCAGCACCTTCTTACGGTCTTTCTTCGGTAAGTCCAGGAACTGGTATTCCGGATCTTCAAACGTGCGATATGCTTCAGCTCGTGACTGTCCAAAAGCAGAAGCTTCCGCTGCTCCTTTCGTCGCCGGCGTGGAAGTAGTCCGAGGTAGTGAATACGGAACAGTTTCTTCGTCGTCCATCGTACAGCCGCCAAGTGTTCAACGTTGAAGACGAAAATGAAAAACCAGAAGTACCCCACTTCTGGTACCAAATTGTGGCGGTCGTCGGGTCGGACAGGCTTACCAGGAATGACCTTACCCTAAACCGTGTTAAATTCTCGGGGGTCTGGCTTCCCTAATCTAGCAGAAGACTGACGTTCTGGTTTTCATAACAATTTTCTTGACGATGAAACTGACAACTGCATTCAATCACGAACAACGAAATCAACTGTTTAAACGTCCATAACTGTCTTTCACGAACAACGAAATCAACTGTTTAAACGTCCATAACTGTCTTTCACCGACGAAGAGTTCGTAGCTGTCTCTTACTGACGATAGCGACGAGTTTAAAATCAACGAGTTCGAAATTAACTTTCATCGACCTATAGCAGCGAGTTAAGCTAAAAGTCCGTAGGTCTATTAACTTATATCGACGAGAGCAACGAATTAACTGAAAGTTCGTAATTGTCTTTCGACTCAACTTACTCAACGACGAACTGTCCTGAATTCAATCGCAACTTCAATCGCAACTTAAACGACGAACTAACTTCCGATTGTCTGATCGACGAGATGACTTTTCTCGGACTCGGGCTTCTGACGACTGACGACGAATTTCCTTTCTCGTTTCACTGACTGACTCCTGACGGGTTGACTCTCAACGACTGACTTTCTGCAACTCACGGCCTTTTCTTCTTTCTTCTTTTATAGGTCTCCAGCCCGGTTCGGAGGAGCAGGCAGGCAGCCCTGACGAACAGGTTCGATTCAGCAGCGAGCGTCCTGAAGAGGCTGGTTCTGGCGAGCAGCTCGAAGAGGCTGCTAGCTGCTCGGAGGGGCCGTAGGCGACCCGAACAGGCAGACAGGCGGCTCGGAGGGGCAGGTTCGAGCGGGCAGCTCGAAGAGGCAGCGAGCGGCTCGGAAGGGCAGGTTCGACTCGAGCAGGCAAACAGGCGGCTCGAAGGGGCAGGTTCGAGCGGGCAAACAGGCGGCTCGAAGGGGCAGGTTCGAGCGGGCAGCTCGAAGAGGCACGGGCGTCTCGAGAGGCTGTAGACGGCCCGAGCAGGCAACGGCGGCTCGAAGGGGCAGGTTCGAGCGGGCAGCTCGAAGAGAGGCAACGAGAGGCTCGGAGAGGCAGGTTCGCTCCGAGCAGGCAGAAAACATACACACAGCAAAAAAAATTAATTCCTCCCGCCAAACCTCCACACTACTACTACTACTACTACTACTACTACTACTACTACTACTACTGCTACTACTACTGTTGCTACTCTATTTCTTTGCCTCTGTTCATTTTTTTTATCTTGTTCACGTCTGTCTTCTTGTTATTCTGTTCTGCAGCTGTCTATCACTCTGTCTATCTCTTGATGTCGCTCCTATCGCGTTGAACTTACCACTTTTCAGTGTTGTTTTAAGACTTTCTTTCTGCCTAACTATTATTATGCAGTCACTTGATTAGCAAAGATGGTTTGCCTGCTTGCCATTCTTATTCCTTGGTATTGGAAAGTGAGTCCACTCGCTGTCTAAACTGAGACCATAGAGTGCACTGTTCGTCTCGAATGCAAACAACCGACTAGGCTATAGTAATTGTCCTTGAATTTTTATGACACGCTGTTTAGACTCATTAAAATTATTTACAGACACTGATGAAAGCAGTTAATGGTGTCTAAAATGAGTCGTTGTCTGTCTGTCTCTATCGTTTTATATAAATTTCTATAGAATGAGCAGTCTCTCCATTGTTAAGATGACTGGGTATAAATTGATTATTATGTTGTGTTTGAAGATCAGAGATTGGCGCTTGGTCATCAGTTCAATGTCGGTGATGAAAGTTGGAAGAGAGACGAAATGCTTGTCGCTAAGATCAGCAAATTTCTTGAGGTAAAATAATTCAATCAATCAATGAGGTAAAAAAATAGTGAAATACGCAATAAATCAGTCATGTTTACTTATTGTTTAGCACCGGATTAACTTGAGGAACATCTTATACGCTTGGTTAAAGTGTTCGAATTTTAGTATTAAAAACTAGTCGCACTACAATAGAATAGTAGCAGTGTAGCAGCAGTTGTGATAGTAGCAGTGTAGCAGTAGTAGTAGTGGTGGTAGACTAGTAGAGTAGTGGTAGTGGTGGTGGTAGTGGTGGGGGTGGCGGTGGCGGTGGCGGTGGCGGTGGCGGTGGCGGAGGCGGTGGTAGCGGTAATAGTCATTCTGATAGAGGCGCTGTATAAATGTGTAAACACAGAACACTTCAATAGCTGCAGTTTTTGTATTACGCGGACGATGACGAAGCGATGACTATAGCGACGACGGAAATGATGATGACGACGATTACGTTTTTTTGCGTGCATTGATCATAATACATATTCTATGAACATTTTGAAACTATTCCTCCTCCTCCTCCTCCTCCTCCTCCTCCTCCTCCTCCTCCTCCTCCTCCTCCTCCTCCTCCTCCTCCTCCTGCTCATCATCATCATCATCATCATCAGCAGCAGCAGCAGCAGCAACCATGGGCTCAACGCCCGAAGGTGTCTTCACTACGCTCTTCCATCGTCATTGCGGTGTGGTTCTGCTCTTGCATGCTCTGCACCATCTGGTGGTGTCGTCCAGCCGCTCTCTGCGAGGTCATCCTCTCCTATTAAATTTTATACCATCCATTCGTCCTTCTTAAACACCACTAATTTTAATTTTATGCTAACTTATATACATAAATGTCCGTTGATCGCTACATTAACCCTATCCATGATGTTGCAGTATCCTGCTCAGTGGCAGCCTTCACCTGACGGTCGACATCAAGTCGGTCACATGATCCTACGCAAGAACGTCGAGGGTGCCAGTACCGGCGAGCGGGGTGGCGTCGGAGGTAAAGGGGCGCTAGGTAAGACAATGCCTCTGTTTCAGCTCTCTTTGAGTTTGCGTCTTAGACAGGCCCTACTGAGATTCATTCTCAATATACAACTCAATCTAGTTCTTCTGATTTTGTTTCATTTTCGATCATTTTTAGCTTTTGAATTTGGGTGAAATTATGAATGCGATTCGAGGGCTTTTGAAGTGTCATTGGTGTTAAGAAATTTATTGCGTTGTAGAGTTGCAGATGTTCCCTACAATTATTACTATTGAGCAGGACGTATTTAAGCACCTTATGAGGATGAGGGGAAAAGTTTAACGATAGCTTACGACAACAGAGGACATGATTGTCCGTCGAGAACAATTGTTTTTTCAAGCTTGTTACAGCATGTTATAACATCGTCTTAACAGACTTTGAAGGTGTCTAAAAGACGATAATGCAATGCAATGCTATACACTGCATTGCAATGCAGTGCAATACAATGCAATGCAGTGCAATGCAATACAATGCAATACAATGCATACAATACAATGCAATGAAATACAATACAATTGTAATTTGAGAATGCCCTCCTTACAAAGATCAGAAGTGCATATATTGAAGATCGGCAGCCATTCAAACTACAAACTATTATTTATGTAGACTGGAAAAGGAAAGTTTTCAGTTTATTTTGGCTAAGAGGATTACGAACATGAGGAGGCAGATAGTTTCATATGGATGGACTAGCCAATGTGAAAGAACGCCGGTGTCTCGAAATAGAGTATCCCCCGTATTAATTGTATCCCCCCAAATTAACAAAAGTCGAAAAAACCGCTTCCGCGTGTTTTTTGGGGCAAATTAATTTTCGTCTGCTTTATGCTGAACAATGACACTAACAAGTATGTTTATTCTTACTATATAATTTCTTTTGCCCTGTTTTTAGAGCACTTAAAACTTTAAAACACTTAAAAAGACTCGGAGTCACTAAATAAATTCGAGTTCCCTTTATCTGAGCATTGCTTTGGACACTTAAAACAATTAGAGTCACTTTAAATTTTGATTACAGCATAACATTTTTTATTATGCTCATTTAAAAAAAAATGGGATAGAATGGTTTATCCCACCGGATAGTATAGACCGGTTAATTCCATCCGGGGGGATAGATTAATTCATCCCCCGGAAAGCTTTCCGTTTCGTGTCACCGGCCAGAGACAAGATGTAATACCAGGAACCACATGCCTTCCAGCAGATGCTCATAGAAAATGTTGTGGGTCCTTTCGTATTCGGTGTATTTATCTATTTTAAACTTTTATAGTAGCAATATTTGCAGTTTTACGTCGCTATGTGATGATAAAGATCATTATCGATGACCTACCCCTTCTTCCAAGCATGGCACTGGCACTGGCAGGCGCTTAACAGCTGTTGTGCCAAACCTGTAGGGGATGCAGCGTTGCCCTTGAGGAATTGGTGGCATATTCCGGGGTCGTCATAATAATTTATTGTAGTGGAGAGAGCTTAAATTACCTCGCCGGTGCAAGTAGATAAAACTATCTGTGACGCGTAAGTTATCTCGTAGGAGGTTGACAGTCTGTAAGTTGTACTCGATCTTTTTCACAAAAGTTGTGAAACAGAAGTGCACTTGTAATGATAACCGATCTCTTTAAAAAAATTGTCCGATGTTTATAGTCAATGCCAAATTAGATTTAGAGGTGTCTAATCTAGTTATTGCATTTGGGTTGATTTTTATAACAACCGTTGTCAAACAGGGTTGCCACGGACTAGATTGTAGTAGTATTTATTTTGCAGTTTAATGTCACTGTGTGGTAACAAAACCCAAATCAAGATTATTGCAAAAGACCAATTTGTGTTCGTTACTTATAGTCGAGATTAAATTTGTTTTACAGGTGTCTAATCGACACGTTTTAATACGTCTAAATTTAATTCAATCCAAGCATTTTTTTCTTGTCAACAAACCTCAGGACACGATAATTATGAAGTTATCATCGTGATGATATTTTAAGAAATATGCTTCACATAATTTCCATTGAAATTGCATTGACGCTGTTGTCTTGATTATTTTATGTGGAAGGTCTGAAAGTGACTGGTGGAAAGATGACTCCGTCCGGATATCGTGGAGCCTTCATTACGAAGGTGAAGCGAGGAAGCATTGCAGATACTGCTGGTCACCTCCGAGCAGGTACGTCCAACCCCACCCATCCCCAACCCAACACCCAACCCCCAACCACGTCTTCGTCTCATAGACATTCTGGCATAAAATCCAGCCATCATTAGTTTGCCTCTTTGCTTTGACCCTTGCATATCTTGTCACTCCACACATGAAAATACGAATTTTTGTTCGTTACTTGTAGTCGAGGTAATATTTGTTTTAGAGGTGTCTAATGTCCTATGGTGTTTTGCCACTCCACACAGGATATCGAGACTCGCAATACACTTCGCTCCTCTGCACAGATGAAATGCTTGTCCCATCATATAGTAATCCAATCATTCATTCAATCAATCAATCAATCAATCGTAATTTTTGTAGCGCCCCTTCAAGGAACCTACTCAGAGGCGCTCCCACTTGAGATCAAGCGATAAAAGTCTTCAACAGTTTGTGAAATTGGGAAGAGCTTGGGAGGTGTCGCATAGCCAGGGGAAGTCCATTCCAGGTTGTTGGACCAACCACAGAGAACGAACTTCAACCAGGCAGCGACGCGCTTTTTCTGTGCTGACCGTGTGTTCCGAAATGGGCAACCTCCTCCATACACGCGCCTGTTGCCAAGAGTTCCATCTGACATTGTTGGGTTCACTTGCTCTAGTCTAGAAGATGATGAGTAATACTCAGGTCCGTAATGTAAAATAACATCGATTTATTCAATAACAGAGCAGTCTGACAAGAAGTAGGTTAACGTTACCCAAAGCTGACATGAAGTACGACCGATACAGCTGATTCGACAGAGCTGACGTGAAGACACACCAGGCTAACGGAGCCCAAAGGAAGACGGATGTAGGCCAGTTCACCAACGAGGTGGGACGGCAATCGAAGAAGACAAACGTCGTAGAACACGAACCACACGCCACGCTCAACAGGAGTCGAACACACACCACAGAGTAGACCCACGACAAGAAGCAAGCCCCCACAGTAGTAGCCCTTTAAATAGGCCCTGCCCTTCCCTCAACTCCCACATAGTCAAGGAGAGTTCAAGTAAGGAAGCCCAGAGGGGTAATAGGTAGCTAACACTCACATACCCCCCCACCAGAACATGAGGAGTCCAACGGGGACGACGAACTATACGAACAATGCTACGCCTAAATGCAAAATCACTCAGTACAAGCCATTACACGTACTAAGCAATTCAGCAAGACTTAACTAAATAATGCATCGCACTCATAAATAACGTAAGAGTCCGATATAATCAAGATCTGAATACACAAACTTCATATAACCCAAATCATCAGTTCACACGTAATCACGATATATATATACATACACATCAATAGTTCAAATGTCCAAAAAACTATATCTGAAACACAAGAAAAAATTTGGACACCAACTGGTGTATCAAAAATGAACCAAAATGTATAATGGTCATCGGCACAAGCCACCCTACACTACAGACACACTGAAGAGTTCATTGCCGAAGAATTCCGTGCTTTCCTTTTATGACAGAACGTTCCATTGAAACTGTTTCTGGACAGTGTTTGACTTTTCCTGACAGAATGTTCCATTGAAACTGTTTCTGGACAGTGTTTGACTTTTCATGACAGAATGTTCCATTGAAACTGTTTCTGGACAGTGTTTGACTTGTCATGACAGAATGTTCCATTGACATACGACGAGGATAGACGTACCAGAGAGCATCTCTAGCACGCCCGACGACTCCGCTGTGAGGAGACAAGTGGAGACACTGATTGACGTGTGCCCTCACCCGCTCCCACTCACATTACGCAGATGGACGACTCAGAATGTCCGGCAGAACATTCCATTCGCCTGGACGATGTCTAATGTCCAAGTTGTACTGTTCAAGCTCCAAACTCCATCGCAAGAGCTTCATATTTTTGTTCGCCATCTGATGGATGAACTGCAAAGGTTTATGATCGGTGAACACCAGGACGACTGCGGATCCAAAGTAGACACTAAAGGCCCGCAAGGCGACCATCAGTGCCAGCGCTTCCTTCTCTATGGTCGAATAGCGAATCTCCTGCGGCAGCAGCTTCCGACTCAAATAGCAGATCGGGTGTTCCAATCCATCCTTCATCTGAAACAAGCACGCTCCCAGACAGAATTGAGAAGCATCAACACCCACACAAAACTGTTTAGTAAAGTCAGGAGGTATTAAGATAGGTCTAGAAGCCAGACGAGATTTTAGATCAAGAAAAGCAACCTCCGCTTCCTCATTCCATCTAAAAGGAATCCCTTTCTTTGTCAAAGCCGTGAGCGGCAAAGTAATATCAGAGAAATGAGGCAAGTACCTCTGATAGTATCCCGCTAATCCTAAGAAAGATTGCACCTGTTTTTTAGTAGCAGGCCTAGGAAATTTCAACACCGCTTCCACCTTCTTCAACCTTGGCTGAACTCCGTCAATCCCAATGTGATGACCCAAGAAATCCACAGACGCATTAGCAAATACACATTTAGCCAGATTCAGAGTTAAACAAGCATCAGCTATTCGAGATAACACTTTTCGCAAATGAACCAAATGATCCGACCATGCTAAGCTGAAAATGATGATGTCGTCTAAATAAGCATCACAAAACTCATTCAATCCATTCAGCACTTTCGTAATTAACCTTGAGAACGAAGCCGGAGCATTCTTCAGGCCAAAACTCATGTATTTCCATTGGTAATGCCCTTTCGGGGTGACAAACGCAGTTAACGGAACTGACTCCGGATGCATCGGGATCTGCCAGTAACCTTTAGTCATATCCAGCTTTGTTATAAACCGTGACTGACCCACTCGATCAATTAACACCTCCACCCGTGGCATAGGAAATGGATCCGGAACAGATAATCCATTCAGTTTCCTGAAGTCTGTACAAAGACGATCTGTACCGTTTGGCTTAGGCACCAGGACAATCGGAGCTGCCCACGGACTCTCGGACTCCTCTATTATCCCCGCTTCCAACAACTGATTCACCTCTTTATCCACCCTCGCCATTTTCTCAGGATTTAACCTGTAAGGGTATTGTCGAACAGGGCGAGCACCTTCAACCAAATCAATTCTATGAGACACCATAGATGTTTTACCCGGTACTTCACTAAACACATGTGCAAAGTCATGCAAAACATCCCGCAATTCCGCACGACATTCAGCAGACACTTCACATTGTAAGACCTTATCCTCTAAAGTCACATCATTCATCCTCACATCCGGATTTACCACCAACACAGAAGCCACCACCTCCTCATTCGGTCGCTCATACACCACATCCATACGATCCACATAGCGCTTCATCAGATTCACATGTACCACCCGTTCCGTTTTTCTTCGATCCGGGGTACTCACTAAATAATCGACCGGACCAAGTCGACGTACAACCACATACGGTCCACAATATTTGGTCTGTAAAGGTTTACCCACCAACGGAATCAAGAGTAAAACCTTTTCACCTTCCTCAAAAGACACAGCACGTGACTGCTTATCATACAGTTGCTTCGATTTACTTTTCGCATCAACCGCATTTTCACCAGCAAGTTTCAATCCAACACGCATACGTTCACGTAATTGTAAAACATAGTCAATCACGTTCGTGCCAGACACTTCATGTACAACATCTTTCGCCAACCATTCTTCCTTCATCAATTGCAACATGCCACGCACATCTCTGCCATACATCAAATCAAAAGCAGAAAAGCCAGTACCCTGTACCGGAACCTCTCTATATGCAAACAAGATCCACGGCAACATTGCATCCCAAGAACCCGGATATGTTTCAGCCAACGCCTTCAACATATCTTTCATAGTACGATGAAAGCGTTCGCACGAGCCATTCGTTTGTGGTCTATAAGGACTAGTTTTCAACTGCACAATACCACATTCATGCACAAACACTTGCATCAAATCAGACATGAATTCTGAGCCACAATCAGATAACAATTCTTTCGGAAATCCGAAAAGCGAAAAAACTTCACACAAACATTTAGCCACATCCTGCGCCGTATGATTCTTCAACGGAAACGCAAATGGAAAATGGGAAGCCAAATCAATGACCGTGAGAATAAACCTATTCCCCGTTCCCTCACATACACTCAATGGGCCTACGATATCCATTGCCAAGCGTTGAAACACTTCCTCCATTACAGGCATACTGACCATGGGCGCCCTATAATTTCTGTTTCCTTTGCCTAAGCGTTGACACACATCACATGAACGACAATACTCACGAACGTCTCGATTCACATGAGGCCACCAGAAATGCTTCGTCAACCGATCCAGTGTCTTTCTAGTACCCAAATGCCCAGCCGCTGGTATATCATGGGCCACATGCAACAACTTCTGTCGTAAGTCACGAGGCACAACTATTTGTACCACACCCATTCCTAATGGTGTACACTTCTCCTCCCATCGACGCACCGAGACCTCGTCCACCAACGCATACGGTTGTACACGCCCACCGACAGACACCGTCTCGTCGACTTGTGCATACAATGGTCTCAATTCAGGACACCGGCGCTGGCGCAATATTAATTCCTGTCGGCTAACATATAGCTCCGATCTTTCTGTCACAACAGATTCTGTCGCTGCAAATAAACTCGATAAGTCGCCTTCATCGAAATTCATTCGTTCAACTTGTCTGTCAATTATTTCACCTGGCGTTCGCTCTTGGTCGGCCGACTCCGTACTTTGACCCACTATCTCCGACTGCTCGGGCGCCGCTTCACTGCACACCGCCGTCTCCCTCTCACTCTGTCTCACTGCATGTGCTCTAGCCTGTGCACGAGTCGTCACCGCTACCTCCAACACCTGTCCTGCCAGCGCTGTATCATTACCCACAATGCAATGCACCCCCGCCATTGGAAGTGAATTCATTAGACAGCATAACACCTCACCTTGAACAAATGCACAATCAACATTCACTTTCACCAGAGGACATTCCACAATAGAACCAGATATACCTCTGAGTAATCTCGTTTCATTCATGTGTACAAACTCATGCTCATTCAACCATTCATTAGACACCAAAGACTGCAGCGCTCCACTGTCCCTCAAGAATACCGCCTCCTTTCGTGCACCCTCATCATCAATTACACATCCAATCACACAAAATGGTGCATACAGTTTATCAACAGATTCAATTGGCTTCGGAAAACTCTGTGGTTTAACAGGCGCCGAAACAGTCTGAACCAAACCCACAGGTTTCGCACCCCTCCAATTTTCCATTTGAGTCCCCTCCTTTCGTTTTAATTTCCAACAACTGGCCTTCGTATGACCTGGCGCTCTACAAAATGCGCACGTGACCGGTTCCCCAAAACCAGTGACGTCATCATTTTCCCGCACAGGCTTATTAAACCCATACGTTCCTCTTTGAGGCGAACGTCTACCCCAATTTGTATCACGACGCGTACCATCCTTGTACCCCACGCCTTGACGCTCCCATACATCTTTCTTCTCACTTTCATCAGATGAGAATCCTCGTGTACGGTCGAAAAAATCCCTGCGGAACCCCCCAGAATAATGGTTCGGCCCCTGCTTGTATAACACTGCATATTCATCCGCTAAACGTGCAGCACTTGCAACAGTATCAGGACTCTTATCTATCAGCCACCTGTGTACTTCAATAGGTAACGCTTGTACAAACTGCTCCATGAGAATTACCTCTTTAAATTTTGCTAACTCCTCCCACGAGTTTGTACCCTCAATCCATCTCTGAAAAGGACTCTGCAGTCGAAATGCATAATTCGCATACGTTTCCCTCGGTTCTTTTCGCAACCCCCGAAATTTCTTTCGATAAAATTCCGGAATACGTTCGTACGCCGTCAATAGCGCACTCTTCACAATATCATATTGGACGCACTCCTCCAACGATAAAGCCGCAAAAACTTTCGCCGCCTTCCCCGACAACTGTGGCTGTAGGAGGGACGACCATTTTCCCATCGGAATTTGATGCAACGTCATTGCTTGCTCAAACGCCGCAAAATAATGTTCGATATCGGCCGAATCAAATTTTGGCACAAATTTCAGAGCTGCCCCAAAACGCAAATCCTCATTTCGATGCGCTGGTCGTTCGACAGCACCACCTCCTTCTATCCTCCGTCCGTCCATTTCTAATCTCTGCTTCTCAAATTCCATATTCATTCGTTTCTCCTCCATGTCAAATCTCCTTTTCGTCTCTTCTGCTTCAATCCTCAATTTATTCTCCTCTGCTGCAATCCTCAATTTATTCTCCTCTGCTTCAATCTTCAATTTATTCTCCTCTGCTTCAATCTGCATTTTCTTCTCCTCTCTCTCTGCTTCAATTTGCATTTTCTTCTCCTCTCTCTCGGCTTCAATTTGCATTTTCTTCTCCTCGAATCTCATTCGCTCCTTCTCTCTCTCCCACTCTCTGTCCTCTTTTAAGTGCAAGCGCTCTAACTCGGCCTCCTCTTTCTTAGCCTGTGCCTTAAGTTTCCAAGCTGCACTACCCAATTTCGGTGACAATGGTTTCATAGCCATTCTCCTCACCTGTGACCTAGACACGTCCTCCACTTCCTCACCATATGTCTCACTCACCAGTCGAAGTGTGTCACTTGGTATGTCTCTGACATCCCCAAATTCAGGAATTAACTCCTCCTCTAACGACGCCATTTTACCTCTACGCCCTGTCGACTATGCGACGTGCAGACCAACGCACAGCGCAAAAATTCACCCACGACAGCTCACTTCAAAACTGTCTCGACCAACTTTACAAAACTCGCAAAACTCAATGTCGCAAAACGTCGAAATTTCCCGCACTAATTTTCCCGACCTAATTCGCCAAAAACAACAACCATTGACCTGTCTTCACGGCCAACCACCATATAACACTTTTCCAACGGAATTACCACCGTACTATTCGCTAAATTTCACGGAAACAACGCCCCTTTTTTGACGCAAATTTCAAATTATCGTGAAAAAATCCCGAGAGACCCCATCTGTTGGGTTCACTTGCTCTAGTCTAGAAGATGATGAGTAATACTCAGGTCCGTAATGTAAAATAACATCGATTTATTCAATAACAGAGCAGTCTGACAAGAAGTAGGTTAACGTTACCCAAAGCTGACATGAAGTACGACCGATACAGCTGATTCGACAGAGCTGACGTGAAGACACACCAGGCTAACGGAGCCCAAAGGAAGACGGATGTAGGCCAGTTCACCAACGAGGTGGGACGGCAATCGAAGAAGGCAAACGTCGTAGAACACGAACCACACGCCACGCTCAACAGGAGTCGAACACACACCACAGAGTAGACCCACGACAAGAAGCAAGCCCCCACAGTAGTAGCCCTTTAAATAGGCCCTGCCCTTCCCTCAACTCCCACATAGTCAAGGAGAGTTCAAGTAAGGAAGCCCAGAGGGGTAATAGGTAGCTAACACTCACAACATGTTCTATCGCGATCTTAAAAACTTTCGAGGTTGAGACGGGAGCCCTACTGAGTCGTAGCCTTGAAGGGGCGCTATATAAATCCTTGTCCTGAATGAATGAATGAGTACCAGGAGTGCGCCATAACGCTGGTTCTTTGAATCATACAGCGAGCAAATTAATCATCCATTTCTTCTTTCTTCTCTTCCAACAGTTTCCTGACGAGGAGACATTCCTATTCAATGTTTAACGTTTTCTTTCGTTTATATAGTCCACAATAAAATTGTTTTGAAGGTGTCTTAGGCTTAGCGCTTCGTATAAACGCGTAGGAGTAGAATCGGTAAATAGTTTAACGGCAGCTGAGGCCTATGACACCAGAGACCATCGCCGTCGACAAATTCTCTGAACTTTATCACCTCAATTTATATGCACGCGTATTATAGTTCTATTCTATTCTATTCTATTTTGGGATTTATAAAGCGCCTCTCACAGTACAACCTAATCAGAGGCGCTCCCAGTGCGAAGAACTCCTGGAAAAAGAAAAGTCTTAAGACAACGGGCAGAAAAGTAAAGCCTCCAGATAAAATCTGGGAACGAATAATAGGAGGAACGCCATTCCACAGTAAAGGGCAGACAGAGGCAAAGGCGCGATGTTGGGCTGTGGCAGTCCGAGATCGTGGTACAAGAAGATCGTGACGGTCTAAAGAGCGGAGAGGACGTCCAACGGTAGCAGAGAAAGGCTTCCTAATAAGATCACAAAGGTATCGGGGCGCTTGACCCAAAAACATCTTATAGGTAAGAAAAAGAATTTTATATTGAATCCGGGCAGTCAAAGGAAGCCAGTGAAGGTGCTCAGTCATGAAAGTCGAAATGTGAGAGAAACGAGGAAGGCGGGCAATCAAACGTGCAGATGCATTAAGTACCGATTGAAGAGGAGCCAGGCGGAGTTTAGGTAGGCCAATGAGTAATGAGTTACAATAGTCAATGCGGGAACAGATGAAGGCATGGACCATAGAAGAAAAAATCGATGAAGAGACAGATCGCCTAATGGCACGTAAACGTCGCAGATGATAGAAACTGGACCGAGAAATATTAGAAATATGTGTAGAGAAGGAAAGAGTATTGTCAATGGTAACACCCAGGTCACGGACATTTGTCACAAAAGTAAATTGAGGAAAGTGCTTGGCAAGTAGAACGTAATCAAGCTTGTTAAGCTGTTGACGGGTGCCCAACCAGATCAACTGAGTCTTGGAAGAGTTGAGCGAAAGACGAGTTGTCAATCTTATTATAGTGACGTTTCCACGTTTTACAGCTGCGCTGTAGAGCCTTGTAATTAAGATAAGATAGGATGAGATAAGATAAGATAAGACAAGATAATTAAGATATTCTTTAATAGACAATATTGCTAACCGCATTTTTGTGTACAGACATGGTATAATAAACAAACGTACATCATTTCTATATCCAATCAATGTCAACATGTTTTAAAATTGTACAAAATCTTAAATTCAAAATCCAATATCCAATGTAAACTTTAAAACAAATTATTGTTATTTCAATGACCAACAATTTATACTGCGCATTGATTTATATGGTATGACATTTAAAAAGATAAAAAAAATTCTCGTTAAAAACGATTTCCTCGTTAGTTGACCGCCCTATTCGGTCATGTAGTCTTGGCCTCATGGAATAAGGCTGGGGTCTCAATGGTGGGAGGAGTGGGTTTAATACATGTCCTGGATTACGTAGCAGGGCAGCGAAGAGCCTCCCGTTCGCCGTTCTACATAGCTCCTCGAATGCAGGATTGTCCTCAGGAAGGTACTGCATTCGGATCAAACGGTCCAATATGGCCTGCAGTCTGCCGCAGTCTAAACACATTGCTACTATTCCTATGCTTAACATCGACTGTTGCAGTGTGAGAATTGTAGAAAAATAACTGAGGGGTCAGATTATGATCTACGGGGAGTTGGGTGTTTGTGAAAAAAGTCTTTACTATGAGCCGTTTGAAGGACTATCTATCTATTGAACCGTCAACCCACGGAAATTCTCGTTCGGGTCTGATGATTTTAAGGATGTGCAAAAAATGTACAGTCCAAAGTGAAAACAAGAGACTTAAAGCATCTGAAAGACGCTATCAAAGGTGTCCAAACAGAGCTATGAAATTCTCACAAATACACTGTGGTTTCAATAAAAGGTAAGCCAAACTTTTTCTTTTATCTCTAATGCCTAATGATTAATCACGCTAAGATTTTCCAAATATTAAGAGAATTGAACGAAGAATACGATTCCATAATATCATGTCATAATTTTGAACGGATATAAAGATATGAATATTTCAACTTCATATCCTGAAATTTCAGTTATCAGCATGTCTGTTCGTTGTGGCTTTGACGCTTCATAGTTCCCAATTTTGGTCTTCAGTGATCCTGGAGTAAAAATTAACATAGTATATAATTATCGCAACGTTCTGCTGTCACATCTTCCGCTTGTTATCAGAAATCCATAGCCCCAGTAGGCTATTTTCCTTTTCTACAGAACAGTGTCAGCCACAGAGCCAGATAAACCATCGAAATGTTAACAGGAAAGGCACCATACATCATTTCTCTCACATTATGGCCTCCGAACAGTCCAGATTTAAATCCATTATTCAAATTTATGACATGATATTTTGGAATCATATTCTTGGTTCAATTCTCTAAATATTGGTAAACTTTAGAATGATTAACAATCAGGCGTTGGAAATATAAGATAAACAGCTTGACTTACTTTACTGTTGAACCACTGTGTATAATAGGCCTAATAATAATTATTAGGTGTCGTTGCAACATAAACTTAGACACTGTTTTTATACACATGTAGCAACAAAGTGATTTAAAGCTGTTTGCAATGTTACCAATAGTATAATTCTGTAGCAATTGTCTTGCATAGCGGAATAAGCACTCAGAGTAATTTCGTTTACAAGTTTACAAATCTTCAGTGCATGAGATTCCACTCGCAAGAGCGACTTCCAATGTTAAATCAAGACGCTATAAAACATAATATTATTACGTTCCAAATTTAAATAGAGCAGATTTTCCAAGTTTCAAGGGTGTCTAAACAAAGTGCGCTCTTAATTGAAGGGGTAAATAATATTATCACTCATAAGTTTAACGACATCTTTTGACTACAATAGCTAACGCAATCAATAAATCAATCGAAATTTATATAGCGCCCCTTCAAGGTACCTACTCAGAGGCGCTCACGGTCGAGATCAAGCGAAAGAATACAGTCGTCAACAGTTTGTGAAATTGAGAACAGCTTTGGAGGTGTCGCATAGTCAAGGGAAGTCCATTCCAGGTTGTTGGACCAACCACAGAGAATGAACGCCTCTGCATTGTTGCAGAGCGAGTGAAAGGAACCATTAAGTCACCATGGACAGCAGAGCGCAGTGCGCGGCGGCCTGTGCAAGTGGAAAGAGGGAGACAAAGCTCACACCACAGATAAGAGGGTGCCCAGCCTGATAAGCATCGCCACACCAAAGATGCAATCCTAAATGAGATGCGCTGTGGAAAAGGAAACCGGCTCAAGACCTCGTTGACACCTTTTAAAGCTTTAAGTGTAGGTTACTTAAGTTCACATTCTTTCAAGGCTTATGAGTTGCTTTCTTTCAGCTCAATGTCCTAGAATTGAAACGCCGCCATAAAACAGAATGTTATCACGCCCATGGTTTAAATACAGCAGGTTTTCTCTGTTTTAAGGGTGTCTAAATAAAACGCACTCTTAATAATAGGGGTAATTATCACTCATAGCTTTAACGACATCTTTTGACTACAAGACATCGTTGACGTCTTTTAAAGTTTTAAGTGTAGCCTACTTTAAATTCACAGTTTTTCAAATTTCATAAGTTTCTTTCAATGTTTCAGTTCATCGTCTTTTAACTTTTCACCAGGCCCATCTCTCTTTCTTTTTTCTCACGTGTCTGATAGATTTTTCAGACGACAATTAATGTTTAGCAGGTGGCCGCTGCTAACCATGCAGAGGCTGTTGAAGATCCTATAGTTTTATGCTCATTCCCCTTGTTACTTTATATCAGTTTATTTCACTCTTTTTTCATAAAATTCTATGTCTTATAATAGGATTTTGAGACTTTTTTAAAATGTGATTTTTGAGGATCGTTCAACATTCAGATTACGATATGATAAACATGATATAAAAATACATATGTATGATTAAGTACATATAGAAGCACATCTGGATGGATGGAGCCAGATTTGACGTGGGCTTATGACAACAGAGGCCGTTGCCCTCGAAAAAATTTGTTTGACAATCTCATTTAATTTTTTTTTAGGGCATTGTGTTTATTATTATAGCTTATTGCTTTTTCCGGGATATTAATTAAAAAGTTATCCCTTCGTACTTTTATATAGCCGTTGAAACTTGTATTTTAAAGGTGTCTAAGACTTTACTGTCTCAAACGGACAAATCGCGTTTAGTTGTCGTACTCTGAAGAATTTTTCTAATATTGTGAATTATGGTAATAATTATTTTGTCATAGGGGACGAGGTCGTTCGATGGAATGGTCACAACCTCCGAGGTCTGACATTCGAGCAAGTCTACGATGTCATCTTTGAGGCAAAGATGGATCCGAGAGTCGAATTAGTCGTCCAGAGACCGATTCGAATGGGAGAACTAAGAGTGGGCATACCAGAGCTGCCAGGTAATTGCACCTGTGATTACAGGTAATCACACCTGCGATTACAGGTAATCACTCCTGCGATTACATGTAATCACTCCTGCGATTACAGGTAATCACTCCTGTTATTACAGGTAATCACTCCTGCGATTACAGGTAATCACTCCTGTGATTATATGTAATTATACCTGTGTGCGTGTGTATAATATTACATAAAACCGCTGAAATGACATTTATTTTCTTTGTTTGGTTAAATCAAATTCCTATGGTCGAGGTGTCTGTCAAGTTTTTATATGCGAATTTTAATTATTTTCCTATTAATTTTTATTCAAATTTCTTTTCTTTTGAATTTTTTTTGAATTTTGTTGATAACGAAATTTCTCTTCCGTATACGCATTTGAATCACTCCGAGCGTGTTCGTTTGTAGAGCGACTGGAACAACAGAACCAGTTGACAATCGCTGCCCTGAATAAGCCGAGTGTGACGATCACGTCGCCTGGATCTCCTGGAACTGCTCAGACGAATCAATACATTCCACAGAACTGCGGTCGAATGCAGGTAAGCTTAATATGATCGAATCAATCATGATCTATTCCAGATCAAGTCCTAATCTAACACGAAAATACACACAACACACATACACACACATAGGGCCTACACACACACACACACAACAAACACATGCACACACGTACACACAATCGACTATAATGGTTGGTGGGTTGGCGTATTTCAAACGAAATATCAAATGAAAGTAAATTTGCACACAGCTGATGCAGGCTATTTTGTTCAGTTCGTATACATAATGTTATTAATATTCTATTCTATTCTATTTTGGGATTTATAAAGCGCCTCTCACAGTACAACCTAATCAGAGGCGCTCCCAGTGCGAAGAACTCATGGAAAAAGAAAAGTCTTGAGACAGCGGGCAGAGAAAGTAAAGCCTCAAGACAAAATCTGAGCACGAAATATATATGCCTATTATATTATAGATTCTAAATATTAATTTTTGTTTCATTGACGAAGGTGAAGATGTTCTACGACGCATCGACTTGTCAGCTGATCGTGACAGTCGTTAGCGCCGTTGATCTTCCACCGAGAGAGAATGGTCAGCCGAGGAATCCATACTGCAAGCTATACCTACTACCAGAAAGAAGGTTGGTAATATTTTAACCTATGCTATATATATATATATAGCATATATATATATATATATTCAGTATGCTGTTTATTTATTTTGTGTTTGTCTACTTAATTTAACTATTTTGACATCAAAGGGTAAACTATTATAGGGAACGCAATGGTCAGATAATTTGCAATAGCATTCATTTTTGCCAAGACATCAATGCTAATACGACACCAATCATCATACAGCATCACATATTATTGGTCGCCATCGGTCACTTAGTAATGATTATCAAACAAGAAGAATTTATATCGCAGAATACAATAATATTATCGATGATTAGGTGAATTTTGTGTTATTGTTTATCTTGAATAAATGACTCGACTCTTATTATTGCCTTTCATTTTTACTGCCTTAATAATTGTCTATACAGTTGATTTCTTACGAATATTGTAAATCATTAAGCCTACATTCATTTCGTCATAATATTCTCTTCTTCTTCTTTCTTCTTTTTATTCTATTTCTTCTTCTTCTTCTTCTTCTTCTTCTTCTTCTTCTTCTTCTTCTTCTTCTTCTTCTTCTTCTTCTTCTTCTTCTTCTTCTTCTTCTTCTTCTTCTTCTTCTTCTTCTTCTTCTTCTTCTTCTTCTTCTTCTTCTTCTTCTTCTTCTTCTTCTTCTTCTTCTTCTTCTTCTTCTTCTTCTTCTTCTACCTCCTCCTCCTCCTCCTCCTCCTCCTCCTCCTCCTCCTCCTCCTCCTCTCATTCATAATCCTCTTCGTCATCGTCATCTTCTTGATCAATTGAACTCTCATCATTTCCTCCTCTCATTCTTTTTCCAGTGAGAAGAGCAAACGTCGAACGAAGACTGTCGCTGGAACACTGGAACCGAAGTGGAACCAGACTTTCGTCTACGCTCCAATGAAGCGAGCAGACATCCGAACTCAATCGATCCAGATCACCGTCTACGACTATGACCGAATCGGAAGCGGAGAATACGTCAGCGAGGTTGGTGCTTGTAGTTGTCTGAGCGACTTCTTGATGTTCTTGTAAGCAGAGATGCCACGCATAGCTTTTTCCACCTAGATCCTAGAATTTTCCGTCTAATCTAGGTTTCTAGTTGTTTTTGTCGAGATCTAGGTTTTTTTCGACCGCGGATTTT
Organism: Lumbricus terrestris; assembly: GCA_949752735.1. Lineage (NCBI taxonomy): Eukaryota > Metazoa > Annelida > Clitellata > Crassiclitellata > Lumbricidae > Lumbricus > Lumbricus terrestris. The sequence goes on from OX457051.1 coordinate 41,204,601, forward strand.
ATGCCATTCCAGACTATTAGGCCAACGCGGTGGTGTAGTGGTGGCGTCGTTGCCTTGAAGCCGGAAGGTTCGAGGTTCGAATCCACCTCACCGCGTAAGGACCTTGGGCAAGTCCTTCACTCACAATTGCTCAGCGCTTCGGCGTGAAACTCCGATGCAGTGTCCGCTCTGCATTCGGGAGCGCCTCTGAGTAGAGAGCTTGAAGGGGCGCTATAACAAGTGCACATACATACATACATACAACCACGGAGAAGGTTCGATTCATTCATTCATTCATTCATTCATTCATTCATTCGGAAACTTATATAGCCCCCTTTCAATTTATGTAGCGCCGTTTCGAGCAAAAAACTACTCAGAGGCGCTTCCGAATGCAGCGCGCCCAAAAATAGCAGTGTCTAGTTCACTAATGATTTATGCTTTTTATTTACATAAAATTATGCGCATAATTATAATTATATGTACGACTTGCTAAGTCCAGCGTCAACTTGTACAATGTACATGTACATACTGTAATATTATTATTGTGTAGTTATACATTATGTTCGTTTGCATGTTTTTGATGTGCGAAAGAATTTCCACGCAGTGGCTGCTAAGCATCTTTCTGTCTATTTACCTCTCGCTGTGTCTTTATGCTTCTGTGTCTCTTGACATGATGTGCAGACGGTGATAGAGTTGAACTCTGCTGATAAGCACGACCGTCCGCAGTGGTATCCGTTGAATCACCATGACGACACGACCTGTGACGTCGGCTCATCTCCATGGGAGGTCCGTCTTACATTATTCATCTCATTTGCATAATCATTATATTGTCCTTCATCTCCATCGTTATAATCGTCACCGCCATCACCACCAACATCATCACCAGAGTCTTCATTGCATTTAGAATCACTGTATGATAAGCTTTGTTCAAATTTGGGGCGAATCCTAAATTTCACGGGCAACGCCGGGTACCCCAACACACACACACACACACACACACACACACACACACACACACACATACACACACACAACTCGCACCGGGTCGGAGTAGGGCATTGTTGGGGTGGGGATTTGCCGGAAAACCAAAATTTCAAACGTGGCGTAGCGGTTAGATGCCGTCTACCACACACGTCGAGGCAAGGTAGGTCGGCGGGTTATGGAGGTCGGTAAGCGACTGGAATGTGCTAAAAAAAATAGTGGGGTGTGGGAGTAGAATTGGTGATGCGGTGAAGTGAGAGTGGGGAAGTAGGGTGTTGGCCAGGAATTGGGCGAATCCTAAAATTTCTGGGCAACGCCGGTTACCCCAACAAGTAATGTTGGCAATTATAGTCTTGCCATTCTCTAATCATGACGAAGAAAACTTTCATCATAATTTATACTGTAATAATTATATTAGCTATTATTGTATTTCTACTATTAATAGTATCTTCACGCTTCATGGTTTACATCGTTTGAACTGCGTTTTCGATATACAGGGTTATCCTCGGAGCGACCCGTACACGAAGGACCACCTGTCTCCCCCCAGTTCCATGAACCGCCTTAGTGACAGCGATGTCTCCGAAGACGGGTCCATCACAGCCGAGTACATTCGGAGGGGTGACGGGGCGGCCGCCTCCTCGGTTGTCATGGATACGTCTCAGTCCCGGTCTCGTGTGGGGTCCGTCAGCGGACGGTCAAGGTCATGCTCACCTTCGAGATACCAGCGGATGCCTGGAGCTGGAGTCGACTCCGGAGAAAGGTTTCTGATTTTTGTTGGTTTCGTAGATTCCGCCGCCGCGCCGATGTTTGGTTGATTGCTTATTGCATTGCAAAATGTTATTAATAATATAGAGCGGTTCATTACACACCTGTTTTAAGGCTGACTGTTATCTTTAAATATATAGAAGTGACCACTGGAGTATTTCGCTTTTACAATTATGTAGACAGTTTCGTGATTGTACGTAAGGTGACGGCAACCATTTTTATCATTAGTGCCCTATATACAAATAAGTTACGTCGTGAAAAATCACTCTACTTCTCTGTTATTCATTGATTCTTTTAAATTAGTTAATAAATGTTGAACAATAAAGAGCTTGAATAAAGAGCTATAATTATGACAAGCAAATTTTGGCCTTTGTTGTCATAAGCTGACCTTAAACTCTGGATCCATTCATTCGATAAGCTTATTTTCCAAGTCCATCAGTTGCTGTCAAAATCTTCATTGGTCCATTTACTTCAATTTCTCTCTTTTTCTTCTTTTTCATGAACAAAAAAGCAAAACAAACATCATACAATTGTGGCATACATCTATAATTGATCATGGATGCAGAGTTTCCTTAAATTCCGTCGCCGTGTGGTTGTCTGAATGACTGTGTGTAACAGTTGTATTGTAAAATTGTCTCCTTTGCAAGTAAAACGGTTCGTCACACACCTCTTTTAAGCTCGACATATGATCTTCAAGTAAAAGAAGCGGATATTTTTATTCGTGTCCCGTTTACCTTGTTGATCGTGTTCTTTATTCCTTCAGGAAACGTCAGCTGCCTCGCATTCCTCTCTCTGGGTCACAGACGAGCGTCAACCGAGGTAATGTTCTTCCTGTCATTTATTGCTTTCTATTTTCTGGTATAATTATGTGTGTTACTACAGGGAGGAAGCACTTCGGTAGTTAAATTACTTTATCTGTTTATTTAAAAAAAATTATTTATATACTTTTATATAGCGCCCCGTCGAGGTTGCATACACAGGAGCGCTCCCAGTCCAACCCCTAATGCTACGGAGAGGAAATTCTTTGGTAGTTAAATTATTCACTTTACTTATCCATTGTGTGTATTTATCGATGCACATTTATATGGCGCCCCTTCAGGTTGTCTACTCAGGAGAGCATTGGACCATTGATAAATGAGACAGGTAGTCCAATAAGCATTTGACGAAGAGAAGTAGTGAGACAATTCCAGGTCACGGAGAATGCATTGGGGGGGGGGGGGCGTAGAAACACCTCAGCTGCATGTTAATAAAGTTTTAGTGAAATGATATTTGCATGCTTCCTTCTTCCGAGCATCGACCCATGCGTGTTTAAAAACGATTCTCTCGGTTTTTCATGTTCTTAACTTGACTAAATTAATTAGGAAAACCTTCATCTTTAGGATATTAATTATTATAAACGATCTTGGGTATGTGATGATATTTTTAAAGATAATCTGACTGTCTTCAGCAAGTCCATGTTTGCAACTACGTTTGCTACAGTGTAAATACACCAAATTGCGAATATCAGTTGGTCAATCAATCAATCAATCGTTAATTGAAACCTTTTAAAGTCAATGATGTGCCCAGACGGGACTTGTTAACAAATTTGCTTGCCTTATTTATATAAGATATGTAGTAAATGTTTCAAAGGTGTCTGAAATTGTTCCGTGATAAAAAAATAACTCGTTGATAATTATTGCCTGTCCACCATTATAGACTGTAAAGTAAAATAAATATTGCGTGCCTTATTTATATAAAACATGTAGTATAAGTTTTAAAGGTGTCCAAAATTGTTCCATGATCAAAAAACTCGCTAAAAATTAATTATCCACCATAATTATAGGCTGTCTTTCTATCATACGAATTACATTTTCTTCCATCGGTTGATGTCGTGATGTGTTGCACTGATTGCTTATCGCCCAACGTATCTCATATCGAATTGCTGCTGTTGTAGTTGTGGCTGTAGTTGTATTTGCTGTCGTAGTAATAGTAGGCCTAGTTGAGCAACACCGACGCGTCAACCCATCGCAGGACTATTCCATACAGATGGATCTACAACTGAAAAGCACGACTCTGACAGGATGAGGTTTCAACAAGAGGACCAAAAGCTTCCCACTAGATATTGGACAGCAGAGTACACCTAGATAGGTCGGATCACAGCCAAGGAGACAACGCCAAACCAATGAAGCAATTCTATATTCGATGAGCTGTGAGAAAGGGAGCCAGCGTAGGGTGTCAAGCATGTAAGAAAATTTATAGATTGGCCAAATTAGCCAGGCTACAAAGCGAAGAACACGGTTTACTCGGGATATCAATAATAGAGGCAAACCATCTAGAATAGAACACCAGTAAGATTATTATTATTATTAATGGAAGCGACTGGTGACAAAAACATGGACTAGGTCACTAGGGTTTAACATCAACATACTGCGGTAATGAACGAGAGACGATTCGTAGCTGAATAACTTGGTAGTAACTGCCATGAGTCAGCTGATTGACATGCATTGAGAAACTAAGTTCGCCTCACAGCGTGACATCCATTTCCCATCAAACATGGAATACAATCATTCGTGTATGCATAAATGATCTAAAGCGACTTGAAATTGCAGCTAGTCAGCTTGACAGTCATGAAAAGACTGTTTACTGCAACTGGTCACAAAAACGATCGAAGCAAGGTGATGACGATTCAATAAATGCGTTGCGCGTCAACCTTTATTTAATATGAATAACCAGCTTAAAAGAGGTGTGCTCTCTTTCTTACCAGTTTCTCTGATGTTGACTTAAAAGATTTCATACAATTGTAGATTATTATGTGGTTTAATTTAAAGTCATTTGGTGATAACAAAGACCACTAGAAACACCCGTTTAAAAAAATAAGCGCGGACTGAAAAGATTAAATTAATTAAAAATCAACAAATAAAAATACGACGGCGATGACGACGACGACGACGACGATGACGATGACGATGATGATCGTGATGATGAAGACGCCGATGATGACATCATTGTTCTTGTCTTTGCTCCAGTCACCCAAGAGCTAGAGGAGCGTGCGAGAATGTTGAAGTTGAAGCTGAAGTTCAAGCACCCGGATGTTGGTCTCCCTCTGTCGGACTCCGAGGTCAGTCGTCACACGCACAGATCATCCCACAGAAGACACGAATCGACGGACTACGCGGCCATGGATCGATTTGAATCCGACCCTGAAGCACCGATGTCCAGACAGATGACGCAGGAGTCGTGGACTCCGGGCGGATACGGAGGATCCAATCTCACCCGGAATGATTTCAACTCTGGTCGCGGCTCCACGAGGTCGCAGGATCACAGGGATGTGGTGGCGGGCTACGGGTATGCGGGGGCTGCTGACGGGAGAACGTATCCGAGGGGATACGATCAGGCGCTGCTGTCGCGGAGGAAGGATGATGGGACGTCGGGATATGGGAGTGGTGGCTACTTCCATGACGGAAGGAATCGGGATCGGGTGAGAGATGGAGGAGGAGGATTGGGTGATCCGGGAAGATACAAGAGGGATCGACATAGAAGCGCTGACAGAGATTCGACTCGAAAAGGTTGGTTGGGGTTTTTAATTAGTTTCGCTTTCGCTTATAATTATTAGTGTGGTTTGTTAATCTTTGTTTAACTAGTCACTCTTACTCGTAAGTGCTGTAATAGGCCGAGCAAATTTATGTCCAGGGTAACGGCCTCTGTTGTCGTAGACCCTGGTCAAATCGGATCCATCCATCCATCTGTTTAACTAGCCACGCTGTTATCTTTCTCCTTCGTTGAATCGGTTGACTTGGACAGAGGACATCTGAGTAGGTTTCTTGAATAGGCGCTATATAAATTCTCGAAATGAATGAATGAATGAATGACACAATTATCGTGTTTACTCTAATTTTAAAGACAGATTCCAAACTTTTTGAACTTTCAGTTATTTATAACATTATTTGGTTGCTTCTCAAAGGTGTTCAACTGAGCGCGATTTAACCAATCTACTTCTTTATCAATATTCAAACCTTTTAGCGTGTTGTGTTATCAGGCATTGGAGATATTTGAAAAACAGTTTGGCTTACTTTTTTAAAATCACGGTGTACATACATTCTCTTATAATTCTGTTCGTGTATCAATCAGATGGTGAGTTCGTAACTGACGCCGATGATCTGGCCATGCAGAGCGATGCCTCCGAGATGAGTGATATGTCCATCTCTAAGTTCAGCGTTCGTTCCACACAATCGGAAAGACCTCCATCCAATAGACATCAATCATACACGTATGCAGCGTTTAATAATAATAGTATACAAAGTCACATTTCATCGCTCGGTTGAATCAAATATACCAAAGAAATTTAATAATGGAGCTCGTAAATATTGGACACCTTTTAATCATTTGAACATGTTCTATGTAAGCTGCCCGAGACGCGAAATGCGTGCATCAAATGGAGTCGAAAAAATAAGATATAAGATACAAGATATAAGATATGAGATATAATATGAGATGAGATGAGAATATCCTTTAATAAACAATTGCTATCCGCATTTTTGTGAGCAGACATGGTATAATAAGCAAACGTACATCATTTCCAAAATCCAAAATAAATTTTAAAATTATGTTCTTTTATTGACCAACAATTTATGCTGCACTTTAGTTTATATGGTAATACATTTAAATATTATACAGCATTCTCGCTAAAAACGATTCCCTCGTTGTGTTGTCTGCGATAGGGATAATTCGGTCACGTAGTCTTGGCCTCAAAAAATTATATATTAAATAATGGTACATCATCACACCAAAGAGGATCGCCAACAACCATTTTGTGAACATTGCCGTCATGAAAGACGGTCAAACAAATTCCGAAAGAAAAAAAGGTGAAAAATACAAACAGAAACTGCTGAACAGTTAAACAAAACTGAACGAAAATACATTGAAAACTTTAAAGACGTCAACAGCCTTTGTAGTCATAATGATGTCGTTAAACTGTTGAATAATAATAAAGAATACGAAAGGCTGTAATAATAATCACGCACAACAAAATAATCCTATCGACGTCAACGGCTATTGTTGTCAAAAGTTGTCGTTAAACCATTGAATATCTCTCCACCCCTCTGAAACACTGCCAGTCAATATAACCTTGATGATGGAGCTAGTGATCTATGTTATCACACAGTGTCACTAAACAGAAACTTCTAATACAATAGAACTCCGGCACTGGTTGCACTCTGCCAGTGCCAGTCCCAAGCCTGGATAAAGGAGGAGGGCGTCGCTAATGGTCTTTGTTATCACACAGTGACGTTAAACTGCTAATACCACCACCACTCTGTTCAATAGAACTCCCTCTTAACACACCTGTATATATGTTTCACTTGTTATATTATAATTAAAAGAATTGCCAATAATTGGCTATCTTTCACGGCCTGTCCCACGACTCCGAATGATATTCGTAACCTCGTCAGCGGAAGACTGAGTGAAATACTATGGTGATGCAAATTAATGATCATTGTTATGGTAAAGTCTTTAATGAAGCTGCGTGGCTACTTCACGCTAATAATAATTATCAACATTCGCCACAGATGAAATGTATTTATAAAACACTGAGTAATACCAAAATTAGCGGGACATTTTAACCGTCGATATGAATTTGCTTCCATCCAGTCGCTACGTTAAAATAAACCTTTTTGTCGGGGCTTGCTCTTTTCAGTTAAGTCAGGTAATATTTTGTTGTTGCAACCAATTGCAAACACGCGCCGCAATTATATAGTCTGTCATCTAAAACTATAAAGGCGAAACTTTTCCAATGTTTGCGAACAATTTTCTTCTTATCCGCCCGACCGATTTTTCCCAATATTTACAAAAATACTTTTTAGGACCCATTAACAAATATAGGGGGGTTCGCGATCCAAAAATCTTACCTTTGCCGAATTTGAAACATTTAATTTTTAATAATCCGACGAAAGCTAATATAGCCTAATGCAGTATTTAAGATTGGTCGCCGGATCGCTTTCAAAGACCCCATAGATTTATGACGTCATCACTTGTTTACTTCGCTTTAGGCGGCCGATTTTATAGCGCGCGCTTTCGCTAAATTATACTAAAAACACTGATAATAATATTATGAACGGTTGATCGCAAGACAATGACAATGGATACCGGTAATTAATATAGTACCGTGTCGTCGTACGTATACAGGCCATCTGGACATTACCGGTATTTAGGGCGGACGGGTTTAGGCAAAAGAACCGAAATTCGCCGGCAAATGCTGGCCACAACGGAGGGTGACGAACCCGCCCCGCAGGGGCGGTTGCAATGGGAGCTGGGCTGGGGCGAAAAATCTACATTTCACCGACAACACCAGGCACCCCAGGCTGGGACCGGGTTGGGGCCGATGGAAGAAGGTGGGGTGAGAAAGGCTAAGTGGGAACGGGGTCAGCGTGGTTGTGGACCAAATATCGAAATTTCCCGGGCAACGCCGGGTAATTCAGCTAGTCGGTCATATAAAACTGGCAGACTACATGTGGATAGCAATCCCTCTGAACGAAATATTACCAAATAGATCAAACGATGAAAAAATGATGCATATAGAAAAACGAAACAGTTTTAGTAGAAACTTAATGAGCAGATAAATTTTATGATCCAGAATTGACTATAGAAGTATTGCGTCACCACTTTAGACACTTAACCACGACGATAACTATAGAATCAACCGCTTCAAACAGCCGTGCAGTCATTACCAAAAACTGACGAAATAACCCCGTCGAAATAACTCCGTTAAAATGAACCAGTCAAAATCGTCCGAATACATATAACCCCGCCGATTTTTATTATAGCAGCTTATGTGAAGAATATTATAGCAGCTGCAGTGGATGGATGGATCCGATTTGACCAGGGTCTGTGACAACAGCGGCCGTTACCCTGGACAGAAATTTGCTCGGCATATTGCAGCAGTTAAGAGCGCAGCGGCAAATGTTGAGCGACAAACAATTATAATGAACATATAATGTCAAAAACTGGTGTGCAAATAAGATAAACAATAACTTCAAAGCGTTTAATTTTAAATCGGTTCCATGTACTAATGGCAACATTGATTGCTCGGAACAAACAAATTATCTAAATTATCGCTCAATATCACATAATCTTCGTATCTAGGTAGACCTACATGCTCAATATAATTATCGACACTAACTTCTATTAATAATATCTACATGAAACTCAAACATGGCATGTCACTACTTAAGACATAAATAGCACTACATTAGACTAAACTGAGTTTTACACTATGAACACCTTTCATTCTGTATCGGCTGTTGCTATGAATAATTTCATTCCATACCTGGGTTAATTCGCTGGGTGCGGAATCAAAATTATTTTTGAGAAGAATTAATTCATAGTTTAACGACAGCTAATGACAACCAAGGTCGTTGCTGTCAACAAAGATTAATGTTTGGCACATTATTTTAGAAATTTCCGAATGAATGAATAAATGAATGAATGAATGAATGAATAAAATGTCACTACGTAAAACATAATAAGAACTAAACCATAATAAAATGAGTATTACGAAATAAACACTTTTTATTCTGCATCATCTGTTACTATGAATTTTTTCATACCAATCCTGAGTCAGTGTCCACTGCCTCAAATCGAAATTTCAATTGCATAACTGAATGGGGCTATGATCATGTAGGCTGCTGAATGCTGATCCAGAATAAAAGGCTTGTTAATGGTACTACTCATTTTAGTATAATTTAGTGTAATTAAAACGACGACGACGATAATAGGGGTGGTGGTGGCGGTGGCGGTGGTGGTGGCGGTGGCGGTGGTGGTGGTGGTGGCGGTGGTGGTGGTGGTGGCGGTGGTGGTGGTGGTGGTGGTGGCGGTGGTGGTGGTGGTGGTGGTGGTGGTGGTGGTGGTGGTGGTGGTGGTGGTGGTGGTGGTGGTGGTGGTGGTGGTGGTGGTGGTGGTGGTGGTGGTGGTGGTGGTGGTGGTGGTGGTGGTGGTGGTGGTGGTGACGACAATGGTGGTGGTGGCGGCGGCGGCGGCGATGGTGGTGGTGGTGTGGTGGTGATGGTGATGGTGTGGTGGTTTGTGGCGGTGGTGATAACGCTACTGCTACTATTGCTGATGTTGCTATTGCTACTACAGTTCCCGAATTCGAAAATCTCCGCGACATTTTTTTCTCGCCGCTGATTCGAGTTCGTTGTCTTTATGAATGAAAATTGTCTTCTACGATAATTATGTACTACTAGGTCTACCTCTCGTATTCACAAACAATGATTTTACTGTTCCCTTCAGAATGGAGCCTCAAACTGCGAGATACAATCAGTACAACCGAACTGAGAACAGCAGTAGCAGCAAAACGACGGCACACGAGCCACCTGGTGTCGGGGAAGGAAACGACGGAAGTATCTCGGACTCGGCACTCTCTTTCAGTCTAACGGAAGGTCGGAGGAAGCGGAGATCGAGCATAGGAGACAAAGTGGCTTCGCTCGTTGGTCTCAGTCGCAACAAAAGCAACAGCGCTTCTCAGATTCCACCAAACGGTTCGCATTGATATTCAGTTTTATTTTTTTGTAATCCATTGCAGTGATGATTTTTGTAAATATAAAAATGAGATGAATCCAGTTTCATGTCAAAGCACATTAAATAGATGAATAAATTCCACGTTAACGTGTCAATGTCATTGATGGTCGGAAAAGAGAATCATCAGAAAAAAACGTTTTTAACATAATTTATCGGCAGAATTAATAAATAATATAATAATACTTTTTCTTTAGTTAAACGCCTGCAAGACCCACTGCGCTTTACATTTACAAGCTATGCAGTAATCTTAATTAAACTTAACTACTAACTGAACAGACAGCTTTGTAATTACACGGCGCTAATAGCAACCTACAAGGCAAATGCGCCCAACGGGGGCTCGAACTCACTACCTCTCGCACTCTACGCCAGCGTGCTATCTATTGCGCTACCGCCCCCCCCCCCGCCTCAGTGGATGGATGTGGTCTAAGGCGTAAGCCACGAGCAGTTTTGCTAGAGGCGAGAATAGGTTCATCAGGACGTGATTGACATTATTGTAGCATTATAGTATTATTATTGTAGCATTATAGTATTATTATTGTAGCATTATAGTATGAAGCAGCTCTAACGAGTTTAACTAAGGGTGAACCGCAGATAATGCGAATTCTATACAGAAATTTGAATACAAACGTTACCGTAAACAACGACCAAAATGTCGAAACAAAATAGCGAGATGCTTCTGCCACATTACATATGGCATGCAACTAGCCTACCACTTGTGCTTTTATCTTTTCACACAATCATGTTGCGTGTAGTGGTAAAATGCTTATGACATAATTATCACGTTGCGTGAAACTGATGCGAACTAGTTAAAGGTGTTTAAAACGGCAATGGTTCCTGTACCAATGCAAAATCACATTGAGCATTGGTTGAAACTGTGATAACAAAGATTATTAGCGACGCCCTCCTTTTTTATCCACGCTCGTACTGGCACTGCCAGATTGCAAGCACCGGCGGAGTTACATTTTCCGGATAAATCACATAGCGTAGGCCTACGTATTTGCAGTTTAACGTCACTGTGTGGTTACAAAGACCATTAGCGACGCCCTCCTTCTTTATCCAGGCTTGGGACTGGCACTGGCAGAGTGCAACCAGTGGCGGAGTTAAATTCACATAGCTCCTGTTATTCTTAAAGACACGGACTTTTGAGAAAACGATGCAAATGAAGCGTCTGGAGAGGTCTATAAAACGGTGTCCAATTGAAACGTAAGATTATTATAATTATTGATCTTATTCATTCATTCATTCATTCATTCGGACATTTATATAGCGCTCCTTCAAGAAAAACTACTCAGAAGCGCTCCCAACTCCAGCGCGCACAAAAAGAACAGTTTTAAGTTTAGTAAGGAAGGATCCTGGTAGAGTCCCAGGGTGTAGGCGTAGCTCAAAAGGAAGGCCATTCCAGACCACTGGTCCAACCACAGAAAAGGCTCGATCCTTCATGGTAGTAGTACGAGCAAAAGGAACTAAGAGGACTCCCCTATCAGCAGAGCGTAGCTGACGACGTCCTTGGATACCCAATGTAGAGCTGCATAGCTCACGGAGGTAAGTTGGGGCAAGGCCCTGACAACATCGCCATACCAATGCAGCTACCCTGAACGTCGATACGAAAGATTTTGCAAGATCAAGAACCCAAGGAATAACAAATATCGTTATTATGAAAAATTATATATAAGATCTAAATTATCAAAGAAAATGGTGTCCAAATTAAGCGCAATATGCTTTTGTTATGTACAAAGAGATTTGCGTGTGCAAGTGGTCGTGCATGTTTGTGTATGTGCATTTGTATGTTTGTGTTTGTGAGTGTTGCTGACGTTTGTGTTTGTCTTTGGCCCAGAAGAAGCCAAACGCGGTCGAAGTTCCTTTCAACGGAGCGAAGAGGTTGGTCGACCCACGGACTCAAGAAACCACGTGGGAGAAAGAGGTGGAAGAGGAGGAGGAGGAAGAGAAGGAAGAGAAGGAAGAGAAGGAAGAGAAGGAGGTGGTGGCGTTGGAGGCGGAACACGTCACTCCTCGAACCATCGCGGATCCAGTAAACACTCGTCTGGTGGTGACACCTATCCAGACGAAGAGTATGTACAAGTGGCATAGAAGTTAGAACCCAATTGGCTTTTAATGGTCCATACTTCTGTTAGACACCTTTTATCTAAAGATAACTGAAGCTATATAAATAAAGAACTCAATAGTGTTGTCTCGGCTAGAAAGTCCTCAGCTGTCGACAGCTCGTGGTTTCTCAACAATCAACAATGCGCAATTAAAACACTTTAATATAATTATGCGTCACTGACCGAACCCCGCGTGATATATTAATATATCCGAATTGTAAGGTAAGTTGCAATGGAGAACGGCATGGCCCATTTACCGCAGAATGTTGTTCAGCATCCACAAATGACGATGTAACTTTTTAAAAAATTCCGAGGGCAACAGCATCTGTTGTCATAAGCCCTCGTCAAATCTGGATCCATCCATCCGATTGACGATGTGAACAACCGGGCATCCTGCACTGGAGAGAAATCAATTGGCCAATTTTGTCTACGACTTAAATTAAGGACAAAGCAATATAGGTACCTGGTATAGATAGGAATACACTTCTAATGTAGACATTGTGTCAATAATAATTGTCCGGAATACTGGGAACATTTATTTTGCTTGTATTACTGCACGTTTCTTTATTCCGTTTGCCCTGCAATATTTCTGCTGCCTTATTTTTCTTCTAATATGTTTTGTTTCTAAGGGACCATGAGGAATGCTCGAGTAAAATACAATGGTAGATAAATGGAATTGTTTATACCAGAATGTCATAAGGCGCTTGTAGAAAAGAAAGCAAAAAACTAGCAAGAGATGAAATAAGTAAGATGCTAGTAAGTAAGGATCTAAATAGGAAAATAAGGAGATAAAAATATATCCAAACAAGTAAGAAGTCATGTAAGGAATGCAGGTAGACCTAGTACTCATAGTAGTCAAAAATTTACCACATGCTAAGGCTCTATATAAATCACGCGATACAGGTTATATATATATATATACATATATATATATATATATATACATATAAATATATTATAGTATTTGCATTGGACAGAGGAATCCAAAACTAATCCACGGTGATGTTAATCGTTTTCCAGGATGTTTTCTGGCATGGACCAGGAGGGTCATTATGGTGACTTCATCGAGGGTCTTGGTCCGTCACAGATGGTGGGACGCCAGGTCCTCGGTCTACCATGCATGGGTGAGATCCAGCTGAGCATCGCGGACCGGAAAGGACAGCTCGAGGTCGAGGTGATCAGAGCGAGAGGTCTCGTCGCGAAGCCAGGAGCCAAACTTCTTCCCGGTTCGTATATTTCGCATTATTATTTTTCACGTATACTTACATGACGTACATAATTATTTCCTGTTACACACTTATTTCGGGCTGCAAATCACATTTATAAGAGCGGGCGGCTTAAACACCTTTAATAATGATTTCCTGGTTCTATATAAGATTCCGATCCAAACGATTTTGCAATATGGGACGGCTTCCCTTGTTTAGAAAACAGCGAAATATAATTAGTTTATTTATTTACTGATTGGTTCTGAACCAGCCCCCCTCTGGCTTTCCTCTGGAAATTTCGGTGTTTCGCCTCAACCCTCTCCATGGTTACGGGGAGGGGCGTGGTGGTGGGTCTGGTCCTGGTAGCACTCTGTCTAGCTGGAACGTTTGAGGTGATTAGGTGCAAAGATGTGCACGTGACCGACGTTGCCAAGCGACGTCTGTGTGAAATTGTGGACAATGTCATGAAATGTTTTTTTTTTAAATATGGGTTTTTCGTTTCCTCCCCCCAGGCCCCTCAAAGTGATGGGATTGGACAGCCCATCAACTGGGTAGTCCTGTTCCTAGGTTTCAGATGAATGTCTGCGCAACTGTGAGTTTGTGTGTATGTGCATTTGTTATAGCGCCCCTTCAATCTCTCTACTCAGAGGCGCTCCCGAATGCAGAGCGGACACTGCATCGGAGTTTCACGCCGAAGCGCTGAGCAATTGTGAGTGAAGAACTTGCCCAAGGTCCTTACGCGGGGGAGGTTGATTCGAACCTCGAACCTTCCGGCTTCAAGGCAACGACGCCACCACTACACCACCGCGCCCCACAATGAGTGTGCAATGTGCATTCCTTACAAGCATAGCTTACATACAAATACATTCTGCTCTATAGACAGAGATATTTTTGACTCAAATACTGCAAGTCCGTATCCCATGGTGACACGTAGTGCCAGTCCAGACCATAGATGAAGGGTAGGACGACGCTAATTTTAAACTTCATCTGCCATGTTCACCAGAACACTCAACTTAGACACCCTTTAAACAACATAAACAGATGCTATAAATACATGTTTTTGGGATACGCAAGGCGTATGTTTTAAAAGTGCACACTATGCAACGGCCTCTGTCGTCACAAACCATCGTCAAATCTGGATCCATCCACACAAGGCGTTTAATATGAAAAGGAAACGACGTTACCATTACAAACAATCAATGACAAAAAGAATCAGTTTTTAAATTAGGGAATGTGATAAGATTGCAGGAATTAAATCAACCACATGAAAGAATGCGGCTCAACTTTAGACAGATTCCAAAAATAGAACTTGCTTAGTTCGGATAATTATTCTAGTTAATAACATGTGGCTTATTACACAATACACAGCCGACTGAAAGACGTTTCACACGCTGGTAGAGCTATAGTCCTTAGTATATAATATTATGTACAATTTTCGTGTTCAACAATCCGGTTGACAGAGCGCAACCGGTTACAATGTACATTGTACAATTGTGCAGTTGAAACAATTCACAAGAGCGCCGATCACAGAATACACAAATCTTAACTATAATCACAGAACAGACAGCCTGCATTAATTGACGCTAATAGCAGCCTACAAAGCATATCCGCCCCTCAATGGCTCGAACTCGCTACCTCTCGCTCTCGACGCCAGCGTGCTATACATAATTTACTCTACTGGCCCGGACACCACCCCCCTCCTCATATATAGATCGGGGCATGGTGACTCTTGTAGGTTACGTTTGTCTTGGTAGTGTATTTAAGCAGCAACTGGCATGTATCATAATAATTCAAAATCAGGGCAAAATACATAGTATAATGCTGGAAAGGCATTTATCTCCAAGACACCCATTTTTGAGATAATATTTAGCAACATATAAAAAATTATGTTTTCACCGACAGTGATTCGTCCTTAATTAACACACTCATAAAAGGCTTAGTCATTTTAAACAGAACCTTAGGAAAGCCATTGAAACACAAAAATAATTCTATCTCTTGGTCATTATGTAGCGACGCTTTTTAAACAACAGATCGCTATAATAATAATAATAATAATAATAATAATAATAATAATAATAATAATAATAATAATAATAATAGTGTTAATTTACGATGGTTACGTTACGTTCTGTTTGTGTAGCGCCATACATAAAGGTTTACTTGATGGACGAGAAGAATTGCGTTGAGAAGCAGAAGACGATGACGGCTAGACGAACGCTCGACCCACTCTACCAACAGCAACTCTGCTTCAGCGAACCATATAACGCACGAATCCTACAGGTTAGCAGCAACGATGATGATGATGATGATGATGATGATGATGATGATGATGATGATGATGATGATGATGATGACGATGACGATGACGATGACGATGACGATGACGATGACGATGACGATGACGATGACGATGACGACGACGACGATGACGATCATGACGATGATGATGATATTGTTATTATCAGGCCTATCATTTTCATTATCGTCATTATTATTTTTGTTATTAAAAGCATAATAAACAACAACAAACAAAATAATATGTTCAAAATCATGATCACAATGAATAAACAACATAACTTAATATGTAGGATAAGTTTACCACTGAGACAACACAACCAAATACGACTGCAGCTCTCAATACCATCAAACTGATTTTGGGTTTCCGCGTTCTCTTTAGACACCTTTACAACGTTACAACCAAACTCTATAAAATTATAAGTCTCCTACGAATTAGGAATTGCTATAGTCATAAAATGCCATGTGAAACACGGTAACTTCTAGGTTACTCAATAATAACATAAAAATAATAACCCAGGTTAAACGCTAGATCCAATATTCAGCCACACAATTGGGATCTTCCCCTTCGTGTCTATTCTTACGTTGAAAGGTTAGGCTTGATCCTGTTTCTTTACCGTCGCCACAGGTGACCGTCTGGGGCGACTATGGTCGATCGGATCGCAAGGTCTTCATGGGTGTTGCTCAAATCAAGCTGGACGACCTCGACCTGTCGAGCATGGCCATCGGATGGTACAAGCTGTTCACACAGTCATCGCTCGTCAGCGCAGGAATGCCAGCGACATCGGGTGGGGAGAATGTGGCGACCTTGCAGAGGAACACCCCCGGTCTGGCAATGGACTCGCCCGCCGGGACCTACAGGTCGGGACTGTCAAGGTCGTAGCTCAGGTATGTAGACGATGATGGGATTTCTGGGTGAGTGGGTGGGGTGGTGAATGCATCGATGCTTGGACGGACGGGCGGACAGATAGATTGATGGATAGTTGGATGAATGGATTGATAGACGGATGGACGGATGGATGCATGAATGTATTCGTGGTTGCTCTGGTAGTTATTGTAAGATTAAAATCATATAATTTCCAACCATGAGCTTACAGTCATGTACGAGTAGTAAATAAATTTACAGCAGTAGGAGGAGCTTCAGTTTTACGACATTGTATGATAATACTGATCACTAGCGTCACCCTCCTCCTTAATCCAGGTTTGGGACTGGCACTGGCACTGGCATAGTGCAGCCAGTGGCGGAGTTGTTTAGAGCAGAGAATAGCAGTGGAATCTGACAGCCATAATAATATTATACCAGACGCACATAATCATTCTATCAATCCTTCATTGCTTGTTGTTAAACTGCTGCCATCTATCGAATTGAAGGCTATTAATAAATCTAGTAGACGACTTACCATCCGACGCGTTCTTCTTGATGTTCAGCCAATCACATTCGCCAGATGGCCATTATCATTGTTGACTGACTGATTCATTCATTCATTTCGAGAATTTATATAGCGCCTCTTCAAGAAACCTACTCAGAGGCGCTCCTAGCCCAGCCACACCTAAAAAGTAGGATTTGAGATACTTAAAAATGCAGGGAATTTAGCCTAGGCATAAGTCGCAAGGTTAGTGTTATGACGTCATGCATGCTAATGTTCACGTCATCCGCTTAATCTCAGTTCTTGCTCTTCCTAGAATGACAGACGAACTTCGATGAACTATCCCAATGGATGAATGAGCATGCGCAAGAACAAACGCCAGGGAAACCCAGAGGAAAATCCTTGGGGAAATCCCGGTCACGCTCGCCATCTGGTCCTACTCCAATCTTCCGGATAAGCTTCGCAACGCGGCGGAGGCCACAGATGGTGTTTGATGAGTCACGTTTTCGAGTGTTTACTAATTACTATGCATAACTACGTCAATAATCGTTGTTAGTTGATTACTGCTATATATATTATTATTATTATTATGAATGTCACAGCTCCAGATTTGTTTTTGCGACTGTCTGCATGGCCTGATGGAATTACGTAGTCAAAAAAGAAAAAGCTATAGACGGTTTTACACACCTTTAAAAAGTTGCCTCATGAATTTATATAAATCTTGGACGAGACTTCCTTTTAGATAATACGATTTGGCGGGTTAGTTAACGCGGTAGTCAGATGGCCGCAATCGCTTTTTATATTTCGACACCTTTAAATGCCGGTTTAAGAATTTATTTAGTGCGTTTTTGAATTAATTAATTAAATGTTGACACGAATGTGATTACTCTGAAGAAACATGGTCGACATCAGCGGCCATAGCAGATATGAAGGGTTGCTACAATTTTCTTATGAAGAAAATAATGAGCCAAACCGATCGATTGTGTGGCGCGGTGGTGTTGTGGTGGGTTCGGTGCCTCTGCGCCGTAGGGTTCAGGCTCGAATTCACCTCAAGCCGCTACGTAGATACCTTGGCAAATCGTTTACTCGCAATTGCTCGTGCTCTTCGGAGTGAAATTTCGATGCAGTGTCCGCGTTATAGTCGGTAACCTAAACCCTCCGGCCGCAATGCAACGAACATAACCACTACACCACCGCGCCCCACAATCTATGCTGTGTAACGATGGGAACCGATTCACATTAATTTTAATAAGATGTTTCGAGTCTTAGAAACCTTTAAAATAACATCTAACGATGATATATTAAGAAGGGATGTTGAAAACGTCGTTGTATCATCATCTCCTCTTTGGGGAGGGTCCGGTAGAGTAATGGATAACACGCTGGCCAAGAGTGCCTGAGGAAACGAGTTCGAGCCCCCGTTGGGCCGACAGCTTTGTAGGCTGCTATTAGCGCCGATTATTGCAGGCTGTATTGTTCAGTCAGTATAGTTAAGATTTATGTATTCTGTAATCTGAGTTCCTATAAATTGTTTCAACTGCATGAAGTACACACTGTAACCGGTTGCGTTCTGTCAACCCGATTGTTGAATAATCGAAAAAATATTATTATCGAAATAACGAACTATCCAGGGTAACTAATATTGGCTTGAATAATTCGCTATTTAGACAACTGCTTCCGTCGATGCTGTTATAAAGATGGAACGCAATTACATCAAACCTTACACAGGTGGTCTAGTACCTAGCTCTTAAGTGCTGTAATTTTCCGAGCAAATTTCTGTCCAGGGTAACGACTTCAGTTGTCATAGACCCTGGTCAAATCGGATCCATCCATTCAAAACAAAGATTTTTCGAGTGCAGCGGCCTCTGTTGTCAAAAGCCCTCGTCAAATCTGGATGCATCCATCCAAATCAAAAATATTTCTTCCGTTAGGAAGGTCTTTGTTGGCATAAGTTGCCGATGGACTCCAAAGCCTTCAATGCATGCTTAGTTTTAGACACCTGTAAAACAGAGTCCACCGATGCAATATAATGAGGGAGGGAGAAAGTCAATTGATTTAGTATTTAGCTCTTCCATCTTGTTTGATGTTTACATTGGGCTCGTAGTAATAAGCAACCCGCTCAGGGTTAAAATTCTATAACCATGGTGTTTTGAACAGTTTGTTATAAGCCATTCGGGTATCGTTTCGTTTCGTTCTTATCGTCCTAGTTAACATTCGAAACGATCACCGTAGATGGAAAAGCATTTGGCTCAATGATGACCTAGCTTTCCCAAGATTTTGACAGCATGACCTTGCAAGAGCATTATACTGTGTTAAACGTTTTGCCATATTTCTCATAGAATGTAGTCTATGACCTGGACAAATAGGAAAAAAATAATAAACGAAATATAGCAAGATATTGGTGAATAATGGCCATTTATATGCTTGGAACCCGCACATAGGGCAATGTGGGTCACTTGTCCCCAATTCGAGTAACAATGGCTCCTATTTTTAACTACTACTTTTGGGTTTCTACACAAATCGCACTAAGATACCAGTGACACACAAAGTTAAGCTGAAACAATATCTTTTGCATTTACATGCCTCTGTGAAAGAATTCCAATGTCCCACTTTCCAGCTCTGCTTTTGGGGCAAGCTCTTGCTAAAAGCTGACCGTGACATTTGTGTTTTACACCTGCTGAAGAATTATCTTCTTCGGGTGCCCATGTCCCAAAAAGTGCGGTTGTTTTAACGGTTTGAGGTCTTGGTTAAAATCTGACGATATGTAAAAGAAAAGCAACAAACTGCTGTTGAGCCAAAAACTTGCAATGGTGGGAATCGCCTACGTTAGCGTGTTGGTGGATGTTTTGAAGAGTTTTTCAGACCCTTACTTTGTTTCAGTCGTGGAGAGAGAGAAATTCTTGATGTGGTATTAAATCACATGGCTTTTGCAGGTTTTAAAGCCTGGGCTTCACAATAATAAATTGTAATTATAGTTTAGTTTGATGCGTTTGATTGCGTGTGATTTCACTTGTTTAATTCCACACGTCTAATGAATTTAATGTGATGCTTAATTTCAATTATTTAATAGCACTTTAGCTAACTTTTTTATTTCATTCTTAATTTCACATGATTATATTTCACGTTTATTGTGATTATTCTGTTCAATTAGACATGTTTGCTGCAAACTTTTTCATGCGATGCATATTTATTTGTCACGTTTAAATCCATAAGGTGTTCATTTTTAAATGAGCACAGATAAAAATCTTCTTGGTTGGACCAAATTACGGGTTGGTTTTGTGCAGTTTTGCTTCTTCATCTAAAAAACTGTGCAATGAAACGGTAAATCAATTGATGATTAATTTTTAAAGGGTCACCCTAGTTCGGTTTGTAGTTTAGGTCCCTAATATTTAAAAACAAATCCGAAAATTCTCAGCACAACAAAATGATATTCCAAGTGATACCATGGAAAAGAGGTATTTCAGGTATTAAAACCACGATTAAGGTATTAATAAACCAATTAAAAACCTTGTGAAAATTGGCAATCCGGGTGGTAAAGCCACGATCGAAGTGGAAGGCCTATCATGACAGTAAACCATGTTAAAAGTGGTTTTAAAGTGGCTTAACCGCGCATGGTGTAATGGTAATCGAAACCATGCAGTTTATTCGTCGAATCTTTTGGTAACGAAGTTTTTAGTGCAAACAAATTTGCATTTGTTCTTTCGCATTACGTCTTTCATATTTTTGTGTGGTCGCTGGTTTCTTCGAATAAGAAGCTTAATTAATGTGTGACATGAGGTATCACGTGATCAAGGACTACTTCTCTACTATTCCGAGTATGCGCAGAAATTTTCTATGAAAAGTGGAGCCCAAGCTAGCATAATTACAATATGGCATGTGCGTTGCTGAGTATGGGTAACCTTGGTAGCGTGAAGTTATCGGGATGTAGGGCTATCGATAATGTTTCGTAATTTATTTCTATATCGCAGGTAATATCGTCAAATTCATAGGCGGAGACCTGTGTGGAGATTTGGGGGAAATACGCGAGATTTTTTGACAGACGAATGGCTCTGAGTGTCGCCGAAAAACTTCCATGTTTAGCCGGCCAAAATTTCTGATGACCGGCGAAATCTCGACGAAATTTTCTATTTTCGCCGCCAAAAAAGTTGATGGCCTTTTTTAGTCGTGACGCTCAACGATTGGGGGGGGGGACAAATACATGGGCCGTCCCCCCAACACCTCATTGGGGGGACCGTTCCCCCTGTCCCCCCTAGGTCTCCGCCCGCGGTCAAATTGCAATTTCATTCCCCTAAATGGAAAAGATGTAAATATTAAATGTAAAACAGTTGCTACCGTAAAATTATTATTCACGCTAATCTTTTCCGTCGCTCTTTCTTTGTAAGTTTAACGTTTATCTTCCCGATGAAAGCATGATGCGTTTATGTCCCAGCATACACGAGCAGATTATAAATAATTATTATTAAACCGACGTTGCTTCCGATAGGCTTGTGACACAAGACTGAGGTAGACCCCTTACACGTAAGGAACAGAGTATAGGCCATCTAGTCACTACCAGGGTTGTACTAGCCTAGGACTTTGTTTTCATTAACGGAAACGTTGATTGTTGATTGATATGTGAATAAACGAGGGCAAGGTAATCTGGCAGTGCAATTGGCAAGACCATGGTAAAGTGGAAAACCATGGTAAAAATGACTAGGTGTTGAATAAGTCTACTGGGTTAAACCACGGTAAAAGTAGTTTGACAAGTGGTCAAATCATGTTAAAAGTGGTTGTAAAAGTGGCAGTGCCATGGCAAAAGTGGTAGTGCAAATTGGAAAACCCCTTATAGTTAGGCTATGATCAGGTGAAGGGTGATATCACTGAACCACCACCCCCCCCCCCCCCCCACACACACACACACGAATGGTTCATTAGAAAATATCCGAATAGGAGCACGCAAGGAAATGGAGGGATATGCATTACTATTGTCATAATAACACACTATGCAATATGCATGGTAATTGAGGTACATGCATGGTCATAGAACGATATTTGAGCATGAGTGCCACATACGGGCATGAGTGCCATATAATATGAGCATGAACGTCATTATAATGGGCATCTGTAGGCTTAGGCTACCGTCTATAGGAATGGGCGCCGCCTATCGTCACGAGTGCCATAATATAGACATGAGTGTCATCAATTGGTATGGGTGCCATATAATTATGGGCATGAGTGCCATTATTATATGGACCTGAGTGCCATAAGACTATGGGCATGTTTGCTGTTGTCAGTCTCTATGTTTTGCTGCTCACATAGATAACTATCTGTAATTATTTACTTACTTAATATTAGATTTTGCTACTTGTTCGTAATCTAACAATTTTTTTGTTTCTTTTGCTGCATTTTCATTGAAATTCTTGAATAATTGATACAGAAGTTAATGACTAAGCCTTGGTGTCTTTGTTCTATCTTAGAAAGAATAGGCAATTGAAAGCAATATGTGTTGTTATAATTTGGCTGGATGAACCACCGCCTGACTTACTGACTGACTTGCGGACCGACCGACCGACCGACCGACAGACCGACTTGATGACTATAATAGGAATTTCTTACAGTAGGTCTACCATACAGAAATAAGTACCAGCTCAACCATCGATGTATATTCCGAGTTCTGCTAAAATATTAATAATCTTCTTCTTTAGGTTCTCTGCCAAGTGGCAGGTCCAAACGTCCAATGTCTCCATCTTTCGCGCTGTTGTGCCATGTCTTTAAGTTCTCTGTAGCCCTTCTCCATCATCCCATCCAGCAGTTTTTTTCTAGGTCTTCCTCTGCACCTTTTCCCTCCAATCTTCCTTCAATTATTTCTTTCTGCATTGAGTTACCTCACAGCAAATGTCCTATCCAATTCTTTTGTCTTGTCTTTATTGCATCTAGCAGAGATCTTTCTCTTCTACCATCGTCAGCACTTCCTCGTTCGTAACATGCTTTATCCAGCTAATTTTGTAATTATTTTTTTATTTTTTTATTAAGTTCATCTTTGTTTTAGTCTGAGATCGCTATTAGTTGAGGATATTGACGTCAGAGTTTCTACAAGATACAAAGCGTAATTTGTTATTGTAAACTTATGAAGTTCGCGATTACCATAAACCACCTTTAAAACGTGATCACTTCAGATTATATAAATCTGAGAATCTCAAAAAACCTTAACTAGATTCCTTAGATCGAGCTCTTAGCGTTCGAAAACGTCGTTATTGTTCATTTTAGTGCTACAAGCAAAAGAAAGATCATAACTATGTTTGAGTTCATGAAGAAATTCTAAGAAAAATGTGACATAGTACCAGATGAAAATGGGAAAATGTTTTCCAGTTTTTCCCATTGGAATTTTTTCCATGAACATTAAATCAAAATGTTGAAATGGCTCATAAGAAGCTGAATTTTTCAGGATATGCGTAGGAATATGAGTAGAGTGAGATACAAAACGTGCAAAGCTCAGGAGCTCTTTCTAAAATCCAAGATGGCGTCCAAAATGGCCGTCTTTTCCAAGGTCATTAGTCATCAGCTGGAAGAAGCTCGTAATAAGCTGAAATTGTCGGGATAGGTGTAGGAATATGAGTAGAGTGAGATACAAAACGTGCAAAGCTCAGGAGCTCTTTCTAAAATCCAAGATGGCGTCCAAAATGGCCGTCTTTTCCAAGGTCATTAGTCATCACCTGGAAGAAGCTCGTAACAAGCTGAAATTGTCAGGATATGTGTAGGAGTGCGAGTAGAATAATATACCAAAGTGCCAAGCAATCCTTCAGAAGCTTTCTATCTGAAAACCAAGAGGGCGCCAAAAAATGGCCGCCATTTTCCGTTACTGCTATAATGGTAATTCCATAGGATTCGACAGTTAATGCCTTCCCAGTGCATAGCCACCCTCCTAACCAGGTAGTTCTGCCCAAAGTCAGATTATTTTTCGACACACATTTTGTCGACATCAGAATATTCTCCTTTAAAATGAAGTTCTCCGTACCTCGCTCTGGAATGGCCTCCCCATAGCCATCCGATCATTTATAGAACCTTCGCGGGCATTCCTCTCTCATTAAAACCGTTCCATGTGACCGCGTTGAGGCTGCACGGGCGTGCCTAAGAGTAGTCGCTATATACACAGATTCAAAATTCACTCAAGGAATTACTGAATAATTATATCAGTCGTGTTCAAGAGTCTTTCAACTACACGGAAAAAATAACAGAACACTTATACAATCTCTACAGCTCTACCACGTACGTTAATACATAACAAACGATGAACCACTGGATATTTAGCCTGTTCCTCAATTCACCTTTGTTAGCCAGCCCCAAAGGCGTACCGTCATCACCCCCTAAATTTCTGAAGCGTATGGATAGTTGGCAGCACGAGGACGCGGTGCGTTCAGCTGTTGGCCTTGGTCAGGACGAGCCCCCATAATATTCACATTGTATGACCTGCCAGTCGCCTCTGACGGAGTGTGGTCATCCGAATCCATCAGTCGTTCCGTGGAACCTTTCTGTCTCACTCCATAGATTGGTGCAACTGGTGGAGTGGCTGTGGGTAGTAGCGGTGATGCTGCGGAATTCGTGTAGACGTACGGAGTCCTACATCAACAGAAAAACACACTCTTAAAAGTGATGGCCATACCAGCAGACACTAATGCTACAGCAACGGGTTGAATTGATCAGTGTCTAGTGGTGCGACACGCGTCCTAGTCAGATACGTTCGTCTGACCACAATGGGATCATGAATGTCTAGTTGCAGTGGGTAACCACAAATCAACGTGGTTTGTTGGAACGATTATTTTGACCAGGCAACTTGGTGGCAGGAAACAGCAAACATGCTTTGATACTAGACAATTTATGTGCGGGGGCCTCTGAGCTGCATTTAGTGTCTGCTGTGACATGGCATCACTTTTAAGAATGTGTTCTTCACGTTGAAAATTATCCAATATCGCTCACCCGATTTCCTTGAGTTATGCAAGCGCTAGATAAAAAATCAATTTCTTCTCGAATTTTCTTTCGCCCACGGAGCGCATGTGTAAGGTAGAACCTCGATACGTTGAGGCTCCTGGAACCTATTTAGAAACTTGTAAAAGTTAAGTGAACAAGTAACTATAACTAGCATTTCCAGATTGCTCTCCAATTCGTCACCTGGCATATTACGTCTTGAGTTCCCTGCCACCAATTGCGAATAAGGACGAGGTTGCACAACAAACACGTTATTTTATCTACTTGATTTAATAATTTATAATCCATAATGCAATACTAATTATCGAGTTATTGCCGAAACATATTTGAGCAGTGACGAACAATAATTATAGTGTACAACTATAAAACATAAAGCGTAGCCTAAGTTAGATCAATTATATTCAATCCCAATATTATAATATCAACTGCATCTGAACAGAATATAGTCTTCTGGCTAGCGTGTTCTAAAATCACAAACTACATGACCTTGTAGTACATGTAGATTAGCTGGCACAGTAAAAGTGCAGAGTAAAAATGTACAGGAAATAGCACCATCTTGATTACGAAACAGAAACGAAGTTAAATTGCATATACATTAGAAACAGACGAAAACTAATAATCTCTATGAGGTAAGCTTATAATTATTGATCAGAAATATATTAGAAATAAATAATATTAGGAAGAAATCATTTTGGTGAACATGATTGTAAAGGAAGCAGATATTTATTCCTAACAGAATCAGATCTTTGCTCAGCGCTGATGCGAATTGGTTGCATTCATTTCCACGTTTTTCGGTTTGTCCGTCTGTCTGTCTGTCTGTCTGTCTGTCTGAACTGTGGCATAATTAAGATCTGTCAATTCTGACGTTGCTCTGTTCTTTCAGTGCTCCGATTATATGATTATGAACTCTCTAAATTATTTTCCTGCACTAATTACTAGGCTCTCTACATGTATGCGTCAACCACTTCATTCGTGGTCGTTGCGTGTAGTCTCCGCTTCCTAGACTTCTGACTGCGGGATTCCTCCGTATGGGCTCCACACATTGAGATCATCCGTATTGAAAACTTCTCCCTGGCTTCCACGGCTAAGACTACGTATCTGATATCCAGTGCCATCCACATAGTACAGTCCGGTTGGCGGAGCTGCCATCTGTACCTGCTTTGTTTCAACCGTGTAGTTGTGCAAGTAGACGTTTCCTGGGTCTTTCACATAATAAGCGTTAACATCCGGGTTTCCTAGGTCAATACTGTCATTGACTGATGGCTCTGGTCGCGCGGATGTTGTAGTGTAGGTTGGCAAGTAGACTTTTGCTGGGTCTGTCACATAGTAGGTGTTTTCAGCATGGGTTCCGACGATCAGATTGACATTGGTTGGTGGTTGTGGTTTCCCTGTTGCTGTAGTTGCAGTGTAGGTTGGCAAATCAACGTTTGTAGCTGACCTAAACGAGTAGATTAAAGGTAAGAAGTAAGATTCAAAACTCTACTTCTTCTTCTTCTCTTCTGATCTTTGAGTCTCAGTCAGTGACTAAGTCTTCAACTGTAGTTGTAGAATGACATTTATAAAGCGCCATTTAAATAAGAAAAGTTCATCAATGGCGCAGCTGTTGCTCCTAACCTTAACCCGTGAAATTACTATCAACTAGAACATAATTCAGGCGTTTGTGAAACTCTCGAAGAGGCAAACTGGAGAACTCATGGTACAAAATTCTTGTGAAAGGCGATAATTAATAGATGGTGGTTCCAACACAGACTGAACTGTGGCATATGATAGCCAGCAGTCCTCAGGACTCACAGAAGGGACAGAAGGTTGCCCAGAAGTAGGTATAGGAGAGACTTAAGCACGAAAAATATCGCAGTCGTGTGCTGCCTTTCAAGGTAGTTCATGTCACCACCACCAACGCCACTACCAAGAACAACAACAGGAGCACCATCACCAACTACATCACCAACACCAACACCACTACCACCACCACCAACACCACCACAGCTAACACCAACATCATCAACATCAATAACGATACACCCACACCTCAATCAACGCCACTATCGCTACCGCTATAACTACCACCACGACGATCACAAGACCTACCACCACCACCATCACCACCACCACCACCACCACCATCACCACCACCATCACCACCACCATCACCACCACCATCATCATCACCACCATCACCATTACCATCACCACCACCATCAAAACCACCACCATCACCACCACTATCACTACCACCACCATCACCACCACTACCACTACCACTACCACCACCACCACCATCACCACCATCACCACCACCACCACCATCACCACCATCACCATCACCACCACCATCACCACCATCACCATCACCACCAACATCACCACCACTGCAATTTGATAGTTTTCCTACTTGGTGACGACGTGTTCCTGGAAACCGATTATCTTCAGCTCCTTCTCCGGATTGTTGCCGTTCTCTCTTTCGCGTTCATCAACTGAAAATTAATCGCATTGATTCGCAACAATATTAATATCTCAGTAACAATAATTGTAACAATTCATTGTGTGATTTTTGCAAAACATTAATTTACTAATAATTATTGTATTTATAAATAATAATTTTATTATTACTTTCTCGGTCATTATATTCATAATCATGAACATCATTATAATCATCACCGTCATCATCATCATCATCGTCGTCTTCATCATCGTCGTCGTCGTCGTCTTCATCATCATCATCATCATCATCATTATCATCATCATCACCATAGTCATCTACGTGATCATCATTGCTATCATCACCATCATCACCATCATCACCATCATCATCATCATCATCATCATCATCATCATCATCATCATCATCATCATCATCTTGAATGTTAGGCTATCGTTAATAATATTATTATTGTTAACAATTGAAATGTTTTATCTCGGCGAAACACCATCAGATTCTATTTCTCCAACAGTTATCAACCATTGGCTTCTTCTCTGTTTAAATAAACCAATCTCCTGATGACATGTATGGGACTTGGTTCTGGTGTCTTCTTTATTAGACATGTGCGCAATTGCATGACGTGTATAGAATTCACAGATTAGTTACTAAGTCACTTATAATTATTATAATACTGCAATGGTGATCAATTGATATAATAATATTATAGTCTTGCATCATCTCATTACGTGACACGACTCAGTGAACGTTCTCACCTGGATATGACTTTCCTTCACCGCAGCAACAGAGGAAACAACAGAGCAGAAGGAGCAGAAGTAGGAGGAGGACGAGAAGGGCAACGAGCAATCCAACCCACCAGAGACTGGCCGTGTGTACAGGACCTGTTTGAGAAAAAAAAGTATTTTGTAGAAGCATTAGGCATACAATGAGTGACATCAGCTTTTGTTTTAATCTAGAACATCATTGTGGTTGTTCACAGGCTTAATTAAGTCAGAATTGAACGAACTTAACCACGTCTAATGCCTAGAGCCTTTGAGACTACGTTCTACTCTGCTCTTAATACTGTTCTCTTTAGCCGTGGTTGAGTCGGGAGCGCCTCTGAGTAGAAACTCTTGAAGAGGCGCTATATAAATGTCTTAAATGAACGAATGAACGAACGAATGAATGAATGAATGAACGAACGATTGGTGACCCAGTAAATGAAAAAAAAATGAATGGGCTGAAAATACTGATGAAGATAAACGAATGAAGGAGTGCATCAACAAGTGAATGAATAAAATAACAAAGAAACACTGCAGTGAAAGAACAAACGAGCAAAAGAACGGACGAACGAACAAAAGAACACGATTGCTTCTCATAATTAATTATCATTACTCATACAACCATTTCTTTCTTTCGTCTCCAATTATACTCAACAGCTGCCGTTCCACCAATGAAGTTCTTACCATCGCCTAGAATAACCGCATCCATCGTCTTCGAGCTGTATCCATTCGAGACATTGCACGTGTATCTTCCTATTCGTGAGTTGCCAGCATCCGAGTCGGCTGCCGTTTCAATGTGTAGAGAACCGTTTTCATAGACGAACAGTCTGCTACCGTCTTCCTGGACTGGTTCGTCCTTGAATGTCCACTGCGGCGCGTTGCATGGGGTGCTGATATCACACGTTCCCTGGCAGTCGAATTGGTAGTTCGCGTTCGGAGACCACTGGACCGACACTGGACTTGAAGTTATCTGTGTCGCAACTGCGAATCGAGATGTATTAGGAAAGTTTTAACTAATAAATTCATAAGCGTATTCAATGTTAATGTGTCAATCTCCAATCAAAAGTATATGAGTGGTGGTGGTTGTTGCAGTTTAACGTCACTGTGTGATAACAAAGACCATTAGCGATAACGAGGTAATAGAACTAGAGACAGCGCTGCCATGTATTGGGTTTACCCCGCATGCGGCTAACTGTATCGGCGCTTCGTGACGTCATTTGGTAGACGAGTTGGATGTAAACAGCGCATCTATGGCAGCTAATTATAGGGTGTGGAAATGGATAAAATTAATTATTTTACCGTTTTAATTTTTGATTTACACCCAATTTAATTGACTTTTAATCACCCATAATTTATTTATATATGACGTTGCTGGTGATTTCTTAACATGGGTAGATTTATAATTAAATACGACTTGCGTTAGAATGTCTTCATTGCCCCGTTGTCTTCTTTGGCCTTACACTTTCGGGCAGCATTGTTCCTCAGACGGACCACTCTGATCGCCTAACTATGAGTCCATGACCACCCATGATCATCATCTTGACAACGATGTTCATAGTAGCTACCACCACGCAGCAGGGTCCCTGCATCAGGGCAAGCCAGCAATTGTCTGGTAAAAAAAAGTCTGCCCTCTCAGACTCTTCTCTACCAAGAATATTTTTTTTATTTATTCAAGTCATGAGTAGTCCCCGGCACTAGTTATATTGTATTGTGTTCTATTGTATCTGGTCACTTATAAAGCGCTTCTCGCAGCAAGAGTCTTTCAGAAGCACTCCCAGTGCATGCAACCCCGAGAGAAAAGGCAGGTTTTGAGACGAGAGAAAGATGACAAAAGACTACAAGAGGGGATAGTGAAGCAAACTGATGGAGGAAGTCCATTCCACAGGGAGGGACCAAGTTACTAGTAGGCCTACGACTGCGGCTATGCCTGGTTAAAAATGTCTGGAGCTGCCTCTGCCAAAACCACCATCACAGTAACTTCTACCACCATCACATCATAATCACATTATCTTCTGCCACCACAACCATCACATCACCATCATCATCATCATCATCATCATCACCACCACTACCACAATCATCATCACCACCACCATAGTAACTTCCACCACCGTACTAACTCAAGGCAAAAACACAAAGTAACTTCAACTAGCCATGATGAATGCAATACACAATATTGAAGCAAGTCAAAATATCACATAGAACTGTTTTTCATTTACAAGACATAGCCTAAGCTTAGGGGAGAGTCGCCATGAATGGACCACCTAAGGCAAACTTAGATTTACTGCATAAATGCTACTGAATTTCCAAAAGGAAAACATGCCATACGCTTGGTTGATTGTTCATCTATGTTATTAATAAGCAAAAGACAGAAAATATTCGTGGATTTATGAGAAATAACTAAACAAATCTGTACCCCTAAAAAGTCCAATCAAGGCAACCTGCTTCCTTGAATGGACCGCATGGTGTCCTTGATTGGACCATTTGCCCTGAATGGGACACAATATTTTACAGACATTTTTAAAAGATAATTTTACCCAAAAAGTAAGGGAAACGCTTTAGAACACTTAGTGTCTAACCATACAGTTAAAAATATCAATGCACAATTGGAGTAGCTGAAATCAACTTAATATATGACTGGCATAACCTCTGCCTGCAGACCAATTAGGAGTACTTTGCCATAATAACCAGTGCAGGTCTAAATATAGACTATATATAGACCTCTATATAGTGAAATTATATGGCCTAGCTAATACTGGGAATAAATGATTGTGAAGTCTTACATTAGTACTCAGTTAAATCTATTTGAGTATATCTAATACAAGAAGAATTGCGCGCAGTTTGCACAGAGGAACATTATCTTCATCTATAATAGCAGTGTGTTGCTTCAGGGCAACTGTTATAAAACTATTAAACCTACAACTGACA
The DNA here is from genome assembly GCA_949752735.1 of Lumbricus terrestris. Taxonomy (NCBI): domain Eukaryota; kingdom Metazoa; phylum Annelida; class Clitellata; order Crassiclitellata; family Lumbricidae; genus Lumbricus; species Lumbricus terrestris. The sequence continues at coordinate 41,235,930 of OX457051.1, forward strand.
TTTATTGCATATTTTGAAATTATTCGTTCTATTCCTACCAGAAGCATCGCCAAATCCCATGCCACACTGTCGACTATTGTTCGATAAAACATACGCCAAAAGAGGGTATTGTAATTGGTTAAAGAATTACAACAGGACATTGCAAGTACCGGTGTCCTTAAATGGACCACGTGCACCCAATAACATTGCAAGTACTGGTGTCCCTAAATGGACCGCACCCAAATTATCGGTCCAATTAAGGACACTTAATGTGGTCCATTTCAGGCAACAAGGACTACTTCTACTCACACTGTGATAGTTTAATAGGTATCAGTCTTAGCACTAAACCGAGTATTGTTGCTTAAACATGAAACCTAGCTATGATTAAAACAGACGTGACTGCAATTTTTATAGCTTGCCTAAATTGCCTACACTCATTGTCAGGTAGGGCAAAAATTAGATCAAGACTATGTGAAATCTAGTTTTTACCGCAACTAAATAAATGTTTAGAATTCCGTAAAACTGATTGCGGCGGTACGATCAATATTCAATCGCGCAAGAATACAACATTTGAAAACGAAGCAAAAATTGCGTCTAGGGTGTTAAATGGCTGCGGTCCAATTAAGGCAACGGTCCATTCCAGGCAACTCTCCCCTACATGTAGCGGAATATGCTTTGAAATTAATTGCTGATTTAATATGTTTAATTAAGCAATATGAGTAGTTAATATAAGCTAGTCACGGACCATCGGTTCTTGGTACAGTTGTTAGGGGCATCATTTGAGCCTGATAATGTGATTTTTAACACCCTTGTGAGTCCAGTCTTTCTTGACGCTTGTAAAAATGTGTTAAAACTGATAATAAACACTTTGGCTGCGAAGAGCATTATAATTACTCAATTGACAATCAAATTAAATGGAATTATCTATTGACGTTTCAAGCATTGCAGAGCAGTGAGGGTTTGAGAGCTGCAAATAAACTTCACGAGCACCATATCCAATGGAGCAGACAAAATATTAAGGTAAAACTGGTTCATAAAACCCTAAGTTCTTCTGTTGCTGATGCAGTTGCAATATGCATTTTCTGACTTCCAGTCTCTGATGAACTGAAAACAGACGTCTCTTTAGTCTACAAGGGTTTGACATGGAATATGAATTATCTGTGTTGTTCTGAGATGAGCCTGCCGTGACATACAGCAGTCGAGGAGTAGATGGTATGAGCACAGATCTGTCTTTTCGAGGTCTGCATGATTTACAGTGACTCTGCAGATGCGACGGCAAAAATTATGAAGACGGTTGGAACAAACAGGTTGGAACAAACACCTTCAAGTATCAAAGAACATACTCTGAATATCCCAATGCATAGGATACTCTGGACACTGCAACTCAACAGACTTTGTTCGTAGAGTTTTGTCATCGCTAAACGTACTTCAAATGTGTATTTCTTTGTTGAAAGCCTCGTCTACACAGTGGTGATCTATCATGGCCTGCAATGATGGGAATAAAATATTTTTACAAAGTAAAGTTCCATAGAAACATTCAATATTTATCTAAATTATTTAAGCGTCGTGGGGATGGTTAGGCCAGGTTAGGCGTCGTGAGGGTTAGTGTTAGGGTTAGGGTTAGTGTCGTCATTAGATAATGTCGAAAGATACTGCATACATTCACGGTCCCCGATACTGCAATTACGACAGGAATTCTTGTTAGATAGAAGTCGGACTAATGCATTACCATCAACACCCGCAAAGGGATGCTTTTTACGCGATAGACCTAACGTGAACATCCACACCATCTGAAAGCTGTTGACGGGATGATTGGATGATTCTACGTGTCTGCGAGTGATCGCCACTGATGACTGTTTCCGGTTCACTGTGACTTATTTTGCTAATTGATGTAATTTTCTTGTTGTTATGACACTTAACATCACTTCGGCTAGTTAGCGCAGAGAGCGCCTCTGAGTAGGTTTCTTGAAGAGGCGCTATATAAATACTTGAAATAAATACATAAATAAACGTGAACTTGTGTAATTTGCCTCAGAGGTCAGCCAAGCTACAGAGAAACTGATAATACTCACGCAAAAGTTATTCCTGCCATTCTTGATTCCAGATCGGCCAAATTACTGCACCCAAACGCAACGCAATTTTTTCTACAACGCTTCGACTTAGGATTTGTTCCTACTTATGTCATATCGAGTATTTATTCGCACTATTCAGTGTGTATAATACGATAACAACAATGCTTATAAAGTCTACCCGCAAGATGGAAGACTTCTTGCTTCCGCCAGATTACGTCATACTAGGGGCCTACCACGAGAAGGTGGCGTGGTAGGCATTTGAGTAATGGAGGCTTCTAGCGACGCGTACCAACCTTATTTTCCATTCGCCATCAAAAAGTTTTAAGTATTTATAATGTTAATGACATCCAATATAAAGCTGTCAATTCAACCCTGCTTTAAAATCAACTGAAAAGTTCGGCAACAACGAACGGCGACAAAGGCATGTGAAAGTGATACCAGCAATGTAAGCGTAAATAATGCAATATAATACAACACAACACATCGTGACATTGAGGAACTTATGAGTTATATACCGCAATGATTTTATGGTAATTAGTTACTGTGCATTTGAATTATATGGTGGAAGGGAACTTACGTAGAACGTTGAAGTATCCCTGGGCAAATGCGTATCCATATATGTTGCTTGAGTTGCATTCGATATTCCTCAGATCAGTTGATACGTCCGCACAGTCTCTGCAGACATTGGAGATCGTCAGTGTCGTCAGATCAGAACTGAGACTGAACTTCGGAGGCAAGTTGCTTCCTGAGAGAAGTGAACACAGTCCAACTGGTTAATGAATTATTATAAGTTAAGAAATTACCATCAGATAATACTTGAATAATCGCATTTATCAGGTGCAGGCAGAAAAGCAGGTTGGTCATCATCATGAAGGAAACTACCTCCCTCCCTCACACACGCACAGGCTCACACGTGTGCAAAATGTGAGACCAAATTCTGCAAGGACCTCGCTATGATGATTATTCAAAGAAAAGCAATCAGGTCAAAGAGGAACTTACTATCGAAGACGGTTTTGTTAACGGACCACCTGATGGATGCTGGCGGATCAGCAGACGCCAGGCATCGAATGGCGACAGTTGCGCCCTCAGTTACGTTCATGTCATGCGGCTGGTTGTCTAGGTCGCTTCCAAAGTCAGGAATTTCTAACAATAACAGTAGAAATAAAAATAACAATATTAATAATAAACAATTTCAGGTGACCCGCTTGAGAGAAACCACCTCTCCAACGTCTTTACATTTGCAGTAAACGCTTTAATGTCCTGACCATAATGGTCAAATTTGCGAACTTCATTGGGAGCGAGACTCGGTATAGTTACCGAATGTCGGTTAGGCCTAATCTTTTGATAGTTTTAAAGACCCCGAGGGATCATAATATCTTGGACCGCGGGTAAGAAAATAATAATAATTACTAGTTTAATTTCAATTACTATTATTATTATTGAAACATTAACATACCGGTAATAATAAATTATATTAACAGATCATTTCTTAAGATCAGACATGGTCAACATACGACGGACGACGAGCTGAAAGGTAGCGCTTGCTGTGCCGAGGGTGTTCCGACCGGTGCACACATAGGTTCCAGCAGCTGAAGGGTCCGTTTTACCAAGAGGTGAACTGGCCACCCCATCCGCATAGTTCCAACCAGGAGGGAGACCGTTTTGTCCATTGTACGTCCAACTGTACACGATCGAACCTTGACCATCGCTTTCAATTTCAACAGAAAACCAGATCATTGTCTTAAACAGTCGTACACGATATATGTATGTATGTGTGTGTGTGTGTGTGCAGGTACACAAGAAGTGTAGGCCTAATCATACTTGCACAAAGTACCGTGTTTTATTACTTATGTCGGCGCATTGTAAGTTACCTACCTTCTACTGCTATTTGTTTCTAAAGACTGTTGTTACCAATAATATTGCTATGATAATTTGTTACCTACATATACATGTATCCGTTGCCTATGGTTTCCTACTGCCACCTTTTGTAGACTATTGAAATCTACACACTGCCCATTGTTATCTATAATTGATCCATGCTGTTATCTATTAATTAATACTGCCACTTATTGCTACACATTGATACACACCGCATACTGTTATCTATGGCCAACTATTATTACCTAGAGTTTCCTTCTGCCACCGAGTCTATCCCTAACCAAATATTAATACGCGCTGCCCATTGTTACCCTAATTGCCACCCATGGCTACCTGTTGTTATCTATTGCAGCCTATAATTGCTGACTGTTATTATCTATTGTAACCTATTGTTGCATATTGCTGCCAATTGTTACCAACAGTTTCCAAATGTGACCTATTGTTGCATTGTTACCTATTGTAACCCATTGTTACCTGTTGTTATTGTTACCTATTGCTACCTGTTGTTACCTACCTGCCTGAGAAGAAGCACCGAAGATTCGTCTGCTGTGATTGGAACGCTATAACCGGAGATGGAGTGGAAAACTGGAGTTGTGGAGCCGATCCAGTTATGGAACCTGTTGAATCCAGATAGCAGAACAGTTTGTGGAAAAAATCGTACAAAAGTTTTAGGCTAAAAATGGAGCCAGATGATTTTGAAACAAACCGCCATGTTGACTAATTGGATTTGAAATTCTTTATTGAATTTACCTGCAGTGTACGGTCGATATGCTCATTATGGCTGAGTTGGCTATGGGTTGCTTGGGGTTGTTTGTGGGGGCAGAAATTGAGAGACAGATATTTGTCATTGCGGTGTCTTAACCTCTTGCTCATCGTGCAGATACCATAAAGCACAGCATAGGACTGGATACTACTATACCAGACACTATGATCAATATCAGACACTATGATGCTTAAGAAACACCATTATCGATCAATAATAGTGTCTGGAACGAAATGTCAGAATAATTATATCATAGTGTGATTCCGGACACAATGATGCGTGCCTGACACCATGATACATGCCGAACATTATTATTCATGCCAAAACTGTGATCCATAAATGCTTTACATAAGGTTCATACCAATCACTATGATACACCTACCGGTCACCATGATCCTGGAATATGATCCTGAGTTCGTTGAACTAATTTTGTCATTGTAGACGTTGCATCTGTACAGTCGGTTGGTGGGTTCATTGGGGTCAACCCTTGCGAATACAAGGTCACCTGAAAGACCAGCCAGTGCGATTAATGACATCTGATGCTAAGTATGCTTGTGTTATAATACATAATGCAATGATGCATGCTATGTAAGATTACGTGAGGTCATGTTCGTTTCCTATTACATGACAACATGTTATATTCCATCGTTGGCCCATTATTCAAGGGTTCCATGATTGTGTCAGATCATAACTGTGGGCCGCGGTGGTGTAGTAGGCCTACAGTAGAGCTGCATTGTAACCGGAGCGTTGCAGGTTCGAATCCACCACAAGCAACTTCGTAAGGACCTTGGGCAAGTCCTTCACTCGCAGTTGCTCAGTACTTCGGTGTGAAACTCCGATTCAGTGTCCGCGCTGAAGTCGGGTGCGCTTCTGAGTAAAAATCTTAGAGGGGCGCTACAACAAGTGCACATCTATACATATTGTAATGTATTTAGTATCGCTGCAATACAGCTTCTCGAGTAGAAACCTTCTTCAGCCAGACCAACAGTTTGAGTTCCTCAGCATTTATCGTCGCCTGCTCCGGACGCACATGAAATCCATTTAATCTCTTGGTGATTCTTTGCCTGCATAGGTAGGCCTAATTGTCCATGAAATGAACTTCCACCATCAGTACTGTCCGCTTTGTCATCCTCTCTGGTAGTCTTTCCTCGCCATTAGCTCTCCACATACATAAGCTTACCTTTTAATAATTCCACTAAAAGGCTCCTGCTGAGATAAGCTCTTTAAAAAATTAAAAGATAGATTACAATAAAATGCAAAGAAATAAATCTAGAATAATACGACAGCAGTACTAAGAGATGTTTTCGCACCGTTATTGATATCAATCTGGACTGTCGGCGTAAGAACGACTTCCGTTTGTGAAAACACGGTGGTCGTGTTGTACGACCATGTGTACCTAGCCTGTGGTATGCTGTTCGGAGCATTACATCTCAGACGCAACACATCGTTCGCCTTGGCTGTGTAGTTGATCTTTGGATCATTGGCGTCATACGATCCTAGGACAGCCATCTGTAGGTGCGCAATGTCGGAAATAGCCCGACCCCACGGGTTCGTGGCCAGGCATTGATAGTAGCCCTCGTGGACCTTGGTCGCCTGACTGATTTCAATCGAGCCAGATGCAGGGTCCGCAGGAATTATGCCGGTCATCGAAAATGAAGCGTTATTCTTCTCCCAAGCGTATCTGCAGAAAAGAACGACGAATTTGATGAAAGCCGTACTGTGCTTCACAATGCCGACACAAAAATGCTACTCTAGGCTCTTGGAGAGATTATAATACATATTGTAATCGGTTCTAGGAGGATTGTTGATAGGATTATCGGTCATAATTATGCCGCAAGTAAACGAAACGATTCTCTTTTTTTTAAACAAATAAACCGTTGGCAAAACCGGCGGCCTTCTTTAGACAATTATTAGGCTACTTGCAAGTATCGATTAGGGACATTCAGCGCTTTTAAGCAAACACAATTAGTGCCAAGCAAGAAACGTCTAATTGTGGTAATTGCCTACCTGCAGGTATTAACTGACTTGAAAGAACTTAAAAGATACTTGGAACTGATTGCATTATTCAGAAAACGCGCTTCAAGGAATGGACATTGAATAACCCCGAAATAAGAGACGTTTTACCCCGGGATAACCCAGCTATAGTTATTAGTAAATAGAGTTTTGTATGATACATTTCTCACAGCAAACTTTATTATGGATGTGGAAGTCAAATTCGGAATCTCCAAGCGTTTAGAGCCAATGTTTACTCTGATCGCTTTCGAATAATTGTAGTGGACATCTTCAAACTCTACCTGTTGAGTCTGTTCTGTTGCCGTTGCGATGGTTTGTTGCTCTCTAGAGTTGAACGCATGGGCGGAGACTTAGGGGGAACAGGGAGACGGTCCCCGTCAATGGATGTGGTGCCCCACCCCCCCCCCCCAATCATCTGCAATCGATAAGTGATAGGTCATCAATCACGAAACAAACGGTGAGCAAAACAAACGACGACGAGACGAGGTTGATGACTAAAAAAGGGTCATCCACTTTTTGGCAGCGAAAATTTGAAATTTCCATCGGCAGCAAAAATTTGGATTTTCCATCGGCAGCAAAAATTTGGATTTTCCATCGGCAGCAAAAATTTGGATTTTCCATCGGCAGCAAAAATTTGGATTTTCCATCGGCAGCAAAAATTTGGATTTTCCATCGGCAGCAAAAATTTGGATTTTCCATCGGCAGCAAAAATTTGGATTTTCCATCGGCAGCAAAAATTTGGATTTTCCATCGGCAGCAAAAATTTGGATTTTCCATCGGCAGCAAAAATTTGGATTTTCCATCGGCAGCAAAAATTTGGATTTTCCATCGGCAGCAAAAATTTGGATTTTCCATCGGCAGCAAAAATTTGGATTTTCCATCGGCAGCAAAAATTTGGATTTTCCATCGGCAGCAAAAATTTGGATTTTCCATCGGCAGCAAAAATTTGGATTTTCCATCGGCAGCAAAAATTTGGATTTTCCATCGGCAGCAAAAATTTGGATTTTCCATCGGCAGCAAAAATTTGGATTTTCCATCGGCAGCAAAAATTTGGATTTTCCATCGGCGGCAAAAATTTGGATTTTCCATCGGCAGCAAAAATTTGGATTTTACATCGGCAGCAAAAATTTGGATTTTACATCGGCAGCAAAAATTTGGATTTTACATCGGCATTTCGGCCGGATGACTAAAAAGAGCCATCAGATTTTTGCCGGTAAAAAGATAGAAAATTTTCGTCGGCGTCTCAGCCGTTCGTCCGCCCAAAATCTTCGGCCGCATTTTCGTCCCCCGCAAATCTCCGCCCAAGTCGAGTCCTTGTAGAAAAGTTGGCTGAACGCATTGTACATTAAAATAATGACCTCTTGATTATTGTGTTTTTTTAATTATAGGCGAGTCTCGTGTATCCGACGAATAGGTTTTAAAAGAGCACTTATTAGTAATTATCAAGATGCTAAAGAATAGTAGGTAAGATTTTCAAGAGTAATTAGTTACGTTGAAACGTAGCAAATTGAAAAGTCAATAGGCAAAATAGGCCTACTGTGTACGATGTGAATAGAATTTAATTAATAACGTCAGCGTCAACGATTAATTAATTCAGCGCTGAGTTTGATACTCACGTGGGCGGAGGATATCCGACTGATTCACATGGTAGGGAGACTTTCTGGTTTTCCTTGTAGATAATGACTTGTATGGGCATGACGTGAATACTCGGTGGAAGACGAACTAAAATAGTTAAAACGAATGGAGACGAAAGGGTAGGCTACTCCTAGAGCAGAGGTTCTCAAACTTTATTTTTATTGTACCCCCAAGTAAAAAATTGAATGATGGCGTACCCCCAGCCAAGTCAGATCAGAAACAAAATACCATTGCAATGTCCCTGGCAGTGACAATTAAAAGTTCATTTAATCATTAGTGACATCGTTTATGCGAGTCTAGGCCTAGGCCCGTGTATGGGGAAAAAATCTAGTTTTGAATCATATAATCTTATCAACAAATTTAAAAGGGAAAATTGTTCTATAACCTCTGTAAGAAAAATGAAAGAGCCAACTATAGTGCTGTGGGCTTGTCCAGACTAACACAGATTTGCAATAATTATCTGGTTTAATATTTTGTCAATTTCAAACGCAAATTTACCCCATGTTTATTTTTGATAGCAACAATAGTTAACAGTTTCATCTAGATACATGTATGACGTGCTGAAAAGAATCACAAAATTTAAAGCTCGACCAGAAATTAATCATTTGGCCAATTCAGCTCTCTGCTATTTGAGCTAAAGGCCACAAATGAGATAGACTGAGATATTCTGGTTTTGGTGCTATCGACCATTTACACATTATTTGTTTCAAAATTATAGTAATAGCCTTAAACATAAATATGTTGCATGCACTGCATTGTATATGTGTCTAATTTTATGCTGTGAAAGAAAGAAATGACGATGCTGCTATATGTTGCAACGTTAAAAATCACTGCTAATCACAGAAAGATGGACACAAAGTCCATAAACTCCTAAAAAATATCTTTCTGGAATTTTTCGCGTACCCCTTACCGGCGCCTGGCGTACCCCTGGGGGTACGCGTACCACAGTTTGAGAACCCCTGTCCTAGAGGGTTTACAGGAGGAGAATGTCTCTGGGCCACTGGGCATTAAATTTCACCTCCATTACCCTCTCGGCGAGCCTTCCTCAAAACATCACCAGATCGTTCATTTGAAATCAGGATCTCATCTCCACAAGATATCATAAAATGTACCTTAAAAGGTACATCCCCTCCTCTATCTTCCAAACCCTTTCGTCATAAGCGTCACTCGACTTGACAACCCCTCTGCTTTCGTCCCCTCAATAAGCTTACATTCCGACCAGACTTTATTGATGGCTTGGCACATCCGAACAACCACACTGACGTGACGCAACGCTCCTGATTAAACTGGTGCCCTCCACTTAACTTTGCGTAGCGCTTTAGAAATTAGAGTGTCCGATTACGAAGACAGGCTGAGTTGGTAAGAATGAGAATCGTGCAGAGTACGTGTAAGTTACTCAGTGAAGTGTTGGTCTATTCAACACTGAATCATCGTGTTTCAACTTGACTATTATATTGCTGTTTGTCTATAATTTTTATGACACTGCAATTCAGTCTGGATTAGAATTTCCCTAGAAGGAAAAGCGTAAGCGTAATGAATCTTACGAGTACTGCAGCTTAAATGTAGGCTTCACGATTCTGTCGTGACATGTGAAGCCCACGCATTCTTGATTTCATTGCCGTGCGTGTCCTTAACACGGCATAAAGAGAAGTGCTCCAACAACTTTAAGTATTCCAATCACGACGTCATAGCGATGGAGTTCAACTCTTACCCAAGACGTCAACGCTATGATTTTAAGAGAGCCAATATTCTGTATGTAGGCCTGCAGCTAAGCTAACAGTAATATTCATAGAATCCATTGATCATAATCATTATTTATCTACTCAATCAGAATGCTTACCATCGTCTGCTCTCACGTTTGATAGCATGACAGCAGAAAGCCAAAGCAACTCCCATAGAAAAATCATTTCTACAATAACTTCGTCGTAGACTGTTTTCCACCAAGGCCTAATAATCCTTAGATCGATTTGTGCAGTCCGTGTGTGGCTTGGTCGTCTTGTGCGGAGCCCAGTTGTCTTCAGAATATCATCAGAGGGCTACAATATTAACATAGTATAATAACACAAAGCAACTCGGATTAACAGTATTGCAGGTTTCTGTTCGGTTAATGGCTAAGATTTGTGTATTCTGTAATCTGCGTTCCTTTAAACTGTTTCAACTGCATAATTGTACACTGTAACCGGTTGCGGTCTGTCAACTGGATTGTTGAATAAACGAAAATTATTATTATTATTATCATTATGACGCTTCACGATGCACAATGATATAGAATTCATTACATGATTCCAAACGTGATCCTATACACAATTTAGACCTAATTGCTTACGTGGCTGTAAACGCGTAATTGTCATTTAATTTAGGTCATTATTTTTGATAAGTCTCTTCGCCTAGCATGATCTTGATGTCTTTTCGGGTCTTTTCACCTTCCTAGTTCCCATGGGCCCTCTTTTGTCTTTCTGAATATCGATCTGGCCTAGCTCCCCGGTACCTCTGTGAACCATTCGCCGTCCGAAAATTGCCACCAGCCACCATCCATCCATTTCGCACACTTGCTAGTCTGTACCTTCTTGTTCCACGAGCGAGGATCGACAGCCGTGACTAAATCTCGAACCTATGTCTTGAGAGGGCCTTCACTATGGAACCACTCCCTCTGTCAACCCGTTAATTGATATTAACTGAATGTCCATGAACTGTCTTTCGATGTCTCAAGCCCAGCCTTCTCTCTTTGAGTCTCTCTCCCGACTTTGATCGGGATGTACTGTCAGACGCAATTTATAAATCTTTCGATTTGATACAAAAGACTACAATAATGCAATACAAAAATATAATACGATAATGCAATACAAAACAATATGACTCACCTATTGATCAGCCAGCAATTGAAGACCTTGGTGCAAAAACCAGGTAAGTCTACTTACCTGGTAATCGTGAAAGTTAGCTTAAAATGCTCCTGACGTAGAGGCGCATCTATGGTGTAAATTTCAAGCTGGTAGCTGCAAAATTAAGCGAATAGGTAGGACAATAACCAGGCAACTCAACATACCTGCTTTGAGAATTTTCGCATTCCAGTGCCATGATTTCATGCATAAATGAGATAAGTCAACAAACCCGGTTATTGCACGGAAGATCGTAGCCTCTCGGTTGCGATTTTCGGGCAGTAAGTCAACAAACCTGGTTCTTGCACTCAACCATAAGCCAGTGAAACACGTTATCGGATGCAATAGCGATGTAAGTAACACTATTCTGTCACTATATTTATACGTTTTGGACCATTTTCCCCGAATTAACTATTTTAATCGGTCGTTGGGCCTATCCCATTAAAAATAGCCTAAGCTTATACATTGTTTGAGAGATGACACAGTTGACACTGATTTCGTAATAGGCCTATTCAATAGGCCTGTATTAATAATATTAATATATTAATTAATATTAACATATCGTGTTAATTTTGTAAGTTTAATGTCTGTTTAATGTGGTATCATAAACGCCCTTTAAAATGTCATATTTAAGCGTGTCGGTCATTTTACTCCAAGCAGAAAAATAAATAGGCCTAATCATACGAAGATATGTAACACTCGCTCTTGTAGGCTTTTTCCCAAACTGCATTCTTTTTTATTAATTTTCTGCTGCAGTAGCCTTGTGACACTTCGCGTTTGCAGTGTCAGTTCGTTGCATCCTCTCAGTCGACGTCGTCTTGGTAGATTAGGGTCAAGTTAAACGTTGTGAGGGTCGTTACGGTTAGGATTTCGGTTAGTGCCGTAATTAGAAACGATCTTGGCATGATTGTTTTGCCGCAGAAGCTACCGGAGAAATTTAGGCACCCAGATAGTAGGCCTACATTCATACTAGGCCTTCTCCAAAACTATAGGTTATTTGCCTATTAATGTTTTATTAAGGTTTTCGAGGGTCCGCAATATCACATCCTAGAGCCAGCAAGTTTGGTGACTATGAAGACTAGGTGCCAAAAACCAAACCAGATACAAGACAGATAGTGGGTGAAAAAAGAGAAAACTTACGTGAAGTAAACTTACGTGATATTCAAACACATGAACAACCAGTGTCATGTAGGCCTACTGGACAAGAAACAGCTAAAAAATCTCCGTGCATTTTTCAGGGGCTATGGAGATTAGACCCCGAGAACTCTCAGACTTATTTTATTTTAACACTAATTCAAAGAGATTTTGGCCAAACGACTAAAAAATTCGTCAGGTTTTCTTCTCGGTGAAAATGACATATTTTCTCGAGATTTGGACCGGTGACTAAAAAAAGGTCATCATATTTTCGTGGTGAAAATGGTATAATTTTTTAGATTTGGACCGATTACTAAAAAAAGTCATCAGTTTTTTGGCGACGAATATGGTATCTTATCTTGAGATTCCGAGATTCCGACCAAGTCTCCACCCCAAAGCCCAAGTTATTTTTAGTCCCCATAAGAACAGAAACCAAACTCCGCCCATGCATACCATGTACTAATAATTATTCATTTAGGTGTAAGCCTGACGTCATTTATAGGTAGGATCCGTGGAATATTTCAATTTAGGGGCCTATTTTTCTCTCTATAAAATCAGTGTTTCTTCCGTTGCCTTCTTCTGGCCCAGTTCTCTAATGTTTATTATTTCCATGCAATAACAAGGTTTGTTCACTTATCAGATTCTTACATGTAAAAAGTTTCCAGAACTACACGAAAGTGGCTTATAATTTTCATGCAATAACCAGGTTAGTTGACATATGTTAGTCTTGCATCAAAAAAGTTTCAGAACTACAGGGAAGTTTCAGTGCAATAACCAGGTTTGTTGTTCATTTGCCCATAAAATATTATTAGTAACAGCCGGCCTTTAAGATTTTTTATTTTATCATCAGTTGCGATTAGATGCACCTTATACTTTTTAAATTTTCTCGCTATCTATTTCCTGGACGAAATGGCAAGCTTCTAAAGAGCGAAAAACATTCAAACTCGATTTGCCGAAAACTATGAAATTTCACTTACCTGGTTTTTGCACCAAGGTCTTCAATTGATACACTGGATCGGTTCTCGCTGTTACCCTAACAACTTTCGCAAGCTGACAACTTCTTTAAAACTAGTTAAGAAAGTTTAAACGAATCGAGGTATCTCATAAATTGGAGTTACTTTCGTCCTGTCGCAAAGACAAGAGCAGATGATAACAATTGTAAATGTTCGAACGCGCAGAACAGTCGCAAAAGATACGTACCTGTATCATATGAAACAAAGCATCAAAGCTTCAGCACACCTTGGAATCGTAAAAGAAAAGCAAAGGTCGAGGTTTTTATGTATGCGTCCTGAGAAAACGTTTAATCATCAAGACGGTGACCGTTAAACAAGATGAACGTAGGCTGCCAGCGACTCATAAAGAGGCGCATAAGCCGGACATACTCAAACCTCGCCCAACATCGACACACAGATGCCTCATCTTTTTATGTATTTATGGCATGGCTTATATTGCGTTTGCTGTCGATAATGCCGCCTATAAGTGGGAGTTTATACCATTAAAGTTACGCATTAAGTCAGACTCTTCAATTTTATGTACATGTGGAGTCATTTCCAGTACATGGGTTCAATTTAAGCTCTTTAGTAGCATGGTATAGCCAATCTGAACTGAGATTTTAGGACTGAAGCGCAGATAGAGAGAGATACAGACACGTAAAGAGAGACAGACAGAGACATAGATAGAGACAGAGAGAGCGAAACAGACAGACAGACACAGAGACAGAGAGAGCAACAACTGTTTCCAGAATGATGTAGGCCTATGCTGCTCCTGTCTGATGGGGTTTTACGACTGCTCAGGACCGAGCCAGGATCGAGCGCCTATTATCAAGAGTCCGTCTATCAGGGTACTTGACAAATGGCTCGCCTACTGCGACTGAAAATAATGGTTGATCTTGCTGATGCTCGTCTTCTAGCTGCCGTTTCCAGAAACGATTTCCATGTTCTTCCATCGCTTCTTGATCGTCCCTACCAATTGAGGCCACGCCCTCACAACTCTGTGTTGCCAACCAAAGATGACAGACATTACATCTCTCGGGTTTTGTATTGAAAGGCACCATAATATGCTCGTTAATGATTTTTTAAAAAGAGTCTAATCTCATTAGCCTATAGTAGCCTAGAATCATTCTTTTTGTAATTTCTTTCATTTTGTGCTCTCATCCGACAACTCCAACAGTCAAGGCTAAAGACATTCTATGGGTATTATATTGTATATGATAAACTGCTTTTTGTACCTGATAGCGGTGTGTCTATCAGTTTTTGTTACCAATAAACGAATATAATAAGAGAGAGACAGTCACAGACACAGACAGACAGTAGACAGACAGACACAGGCAGACAGACAGTGGGAGGCCAGCGAGAGATGGAAGACATGCGGGCAGAGATACATAGATAGAAAGAAACAGCGAGACATACACACACACACACACAGAGAGAGAGAGAGAGAGAGAGAGAGAGAGAGAGAGAGAGAGAGAGAGAGAGAGAGAGAGAGAGAGAGAGAGAGAGAGAGAGAGAGAGAGAGAGAGAGAGAGAGAGAGAGAGAGAGAGAGAGAGAGAGAGAGAGAGAGGGTTCAAGCTTTCACTCATGATGTCACAGTGTACGGACACAGAACCAAGTCCGTCGCTCGCTGCAATTCAGCGCCACTGATGTTCTGTCGCACGGTCACGTTTGCACCTATGAACTTTGGAAGGAAGACAATGTCAAATTAATTCGTATTTTATTGTTTTGATTGCTAAAAAATCCTTTATTCGTTTCGCTTTCACCTACATGTATATTAATTTGCTGTTGTATTTTGGACAACAATTTTCATAATTTTATTTTGTGACTTAAATTTCCTTCTACCCAGAATGGTAGGATATGCTTTACAACAAGAAATTGGAAACCGTCCCCCCGTACGAATAGCCAATGACCCTGGCTGGATTGCTACCTCAAAAATCCGATTCATAGGATTATTTTTACACCACTGAAGCGTGATTGCTCTGCACAGGACTGCTAGCAATGACCGGGATGAGCCCATGTATAGCGATTAATCACGTTGTCCCATCTTATAGTCGCCTCCGACTCAGTTTGGTCGTCAGAAATCTCAGGTTCTGTCAGTATCACTCGTTTAGTGGAACCGTTCTTTCTCACTTCATAGATTGCTGCAACTAGTGTTCAGGATGCAGGTCACAGCAGTGATGCTGCAGGACTGGTTTCAAAAGTATTGAGTTGCATTCAGTGTTTGGTTTGACTTGGCACTATCGAGGTGAGGTACAAAAGTACGTTCCTGGTCTAGAACGATGCGAAGGTCTCAGGCCGAGGTGATGAAAGTATATTTGGAAAATTCATTAGAGAGGTCAATCAGGTTAAGCTTCGACAGCAGCTGCTGTCGGAAGCCCAGTCAAATGAATTTGGTTTTAGCAGGTTTGGTTTTGACTACGCGACACCTCCAAAAACGGTTTTCAGTGTCACCAACTGTTGAAGACTGCCTTTTTGCACTTGACCTGGACCGATCGCTCCTCTGTGCAGGGATCTTAAAGGGGCACTCTATGAATAATGATTGATTGATTGATTGCCTTGATTGATTGATTGATTGATTATCTGGTTTTATGAAGTTGCGTTCCAGCCAACGATCCCAATAACAGCGCAATATTTACTCAACTTAATTATTTAGAGTTCACAAAAAAATTCAGCAGTTGTACAAATTTCTTTCAGCATTACACGATGACGATTAGAGAATTAGACATAATTATTATCGTGTTTACTGTTCAAAAAATTTAAAACATGACTAAATTGGTCCACAGGTAACTTGAGCAATTATTGTTCAAAAATCGAAGCATGCAGATGTAGATTAGACGTCCCTGTTGGCGCACATCGTCAGGTAGGCAACGATCAATACCACCCACCAGAGATTAGGTTTTCCAACGCCACCAGACAC